>JAKOGI010000548.1:95000-520000 GCA_029747015.1 Carnegiea gigantea | reverse complement strand
CTCTCTTTTGAGATTCTTCTTCTATTCAGAAATGCCTCTAGATTTGTTTTATGGTAAACTCCTCTATCGTATGTAATAGTTCCTTCTTGCAATCATTCCGTGTGATCACAAATTTTGAGATTATTTCCCTCAGTTGTAAAGAGTCAGGACTGATTACCTTAAGATCACAAACTGTATTCACTAAAACCTTTAACTCATGCACTTGGTCAAGTATAAAGATAGAATTACACATCTGAAAACTAAAGTATTTTATCATCAGAGATTTATCAGTACCTCGTTTCTTGGTGTTGTTTTTGGTCTCTAAAGCCTTCCATATTTCAGTTGGAGAAGTGACTGACATGTCTGGATTATACAGTTCATCTGTCTAGGTGTTAAGAATGTGCACTTGACATGCAAACTCATCTGCTTGATGTTTCTTCTTTTGCTATACTATTGTCTCCTACTCCTATGGTTTAGCGTCCACAACAGGATGCAATTTTGAGTCCAAGATGTAGGCAATATTTAGAGGATGTGAAGGAACATCATCTTGTCTTTCCATCGATTGAACTTGGTTCCATCAAAACGGTCTAATCTTAGAAACTCTTCCTTAGTGACTTTGAAGGTTGCATTACTCGAAGAGTCAACCATAATGATTTCCTTAAGATTGTTGGGAATAATTAAAAACAATTACTAGAATTGTAGGAGAAGAGATTAAAAACTCAAGCATGAAATTTACTTCTTCTACTGAATTATTTTACTATTCACAAATTAAAGTTGCTCACGCAACAACAAATATTCCTCCATGGTATAATAAGTCTTTTGATTCTTTGAAAAACAACAGTAGAGAATTGCCTTACGTTCAATTAGGTATAAAAGTGAAAAAGAAAAATTGAAAGAGAGAAGAACCATTGAAAACAATATTCTTTTAAAGCAGATAAAATCCAAAAATGTTATCTCTTCCTTTTGGTTAATTAATACAAAATTAATTAACCAAATAATAATAATCAAACTAAAGCATTTACTACAGGACTATAGAAATACAGTTAGTTAATAAAAATAGATAAGTTGTAGAATTAATCTATCACAATATCTCAGTCAAAATCACCAACTGCACGTGACCCAAGTCCCACGGTCGCTGTATCAAAACACGAACCAACTATGTTGGCGACTGACAAGCCCAACGTTCAACGCTAGCAACGCAACCCATGTGACTTTTCAACATGTTGTTTTTTTCTTGCTGAGCAACTGCAAACAAAATTGATTTCACAGTTTGCAGGTTTTGGATGATCCAATTAATTCAAGGATTAGTAGTTTCTATATTATTGTGGCTGGCAACCAAGATTCACCGCCCAAGGGAAATATTCTCGATCGGAAAAAGTCAGACTTTTATATAGATAATGACAATAATAAAGCCATTATTATAATAAACTCCTTAATGATATCCAAATTTTTGGTTTCTATTTCGATTAAATTAGTAATTCTATATATAAATAAAATAAGATATGAAATTAGGGTCGTAATTCGAGGGAGCTGCTCGATGGATCGTCCTGCTCAACTTGATCAAAACTCCCCTCGAACTCAAGTCAAATGGGGCTCGAGCATGAGCCAACTCATACTACTTGAGACGACCTGGAGTCTCGCGGGGTTCAGTTCAGCTTGACTCAACTTACTTTTCCTCCATCTTTTTTTCTGCATGTGCGCATAATTAAATTCGTTTGTTGGACTATAATTTAGCATTTATATAAGAAGATTTCATTCTCAGAATTAGTCCAACGATGTCCATTAAACTTTGTTGATAAAATCACCGAATGCTGGGCAAATTGCTGGCGCCGACTAGAATTTATTACGATTAGATATGTAATGACAATAATCCTTTGAGTTTCAGCCCTTTTCTCCATTAGAAAATTGGATGTCTTCTACCTAATCATCTAAAGGGATTATATTTTGTTTCATCACCCAAAAAAAACAAAGATAAATCATGCATCTTTCCATGACACTTACGTGTTCGATGAACTGTTCAAAACTACTGTTAGAATACCTTGAATCTGTTTTCTTTAGCCCCCTTTTGCAGACCTAGCACGGTGGTCTCGCTAACACATTGTTAGTGAACCACGTTAAATCTGTGTGTATTTATCAATTTATTCATACTTTCTCGCATCCGTTATAACAACTACTAGTGTTGAAAATTTCCTCTATGTTTCATGTGTTTTCAAACTATTATAAATGGTTAAAATTGTTTTCCTAAAGCGTGGTCAATATTAATCACTGCTTTCTCGGCAAGTTCCAATAATTGGATAGTCTACTTGATATTTACATCAAATGAGATTTGAGCCTAACAGAGGACAAAGGATGCTTGTGTAATTTAATATGTATTTGTTGTTGTAAATACGAGTGCCTAGCTCCCAAATTAGATGAGCCAATTACCCTAAACTTGCACATGGTGTCAGAGTGGGTGGTCCCAAAATTCTGATTCACTCACCTTCTCCCTCAAGCTACGCTTGGCTAGGGTATTTTGTCACACCTCCTGTGACACACCTTCTGGCTTGCAGCAACCGAACCCGGCTCATACTATCTGACTTCGACTTGATCATCTCATTCGGGCCTGGATTTGTGTCATGATATCCAACGATCATCTCACAGAGAGGCGTGATCTTGATCACTATTTCCCGATTTGGCAACATTTAGAGGTTAGGTTTAACACGGCTAGTTTAGCGCGTGCCATGGACTTGAAACGGATGCTTATTAACCTTGCCAAGCCCGAGTCACAATCTATGGAGGAGTTTCTTCGTGGAGTCAGATTTATTGTCAACTCCCTTGCAGCTATTCATTCTCCTGTTTGGATCTGGACTTGGCACAATACACTCTTAATGCGCTTGACCCAAATTTTGATGGTATTGTTGACACATTGACTTATATGCTTGTTCCCTTACGTTCGATGATATGCGTACCAAGCTATTATTTTATGAGCAACGTGGTGCAGTTTCTCAAAAGTCGCAACTCTGGCAATTTAACAACTTTTGTGGCCTCTTCTAGTCCTACAATTCCCAATGGGGGTCCAGTGGCAACTCCTCTAAGGGTAATAATCATGCTCGACAAAATCGCAATAATCGTGGCAACAACAATAATTGTAACAACAAAGGGAAGAATTTCAATGCTAGCAATTCCAACACTTCTCTGACAGCCTCCAATTCTAACGGTATAACTATAGGTTCTGCACTTTATAATACAGTTGATTCATCGCCTAGTATTTTGAGTGCTTCTGTTTCTATTACTAACTTCTTTTCTGCAGGGAATGAAACATTTGGGGGGGCGTTGGGTGCTAGTCCTAATGTCATTTACTAGATTTGTCACTCTTCAGTTCAGTCTGCGGTTGCTTGTTCTGCTTATTATTAGCCCCGCCATCATAACCATGTTCCTGATATGGCCACATTCACACCTGTTGACCCTAATGGAAGCAAGTTGTGTTTTGACTCTACTGTAGCGTCTCACATGACACCTGACGGAGATATTTTCTCTGCTAAATCTCCTCATTATGGGTCTGACAAGGTTCAGGTTGGTGATAGAGTCTTGTTAGCCATCAAGTCTATTGGAAATGTGTCTTTAAACTCCAAGTTGGCCGCTTTCTCTTAAATCTGTTCTACATGTTCCTGACCTTAAGCATAATTTATAGTCTATGCGTCGTCTTGGTCAGGATAATAATTGTCATGTTCAACTCACTGACTCTTCTTCTTTGTCAAGGACAATACCACAAGTGAGCTCCTTCTTTGGGGGTCTGGTCATGGTAATCTCTATCCAATTCATGTCGGTACCATTAAAAAATCATATTCAGGTTTGGTCATATATAATTTCGATTAGAATGCCCAAAAGTTGTATCACAAAATTCGAACAGTATGACAACTGGGTTTGGGTTTGGGCTTGAGATTGGGTCTAATTAGAGTGTCCAAATTGGCAATTCAGAAAACGTACGAGTATAAAAGTCTTATCCGAGTGTCCAATCTTCGGACCTGGGACCGAATTTTTGTCACCCTAAATTTCGATGCGAAGCTATTTGCTAGCTGTGTTTAACTTTTTACTAAATGAGGTGTTGTAGTCTTAAATTAAATGTTGTAAATACGATTGAATTAATCACTATGCTTGTTTGGCTCCATTTACCAAAGATATTTAGTTTTGAACTTCATTTAGAAATAAAAGATTGTATAAAATGCCATTATGTGTATAGAGTTGCACGAGGGTTGGGTATGACCTGTTGACCCAACAGTACCTGCAAGTAGGGGTGTTCAAATCGAAAACCAGGCAAACCAAACCAATTTTTCGGTTATCCGAACCAGTTTAAAAGTTCGATTAACTAAACTGGAAAACCGGTAAGCTTTTAAGCTTTGGTTCACGTTTGCTATTTTGAAACTGACGGTCAATTTAGTTGATCTGATTTATTTTTTTACTTCCTATTCATATACGTATATGTATACATATTCATTTAGAGCTAAATGTTTGGGTACTTTGGTTTTTCTGGGTTCTGAAGCAATATCACCTTATGAGCAACAATGTGTGATGCCTTTCTAATCTCTATACATGACAATACTTTCACTTAAATCACCATATGTTGAGGCAATGAGCTGCTGCCATGTTACTCACATATTTTCGTAATGTTTAATGTTATTTTTTAGTAGTTTGCTTGCTAGCACAGCAGTCACGGGTTTTTCTCCTCGTACAGCCCTAAACATCAATTACTAGACTACTGATTGGATACAATGTGATCGAAAGATGCGTCGAAATGTTTTGGACCGAAATGAAAAAACTAGTGAATCGATGTACCGTTAACATTTTCATTTGGTTCCAATTCACATTTTCTTGAATTAGAAAATTTGGTTTAACAAACCAAAACCCAATGAGCCGAACCAAATCAAGCCATGAACATCCTTGCCACAAGGCCACGTTTAGGGTCCAGGGTACACCGACCGGTTATGAAGATCGGGTAGGGTTAGGACTGAAAAAATTCAGATTAGATGGGCCTCCGTCTGAGCCACCTAACTCGGGGAGGCTCTCATTTCAATCACGTCTAGAGGAGAGTGTTTTTGGGTAGCTATCCAAGACTTTGGAACTAGAATTGGTCGAATTGATTCCTAAGTTTTCGCAACCGAAGATGGAACCTGTGAGTCAGGGCATCTAAGCTACAATTAGGAATTTTCTAACTAGGTTATCTGTTTCCTTAACCATTTCTCTAGTGCGAAATAGACCTGATCAAGTTGAGGGTAGGGTCATGGGGGCGAACAACCAAGGGTTTCTTGAGCCCAACCCTACCCGTCTCTTGTGCAAGTCGGCATATCCTTAACCCTGGCCCTGACTTTGAGAGTACCCTTGGATCATCGTGTCAGGTCCGACTCTCAAACCTTCGCCATACAATATATGAGATTCATCACTAATTAAATTTCATTTTCATCATAAAGTTCAACACTAAACATCCTATTAAACAAAAGATCGAACGATTATTAAAAATTTCAATGAAAAGTATTGCAACTACAAACATTCTAATGTGTAACTATAATAACTAGTTCACTAAAAGCACCATTAAAAAAATTAGAGAGACGGCATCAAACGGTTGCGGGGAGGCGAGAAAGTAGAAGGTCAAAACACTTTGAATAATGAAAACCAAAGTCTTTTGTTTCGATTTGAATTATCTTATCTTTTTTAGAGTCGTTTACACTCAATTTATCAGTCAAAGGCCAAAAAAAAACCGACCTTGACCCTCATTTTTTAGGGTTGGAGTGTGGAGAGTCAGGCGGGGTCCCGACCTATTGAACAGGTCTAGTAGGGAAGTTCGATAGGCCCAAAAATCCAACATTAAACATTCAAAAATTTGTTGTCCCAAACGCTTTACAATTTTACAAAATAAAAGAAACTAAAGAGGCGTTAATATAAACTTATTTAAAAAATACAAAGACCTAACAAAGTTAATTATTAGTAGTGCAAGCAAAATTTCGGGTTCTAACAAATCGGATGATATCAAAATTCGAAAAAGAAATTGTTGTCCGATACTCGGTTTTTTCCGGGTTAGATATTTTGGACAAGGCTAAATTCAAGTCAAAATTAGGTTTAGACAGCCGAAATATGAAAAATATTGTTTCCGAATTTAAAATTTTGACGAAAAATTCAAGCCTATACCCGACTTTTTCGAGGTTGGACAAATTCAGGTATCCGAGTCGGTCACATTTTTGCCATTAATTACAAGTACAAAGAGTTCCAAAGCTTGTGTTAATGAACAACCTAATTCACAGCCTAAGTCATAAAAATAACCCTAAAAAGCTTTTACACATATATAGAGTCCTTGAAAATTTTTAAATGACCTGCCAAAAACACTGGTTCCTAGTTCCATTTGCATGTGTTACTTTGAGGTCCGAAATTGGAGTCGAACTAATGTCTGTTATATATGGTTTTAAGCAATTTTACAATAACATGTTTTACACCAGCAATTTTAATGTGATCACAGGACGAACTCCTAATGTTTATATAGCATTTTAATTAGTCCTTTTTTCCTCTTTGATATGATATCCATCGATCAAGTTGAACTAATGTCGTCTTATATATCGGAATTTGAGCTTTCGCAATACACGTTTTCTTTATCCACTAGACTCGAAAGTCTAACAAATTTGAAACCTTGTTGGAGGGAAATCAAACCACATGAACCAATTGGTGTTGATTAAGTTGGCTGTTTAATGGAAATTAAACGAGATGCAAATTTTTCAAATGAAAATCAAATGGAACAGTATAGACAAATAAAAATGATTATTTATTTTTAATCAAAGAAATACAAGAAAGTCCACCAATAACTTCGCTTATCATTGGTGACAAAAGAACAATATTAGGAAATAATACATAATAAATCACAACCAAATTGAAGATCATTTAGCTTAGTATCCATATGAAGGACTTGGAGTGTACGAAGGAGATTTGTATATCGGTGATGGAGTGTATATAGGAGGCTTGTAAATTGGCGATGGATGATAGACGGGAGATGGAGTGTACACAGGAGACTTGTATATGGGAGATAGAGTGTACACAGGAGATGGAGTGTAAATTGGGGTTCTGCAGGCGAGTGAACGGCGGCTATAAACCGGGGACTTATAGACAGGTGATGGGCTGTAAACCGGTAACTTGTACACAAGTGATGGGCTGTAGATTGGAGACTTATAGATAGGTTTTGGACTGTAAACAGGGGCCTTATAAACTGGCGATGGGTTGTAGACTGGGGACTTGTAAATAGGTGATGGGCTATCGTATGAAGGAAAATTGTAGACCGGTGATGGATTGTAGACTGCAGATTTATAAACGGGGGTTGGCTTGTAAGAAGGGGACTTGTAAATTGGAGATGGGCTGTAAATGGGAGCTTTGTACACGGGGGATGGAGTGTATACTGGGGATTTATCGACAGGGGATGGGGTGTAAATAGGTGATGGGCTATAGACTGGTGATTTGTATACATGTGATGGTGTATAATTGGAGACTTGTATACAGGTGATGGTGTGTAAACTAGAGACTTGTATACATGTGATGGACTATAAACCGGTGATGACGTGTAAACAGGAGACTTATAAATGGGTGTTGGGGAATAGGTTGGAGATTTGTACACAGGAGCTGGGGAATAAACGGGGGATGGAGTGTATGATGGAGACTTGTATACAGGGGATGGTGTGTACGAAAGTGATGGAATTTGAGGTGCCTTGTACACTGGGGAAGGGGTGTATGCTGTATTTGGGGGCTGGGTGTTCCTTTGGCGGCTTAGTGTACTCGGGTGAAGGGGTGTAAGAGGGTGTCTTATACCCAGGTGAAGGGTTATAGCCATAGTAGTCACTAGCAGATTACAATTGCTAATCCTTGAAGGATTGGGCAGAGCATATCTCCAACCATGCTAATCCTTGTATGCTAGTGTCTAGTGGTCCTTTAATTCCAGCAGCTTAGATAAAACTAGTTAGCATTCAAGTTGAATTGAGCCGACGTTTTATTTTCTTATCACATGGCAACTCCGATAATCATTTTTAGTGATTTCGGGATCATAAATCAAAATTATACTAAATGGACACTAACAAAATGACCCATTGTTTGACACTTTGCTATAAGTATATCATCATCAAACTAAATCCTAGCAATTGAGAAGGAAAACAAACTAGCCATTAACTTTAGCCATTAAATAAAACCAAGGGAAAAATATATAAACCTAAATGATCTAGTGTCCACAAATAAAATTCGCTAAACTTTAAATTTGAGTTGCAATTGTTGACCTTGTGTCGATTTAGGGTAATTGACTTTTTAGTACCTTGACATAGGTATCATTGATTTTTTTGGACCTCACTTTTTGGCTCAGTTTTTTAGTACCCTGAGGTATGATGTTTTGATTTTTTGCTACCTTCTAAATGACTATTTTAATTTTTTAATACCTCCTGTACTATTTTTTTTTTCACTTTTGGTCCAAAACTTTTAGAAATTATAGAAAGACCCCATAATTGGATAAAATATACAAATAAGCTATTTTTAGAATTTTTTTCAGAAAATATACTTGTTTTAAATGATTAAACTTTTTATAATAACTTTACTAGTACTAGTTATCACAATCTACGACCTATATCATAAATATTATATTTTTTGTGATTATAGACCCACCATACTTAGCAAAATAATTAAAACTCAATTAGAAAGTTTCGATCATTATCTGAACTTAGTCGATGTTGAACCTGGCATTTCTCTAGATTCCAGTTTACAGAGATTGCTAATCTCAACCACACATTCCTTATATCAAGTACAGCACAGATCCATTTCTTTTTTTTTACCTCGGACTGTAATCACTAATCAAGTTCTTTATATTTTAAAGGATAGTGGTACTTTAATCAAAAAATTATAATATTTAAGATATAAGATTCCATTAAAGAATGTTCCCTACTGGATAACTTTTTTTTATTGAAAGCTTGAAAATGGAAATACTACTATGGAAAGATCTAAGAGGGACTTAATATTAAGATCATTAGAGATGCTTGCTCATAGAAAAATGGAGATTCCTAATTTCTCTTTTGCTCAAGTATACTTGAATGACTGTGTCCCTTCTCAACACTTAACTTTTCTTTTTATAGATGAGATAGATTATACACTGATATTTTCACGTGGCTACAGCTGTCTGCACATGGCTACAGTAGACAACATTATTACTAATCTGACATTTGACAAAATAGCACAATAATGGTGCAACAACTTTTCAGAGCCTTTAATTGCTGACAAGACTAGTCATTCCTTCCAAGATTCTGCATGTCTTCATTCCAATAATGTGTTCCAGTCTATCATTATCCAGATAATCATTAAAATCTTCATCAAGTTGAAGATGCTCTGCATCCCATTTTTGAAATAATTCATAAAGATATTTCTTTTCTTTTTCTGATAAGAATATTTCAGTTCCTACGTCAAAGAGATAATCAAAGACATCTTCTAAAGTAGCTCCTTCCACCTTCATATATTTGCTGAACTCATTATAATATGCGAAAGTAGTATTTCCGTGGTACATTAGCATTACTCTTTGCTCAATCAATGTCCATATTTGATGATAAATACTATAAAAATCGATGCCTCTTGCTAAAGTAGGATCACAAACTAACTCATGCAAGTTTGGAAACTGTTCTTGTTGTTGATCTCTGGGATTGTCTAAATCAATTAGTTAAGCCAAATATGGGCTGGTTTAACCTTTCCATTTTCATACTCAATCAGTGCGTAATGTAACTCGATGTATAGACATCTGTTATATGGAATTTTTGTTGGACTATCAAAAGATGTGCGAATCCAATGGATCCTTTTAAACATGCACTGTTGAAACTTAGTTAGTCTTTAAAAAAATGGGCAATTCGAATGTGGGATTTTCATGAGGTAAACTACCATTCCATATTCTTAGGCTTTCATGACGGAGTCAATTGGAGATATTGAATTTGCTGAAAAACTAACACCATTAACTCCAGATCTATTAGGAAAGCAAATTGTAATAATCCATAATTCTCAAATATCATAGGAATAATTATGATAATAGTCTATGCAGGCTACATACCACTTATTGAGCTATTTTTCCTGAACATGAGAACGGATTTTTTCTTGGAAATCATAAAGGCACCTTAGGCAATTAATTTGTAACTCTCAAAGGATAAATCTTTAGGTTATTAGGTAGGCAGAAGACAGAAGACCAAAACATGATGTATTTTTTGTATAGAATTTCAAAATATCTATAAGGATTTTACTAGAAGGAGAAACTCGTTCTACTAATAATAGCATTTCATTTTGGATTTTCTCCTTTTTCGGTAGGAGCTCCGCTCTGATAATCACCATTGGTGAGTTCTCGATCTTAAACTGGTTAAGCCATAATTGTCAGCGCAGGAGTCGCCCTTGTGCTTGTATATTTGATAAATTCTTTTTCATAAAACGAAGTATTCTTTTGCAATCAATTCGAATAAGAAAAAGGTTTTTGAGCCAAAAAGATTAAGAACTTTTTAATTCCCTTTATGACAGCAAGTATTTCTTTTTCCATCATAGGATAGTTGCATTCTACTTTATTAAAACTTTTACTACAATATTTGTAGAGTTTTTCTCCTTCTTTGATTTTGAGTACTGCACAACAGTATTCATTGCTGACATCTATTTTAAGAATTAAACTATCTCCTTCATTAGGCAAATTAAGAACAAGAAGATTTTTACACTTCTTTTTGAAGTTTTGAACAATCTTTAAATCACTAGTAGTCCATATCTAACTTACTTCTTTCTTGAGCTTCTGCTGCAATAGTTTCCTTAATTTAGCTAGATCTTTAATAAAATTCAAAGTATAGGTAAGGCATCTAAGAAATCTTTCTAATTGCTTCCTATCTTCAATTGTTTTAGGAAAATTTTCTATTTGTTCTAGAATATGCTTTTGTAGGATGATTTGTCCAACTTTTATCTCTAGACCTAAGAACTTAATTTATTGTTCAACATAAATTCGCTTATTCTTGCCAAGAATAATACCATGATCAATGCATCTTTGAGTAACGGCTAGAACATCATCTTTATGTTATTCTATGGTCTTTGAAAAGATAAGGATATCATCAATTGAAACTAGGTAGCAGTGATTAAGGTCTTTAAAGATGTTATCCATTCTTCTTTGGAAAATTTGAGGTGCATTGTTAAGACCGAATGATGTTGCTATCCACTCATAATATCCTTGAAGAGCACCAAAAGTAGTTAAAAGAATGCTTTCTTCATCGATTTTAATTTGCCAGTATCCACTTTACAATCCATTTTCAAGAACTAAGAGGCTCCTTGAATTTTGTTAAAATGACTGTTTTGTTAGGAATATAATAACCATCAAAGACGGTATTATCATTAAGCTTTTTATAATTTATTATCATTCTAGCTTTTTCACTTTTTTCTTCAGCATGATTTCTTACAATGAAAGCGGGACTGGTGTGAGAACTTCTGCTATTTCTGATTAATCTTTTAGCCAAAAGTTCTTTGATATGTTTATCAAATTCTTAGATATCCTTGTGTGTATACACTATTTGTTTGACTCGAATAATATTATTGAGATTTAATAAAGTAATTGTTACAAATGTCTTATCTTTACACCAAAATTTCAGAAGATTATCAGAGTACAGTTCTTTGCATAATTTTTCTTGTTATTCACCAATATGTTCTTTAATAGATAACTCAAGTAGTAAGATTGTTAGTGCTACCTTACATTGTGTAGGCATTACCTTCTTACCACGCTGGCTGTGTGTAAACTCAATTTTTTTGATGAGTGTATGCTTTGCTTAATTTTTCAATGGGAACTGAGTGATATGGCTGTAAATGTTATTTGGTTTATGGTTTGCATACATGGAGAATATAGTTTCTGAAAATTATTTCTAATAATCATATCACGAGATGGTTGATATGTAGCCCATAGAACTGACATAATATATTAAACTCCTCCGAATTCTATGGATAATCCTTCTATGGCTTGATTGTAACTCTAATACTATTATTAGCTATTCTAACTTATGAAGGATTTTTTTTACTCTTTTCTACATAAATTATGGAAACAATGATATTTTTTCAAAGCATATAGAACAACCACTATATATGTAGGCACACAATTTATTTTTAGATGCTATTAGGATTTGTATTGGTGACTTTATAGCATATATTTATAGTTATGTTTTTGACTAATTCATCCCCATAGATTGACTCATTAACAATTCTTGTTTTATACCCAATGACTTTCCTATCTAAACTCATACTTCTGTCTATAATGTGTCTTGCTGGTTCAAAATTCATTTTACTCATTTCACTAGTCACACTAATTGTATCATCTTCTTTAGGCTCTTCACTAGTTGATGAAGACTCTTCCCACCATTTTGATCTTACACTCGTGCTTCTTAATAATTGGAGTTTAATGGTAATTTTACCATTCTCATTAATTTTTATTATATTTTTATTATTGATTTTTATAGGGTTGACAAAGCTAGATATCCATGACTTATCAATTTTTATCTCTTGAGGATTGAATTTGATCCTCTGAATTTTTTGCAGAGGGGTAGGACTTTCAAAATTTGCTGCCTCTTGTATCATGGTTACCTTAATCTTTAGATCTATAGTATTATCTAGTTTATAGATTACTTTTGAAAATATCCTCAGTAGGTAACTTCCTCTTTTCATATCCATCTCAATTATTTTTATTTTAAGGGATAAGAAATTTTTAGCAAATTTATCTTTAAGGCTTATATAATATCCAGGTCGACAATTGAATCTTACTGATCTATTACATAAATTGGTTCTAATCCCTGTGATAATTTGATTATTAAACTTGGTATGTCTAATTTCACATAGCAAAGTATAAAGATCAATCTCTTTGCCATAATAATGTGAAGAAGTAATTTGCACTTGGACACTTACAACATGAATATATCTATACTTTCTATCTTTGTTATGCTTAAGGATATTTTTCCAGTTGATAAAATTAACTTCTTGTACATCATAGTCACAGTCTTTTATTTTTAGATCTCCTTCCATCATTTCACATGCTTATTTACTCTTCAATTGAAAGATAGATTTTTTATAGATCATGTCTTTTTGAATTATAGGAAGGACCCAATCTCCTTTGACATCTTCACTTTCATTATCTATAATAAATTCTTCTACTTGAAGATCATCAAGACTAATTGAACTATTTTTGATCATATGACTGGTTTCTTGTAATCACTTTCTTCATATTCATCTTCTAGTACAGTATTAACAATTTCCTTATTGTTTTTCACTGCTAGATCTAATGTTTTATTCTTGCTAAGTTCAAAATAATCTAGACTTCTCAAAGTTTTGATAAGCTTGTTATTCTTCCTATTTTTGCATTTGTTCGCATAATGACCTACTTCTCCACATACCCAACACTTATAATTGTTTTTCCCGACCAGATAATAAGCGGTTTTCCTAAAAAATCTTCGTTTTTTAGGGCTTGGTTTGTTGTAATATTTTCCTTTATATTTTTCTCCTCTTTGCTTGCTAAAGCTCTTATTCTTACCCCAAAAAAAAAAAAAAAAAACCCCTTTTCCTTTCAGGTTCCTTTCCCCATTAGTGAGGTGAATCTCGATAAGCTAGAAATTGTTTCTTTATTTTCTTTTGCTTTCGAGGATCAAGGCATTAATCATGATCCATTTTCTTAAATAAAAGATTCTAGGACCAAGGGTATCATGACATCTATTCTTTCAAGCCACGCAATATACTTTTCATTAATTATGAAATTTATCGGATATGGCAAGTTGTCATAGAACATATCAAGATTGGTTTTGTTATGCCCGATTTTGTAATAATGTTGATTAAATTCAACAATATAATTCTCCACATACGTCCTACCCCATAACTCTATATTATTAATCTTTCTTTACCATTCTCTTGCTTTTTTCTTCAGAATCAAATTTAGATCCAATAAAATTAGTTTCGATTTCCTTACATAAATTTTTGAACATTGTATCTGGTGTTTTTATCATTCTTAATGCATTTTTACTGTCTTCATTTAATAAATCATACCAATCCGCTACAATACCAGAACAACTATGCTTGATATAATTTAAGAAATTTTCTACTGTCCATGTGATATTTAAATTTAAGACAATTCATTCCTCTTTTTTAATGTTCAAATATTTCTTCTCTATTACGAGCTCTCTTGATATTTAAGATATATCCTGTTTGGCTAATTAGGTAAGGCCTATTTCTTCAAAAGTCTTAGTTTTTCTTGGGATAAACCCCAAAAAAAAATTGATTATTCATCATACTAGAACATATCTAAGTCTCATAAAATGAATATTTCTTCTAGAAGGTTCACTAAATTCTTTAGGTTTAGGAATACCATTGTTAACTAAACTAGACTCAGTTTCATCTGCATTGAATTCTTCTCCAATCTCATCAATCTCGTCATCAAATACCATTTTACCATATTTTTTATCTAATTTTCTTCTAATTTCTTCTAAAGGTACAACATTGAGATCTTCTAGCTTAATTAAATTCATCTACTGATATATTTCTTCTTTTAACTGGACATTATTTATCTCGTTATTATTATTAGATAATACATCTTGTTTATGAACTATTGCAGCCATGATTTCGTTTAGTTCTTTCAGAATTTGTTTGTTATCAAACATATTCTATAATTCTTCCTAAACTGCTTGTACTCTATCCTCTGCTTCTTTCTCTACCTTTTTAGATGATTTTTTAACTAATTTTTCTCCTACGTCTTTTTGGATTTTTATATCATGCAAAGGAAATGAATTTTTATTTTTATTTTTTTGAATTTTGGAAAGGATATTTATGCTGAAATATAGTACTGATACTTAAAGTAGATTTTTCACTATGGCTAATTTTATTAACCAAAGAAATATGGATTACCGACAATTACTTTTTAATCTCCTTAACTCCAGTATTAATTTTTGTTAATTCACCTTTTAATTTTAAAATTGTATCAGTAATATAGTTTAATTAAGGTGCTACTGAAGCTATTCCTTCCGGTGAATGAACAACATGTGAATAATTAGGAGCAGGGCAAGTAGGTGATGATTCAAACATTAAACACAGTTAAGTAGCTTAACTAATCATTAATTATCTTAATAATCTTAATTATTTTTGGTCACATGACTCTGATAGCAAATGAAAGAGAGCCTCGAGTAGTACTAATGAGAGTAATTATACATGCACAATTGAAAGTAAGTTTTTAAGAATTAAAATTAAATATACGAATTTCAAAAGTTTTGGGGGTAAGTTTTTAAGGATTGGGTTAAAAATCCAAAAAATCGGTCAGCAAACTTCGAGGTACTAAAATTTTCACTCCAAAAACTTAGGCCTTGAATTACTAATGTCACATATGTCGGAATACCTAAGGATTAACTTCTCGTCGATTTAACATTAACTTTTACAAACCCTTCTTACTTACAAACATGTAATCTTTTTTATTTTTGTTTTTAATCAACCAAGTATACAAGCTTAGTAGCAAAGAGGTAGAGTGAGAGGGTGTGAGTTACATCAACTACTAAAGTCTCTATAAGTCGTTTCGGGAGTTGGGTTTGAATTCCGTTTATATCGACCTTTGTGTTTCCCTCTAAACCAAAACAAAAAAAAAAACAAAAAAAAAGTTAGTAGAGGGACATCATTCTATCAATTAGGCTTAAAGCATTGTTGGGTTGGGTGATGGCCAACTACGGATAATATGCTGAAGTTGCTGATTGGAGTAACAGGATCTGGATTGGTGGGCCATTGGCTGAATTGGATGTGAGGTGTGCGGCGGACTTGCATAGTATGCGTTGCGTGCAGTGGCTACTAAGGCAATTGAGCAGGGAACCAATTCACTTCTAGTCTATTACGCACGGTACAACGCTTCTAAATTCTTAATCTCAATCGGTTGATGGGCGAACTTAACACAATTTAAGCTCATTGTACAACAATGAAATAAGCATTTGAGAATATGACCTCATGTTACTGGAAGAGTTGGAGATTATTTAGTTACGTTAGATGTTTGGTTAACATGTACTTATTTCATACAGATACACGGTAATCGATACATTAGTAGCATATTGCTGGAATTATATTGAATTGTGTCGATTATAGCTAGGTTCATAGCTTCTTCCCCCCCCCCCCAAACAAAAAAAAAGAGTAGGTTGACAGGTAAAACTAAAGTGTTCAAGAACCATCTTAACCAAAAGCTTAAGCTAATGGTTGAAGGCCTTGGAATATGTTTGTCCTCTAACACGCCCCCTCACGCAAATGCCCTTTGGGCTTGAAGCGTGGATGCTGCAAAGGCCCCATCTTACTTTGCGTAATAAATCAATGTGGGGGTTGCTGAGATTCGAACTCGAGATCTCTAACTCAGAAAGACTCTAATACTATGTTCAAAGACCAACTCAACCAAAAGATTGAGCTGATGGTTGAAGTCCAGGAATGGGTTTATACTGTAATATAAAGGACTGAAATATAAGTTGGGATTTATGTCAAGACTTAGGAGATTAATGTTGAATTTTGAAAGTAGCCAAATTCACATAAGAATACTAAATAACATACTTAAGATCCATTTCAGATATAGTGGGATGGAATAAATTTGTTGTCAATAATTGGGTTGATGTTTAACAACTCGGGGGACGGAGGCAAGATTAAGGTCACAAGGAAACATAAACCAAAGGCAACCTTAGAATCCCTATCTCCTAGGAGAAGGGTTGTGTAATATTTACCTTTGCGAACCATCTTACCTAATAATAAATAAATAAAACAGATAGCCTATCAACACGTGCAAGTTGATTCAAGTTGATTGACAGTTGTACACCTTAAACAATGTCCCATGTTTTGTAAATAGAGAAAATTTATGATACGAGTATTTTACCCTTTTATAGACCAACAATAGATCACTCTGGTAAAATAGAACCCTAAAAGACCAAAATTGTTTTTAAAAAAAAGAACAGGAAGCCTTATCACGCTTAAATATAAGCCCCATGCCTTAATCAAATACTAAGCACATTAATGTCTCACAGCTATACACTAAACGAATGCACCCTACCAAAAAGCATACGATTGTGAAACACCTATCTCCATATAGCCAAATAATTTATACTACATCCAAGCAGAAAGCCACAACTCCTTCATCAACATCCTGCTTTGTTAGGTAGCCAGGCAATATCATAGACTACGAATAGCTGTTATCAAATCCCTCAATTTTAAAGAAGCTGCACATGGATGCATAGTGATAAAAGTAGCAACAACTTAAAGGGAATCTAATGTTCCCAAAAGTGAATACAAGCATAACTAATTACCCCCCATGTCACTTCTTAAAAGTATTATGTGCAAGGACGTGCACTTGTTTTGTTAGGCTCTTTCATCTTTATTAGATTACTTTGAAATTTAAAATCCACACAATGGCTCCCAAATTTAAAGTGACTTACGAATAGACTAACATGATTTGAACAGCAAATTTCAATTGACAAAATTTAAATTAAACACAATCCGAAATTTGTCTAAAAATTAGTTTTTCTTGCTAGGCAAATTTATTTGACTGATCATCAACTGAATCAAAGTTAACCTACTCCAAAAAAGACTTAACCCAAATAGATTTTGGACAAAACCTTATTCAATAGATAATGATATTCGCTTGAAATGAACTCGACTCCAAATTAACGCAACTCTAACCCAAACCAAATAACCCGTCCGTTGAGCCTAACTTTCAACTAAGAGTGCATTTGTCCATGTTTTGAACAATAGAAAAAAAATCAATTTTAAGTGCATATTATGGAAGATTTAACAAATCCTTGAGGGACTCGGACAGCTGAAGAACCAAGTACACCTAGTTGTCAGAGGAAAGCCCAACCATTTCCACTCATTAGGTGACCTTGACCCTGATCCAACGACCAAGATTTCTCGCAGCCGGCACTGAGACAAAGATATGGCAGGGATGTTTAATGGAACTCAAATCAAGATATAAGTGGATGCATTATTTATAGTTCCAATTGAATCATAAGATATGATCATAGCATTCATATGATCTGTGCTGTTGCTAGGCTATCTAGAAATCATTGTAGGAGTGTAGGCTTAAGGCTAATTATTGATATCAACTAGACTTTTAGACTTTCCAGCCTATGTAAATTAGCTCGGTCTGAATATTGACATCTTCCTCTGGGATTTTAGTGATTGGGCTCAACATTTCCCCTTTTTCAAAGACTCGATAAAACTCAGATTCCAATTTCCAAATTTGATTTTGACACAAATCATTGTACACGTACTTATGATATACCCAAATTCGAAATTCATTTACTTTGATTTTGACCAAAAAATGAGTTGACCCCTCACGAAAAAAAAAAAAAAAAAAGCTCAAATCAAGTTTCTTCCTACAAAGTCGCTCATATTTGTAACACAAATTTATCAAACCAACTGCATGTACAGACTTGGCCTGCTGAAGAGCTCCTAGCCTATGTGGATGGGAGTTGCCTTGTTCAACCACCCTTTCCGGGTTTGAATCTTGGGGGGAGCAAATTATGCTTTGTGCATAGAATTTACAGTGGGTCTGGTTCTTGGGCTTTGTATTCAAGTTTTGGCACCCCTTACCCCTTGGCCTGTTAAGACCAATTGAATATGTCTAAGATAAGGGTCTGATGGGCTAAGTCCGCTTACCATTTCAAAAAAACAAAAATGTACAAACTTGGCCTAGTCCCAATCTAAACCCAACTAGAAATCTGCTTGGCCCAATCGCAGTCTGACTCAAAAATAACTGGAGCCGGTACCCTCTCAGTTTGTCAAATCAATTTGTTGTGGGGCGTATAGATGCACTACCTTGTGCAATACTTTCCCCTGTGAAAAAAAGGATATATGCATGAATTACAGGATGGATGTGGACGACTGATTTCGAGGAAAGCAAGTAAGCAGGTTTACTTGACAGATTGATCTGGTTGGAGCACTAAAGAGCCTTGCCAATTGGCAGTCGTGCTTTTTTGGTCAAGGGATTATTTATAATCGTTTGTGGAGCACAAAACCAGGGACTTGTCCCGCATGCAAATAAGTGGGTTCAATAGTCATGGCTAAGCACATCTTGATATTGAAGAATTGTGTCATGCAAAGCTGAAATTCAAAAGGGTGCAGCTTAGTTATTGACATTTTACAATAGTTTCTCGCTCATAATTAGTTAAAAAATTATTTCATATTTTAAAACTTCTAAAGTAGACATTTATTCATTAGTACTTTTAAAATGACAGAGGGTTTCACATTTTTTAGAAAATTATTAAATTAACTAAAAAATGTAGAATAAGTTTTTTTTAGTGGTTGGCAAAGAGATGTGGAATAACTTGCACCCGTATTTGCTTAGCGGGCAGTTAGTTTAATGCCTTAAAGCAATTAGTAGTTTCAAACAAAAATAAATAAATAAAAGACATGCATATTCCCTTCAAGAAACCAAATGAAAAGAAAAAGAATCTATCGTACAGAGAAAAGAGTGATGATATATATCTTACAGCAGAACACCTCTTAAGTGCCTTACTTAAACTAAACTCAACACAATAAATGATTTTAAATCATTAAGTTTTCAATAGTTAGAACTAATTATTAATTGTGAAGTTCTACTATTGGAGGGTTACGCCGACGGAACCGAAATGCACCATATCCACAAAGGTATATTATACGCTTAATTTTCTAATTGCAATTGCGAAAAAATATGAACGAAAATATAGTTTTACACAATTTATAAGTTGTAACACCTTTCCACTGCTTATTAATACCACTTGTAAAAATTTACTGCATTATATTATAATTTTTAAGTTCAGACTAGACACTTAAGCTAAGTGTCTTGTAACAAGACAATCATCATTTTGCCATAGGAAATACTCAATGTGGGACAATTTAACAACCAGTCAAGCATGCAGTCAAAAACTCAACATGGGACAAGTCAACAACCCATTATTAAGATATATCAAGGGATATAAAATCTTAACATTCTGATGGTATTGAGTTTTGTAGTTTGTGTACAATTCCTTGCCTTGTAGGATAAGCTGGTATGATATAAGGATTGTTGTAATATAGCTATACATGTTGACATGTAATTAGCCGTGAGACACAAAGCAATACACAGGCCTCCATATTTTTAGCTCCCTTTCCTCCTTTTCGGCTTTTCGGCTTTTCATGATATCAGAGCAAAGTTACTAAACCATCAATCTAGTTTTCATTAACCTGGCAAGGGACAGAGGAAAAAATGAGGTTTGTGATAATGACTCACTCACCATACGATCTCCATCCCTCTGAAGTACCCAATCCTTTAACAATGGTTGTGGTGTTTGATGGACGGAATTATGATTTGTGGGAGAAGGTGGTGACGACAACCTTGAGGGAAAAAAATAAACTCTGGTTCATCGGTGGAACCCTAGAGAAGGCAGTAAAAGAAAAAGATGAGGACACTTCAGAGCTCCAACTACAGGAAATGGTTAATTCAATGGTTTGTTCATGTATCTTAAAGGTGATCGACATTGAGTTACGACAAGCGTGGCACATGTGAGATTGCCCACGTGATGTGAGAAAATCTTCAAAGACGTTATGTTGTTACCAATGGTTTAAAAATGCATCAATCTCAACGCAAGCGTAGTGGATTGCAAGCAGGGAGGATTCGACATGGAGGAATTCTAATCCAAGCTCATGGATTACAAAGCGAACTTGAAAATCATGTGACAACCCAACATTGTACTTCCAATGGATGTAAGTGCAGGGAGGGAAGCAAAATGGTGGTGATGATGAAATAAGAAAAATGTCATCAATTCTTGATGGGATTGAATGATGACCCCTATTCTTCCTAAATTAGGAGTGAAATTCTTGCTCTTGAATGTCTTCCATCACTAGATAAAATATTTAATATGGTGAAGCAAGATTATGATGTTTAGAAGGGACAGCCAAGGCGAGTCAGCAACAGCATTCACAGTCACCGTTGGTAATAAATCACAATCCTTAATGAATGAGAAGACAACTGCAAACATTGTGGCCATTAGGAAAGGAATTCTTATGAGTTGATTGGTTACCCGCCTAGATGGGGATTGCATGGCCATGGTAAAGGAGGCAGTTGAGGAGTACAGGGCAAAGGCTTTACCAATAAGGGGCAAGGAACTAGAAAGGAATCTGCTTATGCAGCAACAACCAATATGGGAACAAAACAAGTAGTGGTCAAAGGAGAAGAAGCTAACCATGTCTCACTGCCCAGTTTTACTATCAAATAGGTACTGAAGTTTTTAAGCCTCAAAGACTCATCTATCCCCGGGCACGAAAAATTATTTGGTAATGACTATTGGATTCCTGATACTAGAGCCTTTTCATAAACAACAGAATTTCAAGGCCCTAGAAGATATTGACGATATTGATCCGATTTCTTTTGGCTTGCCAGATGAATGTATGCTATGGTTAATATTCAAGGGACTATAAATTTGAATTCAAAAATCAAATTAGGCAAAGTTTTGTATACGCAAAATTTCAAGTGCAATTTGGTTTAAATTACTTAATTAAATAGAAATTTACATTTCATTGTGACTTACACAGTTAGTTTTTATGTGATACACTAAAACAGGACAACACCTTGAGGAGCCCGGTTAGAATGACTTATTTAAGAGGAGGGGTCTTCTGTTTCAAAGAAACAAGAACCTTTGGAGCACGAGTCAATACAATGGACTCCTATACTTTCGGGCACAAGTTTGGACATTGTTCTAGCGAAGTTATCTCTTTTCTTGCTAAAGATTACGTGTTAATGATTATTTTGAGAATAACATCCTTGTGACCTCATAATGTATGCTGTAGGGCTGAACAAGCTTGTAGTCAATTTAATAATTGTCACAGTATAGCTAATAATGTGTTTGAGCTTATATATTGCGATATTTGGGGTCATATAAAATTCCTAGTTTATGTAGTACACATTAGTTTTTTACTATGCTAGTAGAGCCGTCTAGGTCTACCTGATGAAGGAAAAAGGAAAGGCTAGTAACCTAAACAAGAGTTTTTGTTGCTATGGTGAAGAATCAATTTAGCAAAAGTGTGAATGTTATTTGTAGTGACAATGGACTTGAGATCAAGTCAAGTCCATTGAAGAAATTCTATTCAAAAAATGGAATTCTTCATCAAACGAGTTGTGTGGACACCCCTCAACAAAATGGTGGGATGAAAAGGAAACATTTGCATATCCTTAATGGGATAGAGCCCCACATTTTCAGGGCAATCTATCTTTGGATTTTTAGGGAGAATATGTGCTTGTTACTGCATATTTGATAAATAGAACTCCAATAAATGTTTAAAGGGTGGAACTCCTTACAAATTTTTATTTGGCATTACCCCTTTACATAATCAAGTAAAAGTGTTTGGTTACTTATATTTTACCCATCCAAGGTTCATACCCTAAGCTCTTTGTTAGGTATCTTTTAAAAAGAAAGATTGGAAGGTGTTTGACCGTGAAACTAAAGAGATCTTTATCAATCAAGATGTGGTATTTTACGAAGGAAGTTTTCCATTACCTCAAGTCTGATGATCAAGTAGAAATGAGAGATACAGTGGAGGATATTTTGCTAGAACTAAGCAAAAATTAGTAAGATATGATCAGCTCAACCTAGTAAATGGTAGCCCAACAACTACAATTCTGTATAGCATTGCTAAACAAGTAGGAGTTGGGTTGGGGGTAGAGATTGGGCCTGTTTAGGCCTATATGCCAAAAAATCTTATTTCCAATGATGATCCTGGATCAATTATGGACAAGAAACACACAACACCAACAACAAGAGGGGTATCGATGTAGGGCACGCGTCCAATGTTGAACCTGCATCGAACATTAACGAAATCAATGGTCATATCGCCCCTTCAAAGACTACATTTGCTACAATGTTCAATGTTTGGACTTCTTTCTTATCAACTCATCATAACATGGCTCCTTGGGCACACTATTTTTCATAGCTAACTATGTCACTTGCAATAATCTCTCTAATCCTCATAGGTCCTTCCTATATGTCATTACAAAGATTGTAGAGCCCAAGTATTATCAAGAAGCTATCAAAGATCCTTGATGGAGAAAGGTGATTAAAGAAAGAATCTAAGCCTTTGAAGAGAATCAAACTTAGACTATTGAAGACCTTCTCGTATGGAAGAAATCTTAATTTGTAAATGGGCGTACAAGATGAAGTAGAAGTCTTATGGATGAACAGAGAAATTCAAGGAACGCCTTGTAATCGAGGGAGATCATCAATTAGAGGGTTTTAATTATAACAAGACATTTCACTTATAGCCATGATGACTACTGTGAGGACTTTTCTATCTATTCCTACTACAAAAGGATGGAAGTTACACCATGTGAATGTTAACAATGCCTTATCACAAGGTGATCTCAAGGAAAAGGTAAACATGTCTTTTCCACCTACTTCTCATCAAGCTCCCTAGCATTGGTTCCCAAAATTGTCCTCAAAGTTGACAGAATATGTTTTTGTAAGATCATTTGTAGATTACTGATTGTTCACCTACTACAAAGGGGAGATATTCTTGGCTTTACTAGTCCACAAGGATGACATTATCCTTATAGGTAATGATGCTCAAGCCTGTAATGAATTGAAGACCTACTTAATGCGTATTTTTATATAAAAGATATTGGGACCCTTAAATATATCTTAGGACTCAAGTAGCTCGTGGACCTCCTGGATTATTCCTCTATCACCACAAGTATGCTCCTGAAATTGTAGAGGAATACGAACTTTCATGTGGCAGATCGGTTGATTTCCCCATTGAGGAAAACCACAAGATTTCTTTGGCTAATTGGGATAAACTAGATGATCCTAGGCATTACCATCGTCTTACGTTACGTCTCATTTCCTTGACTATTACAAGGCCAGAACTAATGTAATGCCCGAACCCCTTCTCGATCAGGACAGTTACCAGAAATAGCTTCAAGGATTGTCGCCCAGGCCTACAAATTACCACAAGCCTTTTCAGTATGCTTCGTCCTCATCACTGAGAAACTTCCCAGGATGGCACTCATCATAAGATTTCTCCACAGCAACCACGCTTAACTGTGGAGTTCTTAAGAGTGGGCTTCCCGAAAACGAAGGTGCACCTTTGGGGATATCAGTAGTCACTTTGATCCTTTTAAGCCACACTCAGGGCATTACAATTACCTCCACTTAAAGAGCACAGTGTCTTCATTGTGCCTTACTATTCGATCAGCTTACATGTCCTCTTGACCAGCGTTCCATCTTAGTATCTTTGTCCCGCTAAGTGACTACCCAGGGATCTTTCGTCTTCTGGCGCACTTACGACGTTGATCGGCTTTTATACTATCTGTAATGCCCCGACCCCTCATGGGTTAGGACATTACCAGAAATCACTTCAAGGATCGTCGGCTAGCCCTACAAATCATCCCCAGCCTTTCTGACATACTTCATCCTCGCTCACACGCTACGTAGGAAACTTCCTGGAGATCACCCATTTTGTGATTCTCCACTGCAAGCATATTTAACTATGGAGTTCTTAAGAGTGAACTTCCCGAAAAGGAAGGTGCACCATTGGTGATATAAGTAGTCACTGTGATCCTTTTAAGCCACATTCGGGGTATCACAACTAAGCTATGTAGTATATACATTATGTTAGTTCATGCAATCTCCTAATGAAGTGCACATAAAAGATGTCTGATAAGTTCTATGTTATATCAAAGGGACACCAGATCTAGGTATTTTACTCAGATGGGATAGTATTCTCTAGGTCTATGTTTATTGTGATTTAGATTAAGAAGCCTACCAACTTGCCCGCTATTTTTGACTGGTTACCTTGTCACTCCTGGTGGCTCACTAGTTTCTTAGTGTGTTGAGAAACAATAATTGTTTCTAGGTCCTCAACTAAAGCAAAGTACCGAGCTATGACAGCCATGTCTAGTGAATTGGTATGGTTGAAGAGACTTATGTTATTGCTTGGAGTGTTTCATAAACAAGCTATGCAGTCATTTTGTGATAGTCAAGATTGACTATCATTTTGCTCAAAAGAAATTGGAGAGTGGAGAACCTTGGGTGTCCTATCTTTCATCCAAGCAATAACCTACTGATGTTTTTACTAAGGCACTTGGAAAGAAGTCATTTGGCTATCTACGAGGTAAGTTGGGCATAATAGTTCTTAGGGTAAAGTGTTAAGATATATCAAGGAATATAAAATCTTAATATTCTAATCATATTGAGTTTCCTAGTTTGTGCATAATTCCTTTCCTTGTTGGATAAGCTATATATTTTAACATGTAATCAGCGATAAGATGCAAAGCAATACACAGACCCCAATACTTTAGATGCCTCTCCTCCTTTTTTTTTCCTTTGTGTTTTCGCATATAGTAAATTTGACCTCCGACTTTACTCTCTTGCTTGCCTTATCTAATTCCCTTATCAGGTTTAGTCCAGCAAGTAGTAATAAAGTGTAGTAGTAAAATCATTCTCTCTTGTTCTTTAGTGTCGTGCAGTCAAAATTAAATTGAGTCATTCAGTGTACTTTGTACACTGATTCCCTCATCAGGTCTAGTCTAGCAAGTAGTAATAAAATATAGTAGTAAAATCATTCTCCCTTGTTCTTTAGTGTCCTATAGTCAAAATTAAATTGAGTCATTGTTTAGTGTATGCTTTGAGTTGTTCATCTCAATAGTTAAAATTAATGATTGGAATTATAATCAGTGATTTAGAGTGATTTAGAGCAACTAGGAGTGATTAGTAGTTAAGAATAATTTTTCCCAAAATTATGTATTCGAATAGCTTATCTATGGCTTAGTGACATTTGTGGCTACCTCAAAGTTTTTGTGCGGAAATGGCAGAGTTCATTTTGTTTTGTAAGTGGCATAATCTGTACTATTCGCATCTTCACACCATTGTTTATATTGGTATGGGGTTAAAATGCGATGCATTTGAAATCACTAGTTACAATATTGTATGTGATGGCAAGTTCTAAACACAAACGTTATTACATAAAATAGTAATTGGTTGAAATGATTGAATCATATCTTTTATTCCATCCCTAGGTGCATATTGTTACGATGATCATGGAGCTCATAGTAAGGGATTCCTCCAACATTTATGGGCTTTGGTGTAACGTATCTATAACATATGCTTCCTCCCAAAACTATGCAATGTGCAAGCAGCAATGGTGATGTCAATTTATTACTCCCTGCTCATCTAAGGCAACACATCTTTTAATGACTTCCACATTTTCTTTAACACTCCAAATATTTTCGTAATGGTTATCTATAAGGATAAGTATTGGTAAGTGAAGAACTCTTTCTACCCATTAGAAGGTATGTAACTTTTGAACTTTAGTATGTAAACTTCTATATTGCCTTTCCTTTTTTTTTTCCTTTGTATAAATATATATTTTTTTCCCTTCATAGTCTATTTATGTACAATACAATTTTCTAAAAATTATTTTCAACAACAAGGATTTGTGGCAATATTGCAAGACATAAATATTTGGTCAAATGAACCAATCATACAAACATTTTAGATCAAAATTATCATTTAACAAAAGAATTTTTATCAATTTTGCAACCATGAATATAGCCAACGATTAGTAGTGATTAGGAGTATCTAGGGGCATTTTAAGCTTGTGGTTAGCAGCTCATAGTTAGGGACAGCTAGCATTTCAAAATGATGAATCAAACAACACCTAATAGATTAGATGTATAATGCGTGTTTTCTTTCTTATAAATGCCAGGAGTATTAAAACAAGTTTAAAAAAATAATTGATTTGTGGGTCATGACAAGATGCAAGAGAAAAGTATAGATACTTATTAAGTTCAAACATTTACACCCTTTTTTAAAAAGTCGATATGTATAACTCAAGATTGATTGACATTCTAAAACATATTTTGTCAGCAACATAAAAGTCAAAAGAATAGAGGAAAAGAAAAGTGTCAAGATCTCATTGTTAGAGGCACAAAATTATTGACTGAAATTACTTGATAATGTGGCTACAACTGTTTTAGATGAAGATAGTCAAACTTGGAAAACCAACTTGAGATCCAAACCTGAACCAAATGACATGGACCAACATTCAAGTGACCTGATTCATAAGAGAATCCAATCTAAAATGTGGCTTGACTCGAATGAGCCGTACTTGAAATAACCTAAATAGCTCAAACCCAACAAGAACTGAACCAAACATGGCAACTTGAACTCAAATTGATTCTACATTCAATTTCAATTTAACTAATTTGATTCTTACTTAACTCATCCATACCCAAACACAAGTGACACTCATAACCTCATTCATGCAACTTTCGAAATTACACAGCGTGGCTAACCAGATTATTCTAGTTATTTGGTTTTTGATCATATCGAGATTATTTGGGTTTTGTGTACTTATATATGCAAGGAAGTAATACAAGCTAAAAAATATGGACAAACGAGTCATGTAATGTAGAGAACATGGTTGTGCTCCTGGCACTGTAAAGAGCATAATTGTGCTTCTCATATTGTGGAAAATATAACCGTGCTCCTGGCATTGTACAGAACATGGGCATACTGTTGAAGTTAATCTAAAGCCGCTGACACTTCCAAAGACCAACATGACTTGACAATGGATGTTAGCATAGCTCATGGCCAAGGGAGACATGAGGGCTCCATAAGACACAGTCTGCTTCTTTTAGAAGACACGGGCATGTTCTCTATAATGACCAATACTACTCAACAATAAACATGGCTAGACTATGGTGGTAGGTATAGAGAGTGGCAAGGTGTGGCAGTGTGAAATCACTTAAAATCGTAGTCTTTCTTAGTTCTTGTGTTGCCAAATGGAGAGTAGAGGAAACGTTAACGGATATTTAGAATAACTTTTAGTTTAGGTTTTAGTTTTAGTTTAGGTTGGATAGTTTGATTCTACCCCTTAAACATTGATTTTAAATTTTGACTGTAATTCAACTTGAACTTTTGAATAGTTAATTTTGTTCTTATTTCAGTTTTTTTCTTAATTTGTTCCTAACTTCCTCCATTTTCTATCACCCTTCGCTTATGGTTAAAGTGTACTACTCTATGAGGCATTCTTTTGAATTGTTTACTAATTATTGTAAAATTCTTAAATCTAGTGACATATAGGTTAGACTTGATTTCTACAAGTTTAATAGCTTCTATTTAGTTATTGTGGATTAGTAGTTAGTTTCAGCGGCCCAAATGCGTCTTTGTCCTTGTGGATTCGACCCTCAAATATTACAGGTAACAATTATATGCTTTTGGCAATGCTTAACCTACTTTTAGGATCGTACACAAATATATTGTTGTCACACCTAATCTTACAATATAAGAGGTTACATTGCAAAGGTTTTAGAATGAGCCCCTAAAGCTATCTAAATTAAAGGGTAAGTTCAGACTATCATTACAAGTTATAATACACCAAATCAAATCAAAAAATTCACTTTCTATCTATATTAGCTAGTTACATGTTAGTTACTTTGTTAGTAAACTTATAATATGCTTATATGTCAACAATGATACCATTAACATTCCTAATATGAAAGGTACATTTTATATTTTTGGCTTATTCTCTTCAACTTATTTTTCTTAAGAGTAATGCTTAATTTAGTTACGTAAATATAAGTCTAGTTTAGTTCAATAAAAGGAAGTTTAGAATTTAATATAAATGAGTATAGTTTAGTTCCATTTAAATCAACAAAAATAAGTTCAGTTTAGTTAGATAACTTTAGTTCAAATAAATTCAACAAAAATTATTTTTTATGAGAGAAATGAAAACATTAAACAAAGAAAACAGCATAAAGTATAACTATTTGAATTAAAGAGAAAACAAACTGAATAATTAGGCTCTGAAGATTGAGCAAGGTTTTAAATGCAACTCAAGATTGCCCCGTTCAAAGTTTGCACTAACTTTAAATCAAGCAAACGCATTGTTTACCTAGTCTAATTTGCATGCGAATTTGAGATAAATGCTAAATTGAATCTCACCCAAACCAAATCTGGTCCAACCCTTATCGTATGTCAACTGACTTAATATATCACTACCTGAAGTGGATTCGAACTAAACATCAATAGAACCGAATCCATACCTAACCCAAATATGGTTGACCCGAAATTAACTTAGACTTGAACGTCACCTAAACTGAGGACTTGAATGCAAATTCCAAATTGAGCCAAATCCTATATTGAATCTCACCCAAACCAAATCTGGTCCAACCCATATCCTAGCTTAACTGACTTGATATATCACCACCAAAAGTGGATCTAACCCAAAATTAATCGAACTAAATCAAATATGGTTGACTCAAAATTAACTCAAACTTGAACATCAACCAAATTGAGGACTTGAAATCAACACAAACCAGACTAAGATTCACCTCATATGCAAACCGAATAACCATTCTATCATATTTGTAGCTGGTGGACTATTATTTTATTTTCAATTAGAATATAATCTTTTTCATCATAAATGGTTGAATTGATTAAATGACAAGACAATTGATGGTTCCCAAGCAATTGGAAGATGACATTATTATACATATAGGGAGAGAGAATTGTTTTCTAAGGAAAAGGGTAAATATATGGTAACTTTTAGATAGCCCTTCTCACAAGGGTTATACCTAAGTCATCACCCAATAAAATGAATGAGGAAGAAGAAGAAGAACTATACTACCAAATAACTAGGTAAGGAGAATTGTGGCCTATTCGGGCCGTCCAATATGCTACTCCATTAAGTTCATTGTATATGTGCTGGATAAAAGTTTTTATGCTAATCTCCATAAAGATTATGATGTCTTTCACAATGTAGTTGATTTGCACAGAGGTTATATATGTCCTTCCACTGTATCAACGATAATTTTGCTACCCTTTTTAATTTGTATGAACTTGTACCCTACTTAAGCTGCTTCTTATTGTCCCTATCTCCATGCTATAACTTTACACAATCAAGATTAAATTGTCTCAAAGTTTTACACCCCTGCTTGTAGAAGATGATCTTTCCAATAATCGGTGCATAGCTGCTAGATGCACTGTGGCCAATGAGAGATCCATCAAAATTAATTTTGGTAAATCCTCTGTTTGATTTCTTCTAGCTAACTATATGATCAAATTTCTAAAGTCAAATTAGTTTACAAGAGACTTCAATCACAGATAAGTAATAATTTCTTGATCTTTACTCAACAATTGCTCTTTTTGCTTTGATGATGATTGTGAATTGGGTTGAAGATCTTCTACTTGAAAACCGTGGTGTTTGTCGTTTCCACATGCTTCAAAGGGTGTAGACAGCTTTACCAAGCATGATTTTGTTGAGAAAGGAATGAAGGAGGAGTAGTACACTATATCGATCGGTATATGGTGGTATAGTCATATTTGTAATCCAATGATGAGAATGTGACAGTGCCCAAATCTTCTTAGCGGATGAGTATTGAAAAAAACGATATGGTGAAAAGTCTCAAAGTCCTTAAGACATAAATGACAAAGGGCATCCGTATTCATTCCTCATTTAAGGAGTGTACCTAAAAGAGCAAGGCTAATATGGAAAACTTCGCCATAATAAAACCTTCTACTTGGGTGGATTTTAAGTCTTCCAAATCTAATTTCGTTCTCAATTAATTGATTAATCAAGATTATGCAGAACGTATCAAAGCCAAGATAATTTCAAAGTTGAGACACTCATATAGAATTTCAAAGTCATTGGACTAGACTTTGGAATAATGTGGACTTTGAGAATAGCTTGAGTTGACTTTGCTATATAAATAGAGTTCAAGGTAACAAGGATATGACTTGTGTAAAGATGAAGTCACCACTAAGCCTAGAGACCCACCAATAAATTGATTAAAGGCCAAATTATTTTCAACCTATCTAAAGGAACCACTCAATTCACCACATGATACTTGGATAAGGAGATAGAGATTTTGGATTCAAGCAAGCTATGTTTTCTTTGATTCACTTCAACTTCAATTCTATGTCAAACATATTACAAAGTGTTACAAATTGTAAAGCTCCCAAATTAAACATGTTTCACTGTTTACAATTACTATTCTGATTCCCTCAATTTCAACTGATAAACCTAATGATCGGGGATGTTACCGCCGTCCAAAAGAAAGGCTTGAAGCATGGGTACTAGAAATAATATAGTTTGGGATAGTTTCAACCATACACATTCATACATGATCAAATCATATATAGTCAACTGTTAACTAATATAAGGTCTATATACCATAGTAAAACAATTCACCATATAATTTACACCTCTACCTACTGAAGATTTCAAAATACTGCTTCAAACTATGCATGCACTATGTCATTGTTGATCCATCCAGATTTTCTTGTTTAACTTATTTTCTTCAGCTGCTTTGCTAGCATGAGGGCGATTCACTGAGCATTTGCCTAAAACAAAACATGAAAACATTTTGAACTGTGAGTCAAAAGTCAGTATATGCATTCCGGTATTATTAAAGATCTCTGCATAAATTAGTTAGGCGCCCACTTTGCAATTCATTTTAACTCAAAACAGTGAATGAGATGAATGTAAACTGTAATTACTAGTTATTATCTGATAGTGAATCCCTTAATACTATTACGATCTATGGACAGATGTACACCTGTCAATGTCCTATAACTGATAATTGATGGGGTCACTAATTATGTGACAAATCACTGATTAAACGAATTCATCGATGTACTTATCAAAACATTATAATTTTGATAAGTACATGCTGATTTCTAAAGATACAGACAATGAATATGGCTGAAGTCTTTTAAATGTAATCTCAATTGATAATACTTATGCACAATGGGAAATGATATACTAGGCTCCATTTCTACTTAAGAAATATAGTTATAGGTAAATGCAGTTAGTAAATAACTTTCACTCCCATAATTTACAACTTTATGAAAATTGATTAATAAAAAGGACATCCACAATTTGAACAATTCAATATAAGATAAGTCATACTAAAATCATTTTGAAAAATAAATAAATTAGGGTCATTGAACTTGAAATAAAACAAATGAGAGCAAAATAGACCAAAATGAAATAATTAAGGTGATAATGGAAGTACTTTAATGGATACAAAGGGAATATGGGTTTTTGATATTTCTGAAATGAATAATAGAAGGTTTAATGTAAAGAGGGGTGTTGTAAGGTTCAAAAAAACTCATATAACTTTACCTCGGTCTGATAGACCCTAATCTTGTGTCATTACCCTCTTTACTTCTCCAATTTCATTCCGATGCCATTTAACTCGGTTTTCTAACCCAAGTAAGCTGCTATAAAAAATGAAAGCTGTTGGACTCACTAAACTTTGTAATTTCTTTTCAATATCCATAATTATGCAGAGACTCCTGATAATATTTTCAAATGCCATGATTTCTTTCTTCCCTTATATTACCGTTTGAAGGAGTACTTTAGAAAATTCATATCTTTCACCTCGGACCTCCAATTGAGCTATAAACCCCAATATGAAAAGCTTAGGAAGGCCCGCAATACTTTCATTAATAGTGCAAAACTCAATTACCACAACAGGGTTCCTAAAATTGGGTTAGAATACAACTGTGCACAGCTTGGGTTCGTCCTGTGCAATCTTGGCAAAACAGCCATAACTTTTTCACACAACTCAGAATGAAGTGATTCAAAAGGCATTTGAAAAATAGCTTACTGATCTATTTAACCACCAAAAATTATAATTTTTTGATGGGCTAAACGGTACCAGTTTAATCTCAAAGAGATCCCTGTTTTGGGCCTATTCATAGCCTTAATGTTCTTGCTTTCACCCTTTTCTTGACATAATTTCCTTCTAAAATCACCCTTTAAAATCATTTCACAAAGCCTTGTTCCTTCTCATAACCTTAAAAATTCATATTACTCAAAATCACTGTATGATCATCTTTACATATTTTACAATCATTCTTTCCACAAAAACACTTAGAATGCTTCCATAACCTCACTTATTTACATTAATAATTCAAACTAGCTCTTTTGGCCACTTATGGAATTTCCCATAATCCACTAATTTTGACAAAATGCACATAACATCGTCCTTTTAAGTCAATAACACACCCAACCTTTAAATTGCATCTAAGTCAAGTAACATACTTGATTCCAAAAATCAAGTTAAACTATATATAATCATGAAACCCTAGGTTATGCCACGTTCAAGTTTCCATCCAAATCACCATAAATGGACTTAATAAGATCAACAACAACTTTAAATCTATTTTTCATGCCAAAGATCACAACATTAAATTAAAGAACTTAAAGTTCATCATTTTCAGATCAAACTTGGATGATCATGTATGATCTCAACCCTTGCATGCTTTCAAGCTTAGCCAACAATTAAAACATCAAAATAACTCTTATTTATATCAAGATAACATGATTCATAATCAATTCCAACATAAACCTAAGAATTAAACAAAGTTGGGTTCAGATTTACCTCACTTGAAGCTTAAATAGAGAGAGATGAAGGTGGTTGGGGAGGTTATGGCGGTGGTTAGGGGTTGGGGTGCCGGCTGGTAGCTGGGGTAGGCTGGCTGGTGGGTAGGCTGGAGGCAGTGGCAATAGCAGTGGCAGCAGTAGGGGCTGCCAGTTTGGGGGGGTGTGTGTGGAGGAGTAAGAAGAAGGCTAGAACTTATCTTAGTGAAAATGACATGGATGACTATCTTTAATACTTGGCTAGTATTTAACATAAAAAAGTAACTTTTTGTTAATCAAAGTTTAGTGCAAATGATGGTAATTAATTTAATTTAATTACACCAAAATTCTCGGGCCTATTTGAGCCCAAAATGAATTGGGCTGCAATTCGGGCCCAAATGAATTGGGCCAAACTTAATAAATTTAGGCCCAAATTTTTGCATGGTTAAAAATTAAATTTTTGTGACATTATGAAAAATAATTTATCACCTAATCATATTTACCGAGGCCTAATATCGATTCACCGAAATTGTTACAGTAAATAAAACTCGAATTGCAAAGTGGAGCCCAAAATGAATTCTCCCAATTGGGATAATTAAATAAGATAAATAAATGTGAAAAATTAATAACATGGCTTAATTAAATAAATAAACATGATTTAGAGTCGGGATATTACACAATTTATAGTGGACAAGGGATTAACTACTGATCAAATGAAAAGACATAGTATTAAACTAGTGCACTTGACTAGAAAGGATTAGAACTAGGAATGCAGAAAATTAAAGAAGAAATACAAAGAGACTAGGTTTACTAATACGAATTCAACCCCTTTGATACTTTATCTTCTGCCAATAAACAAATGTTCATGCTTGGGCTTCCCAAGTGGCATAAATTACATTTGATTGGGTTTCTTAAGTTGAACCTCAAGAATGGTGCCAAACCACATAGCATTAATGGAGGAAAATAAGTGTTGAGCCATAAAATGCCTTATGGAGTAGTTTCACAAAGTCGCCATCAAATACTTTTGATGACTTTGGTGTGTCACTAGGTTTAGGTAGATCCATGACTTTGGTTTGGAACTAACTTTGGCAGAGTCTTTGAAATAGACTCTAGACTCCTATCCAAGTTGTTGGGATTGACTTTGAATTGACAATTGCTTAACTTTTTCCCGAAAAAATAACTTTTTAAGTTAAGATCATGTGTATAGCTTAGCCATGTTTTGACCAAAGACATTAACAACTTGGACCCTTAGAGCCACATGCTCCGGACCCTTAGAGCCACATGTGCCAGACCCTCTATCTTCAAAAGAATTTGCCCTCAATCCTAAAGTTTGAAACACAAGATTTATAATCATTAATCTACATGCAAATATCTTAGGACACATCAGAAATGAATGGGAGAGTGTGGCGTTGCAAGTTTATAATGATCACTTCAACGCACTTTGAATTCCTTACATTTCTTTAAAATAGAGTTAGACAATATAAGAAGCGTCACCACTCTTGAGACAAGGCATAAAGTAAGCCATCTTGGTGACTCGATCAATCATCACCATAATAGCATCATGATCTCTTTGAGTTCTCAGAAGAGGAACAATGAAGTCCATACTCACATATTCCTAAGGTCATTGAGGCACTAGAAGAGGACAGTAAAGGTCTTGATGAAATTGACTCTTTGCTTGATGACAAGTAGCATACTTTAAGATAACATCATGGAGATCTCCTCCCATCTTTGACAGTAGTAGTGGTTTTAGTGGCTAGGTAGACCACGATCATGAACTTCTTTGACTAAAAGCTTGCCGATTTACGCTTTTAGAATGCACAATTGATTCCCTTTGAAGGGAATCCGTCTTGAAGTTATGGGGACGCTTAGATCCATTCCCTCCATCTTTTAGGAAAGAATTCTTCATCCCTTTTATAGAGTTCATTGAGGAATTAAAAGCCAAGAATACGAACTCACATAAGTGAGAATAGTGAATATCACCTTGAAAGAGCATCCAAACCAGCACATTGGAACTTCCTTTTATACTTCATCACAAATAAGAAGGATTGTAGGAAATCCACCCACTTAGCATACCTTGGATTGAGCTTGTATTTCTCATTGAGATATTTTAAAGCCTCATAGACAGAATGTAGAACAAACTGTTTTGGCCTCATATAATAAGCCCAATGTCCAAGAGCTCTCATTATAGAATAGAACTTATTATCATAGGTGGTCACTAAAGCAAGCAAAATTGGGCATTTGTTTTGGATGAGAACTGCACTAATGCCTACTCCACTAGCGTCACCTCCAGTTCAAAGAATCGATCAAAGTTTGGAAGTTCTAAAGTAGGGGCTTCAGAGAATTTGGTCTTAAGTGTCTCAAAGGCACTCTGCATAGCTTTAAGGGTGCTAAAATTCTTGATGATCCTTATGTAGAATGAAGCCATGAAAACTTCTCACTTCAATGACATTGGTAGGAGTTGGTTAAGACTTCGTAGCATCAACTTTGGACTGGTCCACAAAAATCCCGCCTTTGGAAACAATATATCTTTAGAATTTTAGACTATGAGTGAAGAATTCATGTTTCTCCATCTCGGCATAAATCTTTTATGCACTTAGAACCAAAAAAACACCACTTAAGCGGTTTGAGATGTTATACCTCATCTTTAGAATAGACAAGGATGTCATCAAAGTAGACCACAATAGATCTTTCAAGGATCAGCTGAAGGACTTCGTTCATAAATCTCATGAATATGCTAGGGAAATTGGAGAGCCCAAAATGCATGACTAGTCATTCATATAGACCGTCCATTATTTTGAAGGTCGTCTTCCATTCATCTCCGTCTTTCATTCAAATTTGGTGACAACCACTCCTCAAATCCGCTTTAGAGAAGATTGAAGATCCATAAAGTTCATCAATCATGTTGCCAAGTCTAGGTATAGGGTACTTATACTTGATAGTAATGTTGTTAATGGCCCTACTATCCACACACATGCGGAAGCTGTCATCCTCCTTTGGAACCAAAAGAGTCAGAACCAAACAAGGACTCATACGAGTGTATAGCCCGAAGTAGCACTCAATTATTGATTTTTTTGCAACTAGCATTGAGTTATTATTTTTTTCTCCATTAGCACCAAATTATCAATATTTTTCTAAAGTAACAATAGGATATATGTTAATCTACAGTAGCAGGTAACTTTTGTTTCTTTTTTCCGTAAACTTTTTAAAAGAAGAAGAAGAAGAAGAAGAAGAAGAAGAAGAAGATGAAGATGAAGAAGTAGTAGTAGTTACAGCAGCAGTAGTAGTAATAATAATAATATAATGTTAAAAAACCCATCTAAACGCCTGCTGCTACTACGCGATTGCTATCACCCCTCACTATAGAATATAAATTTTCCAGTCAATAGTTTTTATTTTAACTTTTTAATAATAATAGCAACAGCAACAACAACAATAATAATAATGATAATAATAATAATAACAATAATAACCATATTATTATTATTATTATTATTATTATTATTATTATTATTATTATTACTACTAAAAAAGTAAAAAGCACAAGTTACCTAGTGTTATTTTGGAAAAATATTTATAATAGTACTATTGGGAAACAAAATAATAAATCGGTGCTAGTTTGGATAAAAATCAATAGTTGAGTGGTACTTGCGGACATGAGCTCGAACTCATACTTTCCTCACAAGGCCTTTGGCCATCAACTCTTCAATTTGCCATTGAAGTTCTTTGGTCTACTAAGGGTTGCATCTATAGGTAACTTTGTTAGATAAGATGACATTGGGGATAACGTCCATTTAGTACTCTAATCCCCGAATTGGAGGCGGTGCAGGAAGATGATCCTTTAGAAAAACATCATGAAATTTAGAAAGAAGGGATTTGATTTTTGGGTGTTGGATAAACTCAAAATCACTGTGGTTACTGTCTGATAATATTAAGGCATTGATCTGCTTCCCCTTGTCAAGAGCTCTGTGAATCCATCTTTCACTCATTAGAAGGTTTCTTTTCTCACGTCCAACTACAATTTCAAATTTGTGGACATAGCTATTGGGTAAAAGATCAAGGACAAGTTTTTCTTTTTCAAGGCTAAGATAATAGGTGGGGTAAAGGTCATCATGGATTATATCTTTGGCATCTTCATTCAACTTAACATCATCATCCTTTTTAAAAGGCTCTTCTAGAGTTTGAGTGCAAGCCTCATCTTCTTCTTCAAGAGCTAAAGGTGGCTTTTTTTTCTTGAACTTGAGTTTGGAAGTCCATGAGCTCATCATCTCGAGGACCCAGTGGCTAACCAACTTCCACAAATAATGATCTTCAAGAGGTATGTCAATCACATCTTGGACATTCTCATATTAACTTTCTTCGAAGTTCTATTTGAAGTCTTCCATATGAATCAAAGCATATTCATAATCATATAAGAGTTCTTGTTCATCCGCTTCTAGATGAATGTCAACCACCTCTTGGTGTTTGACAACTTCTTCCTTACTTGGATCTACCTCCAAAAAGGTTTCCTTAATATCCCTCTTTTTAAATATGCGATAATGAGTATAACCCTTAAAGTATTTATTTTAATCCATGTGACTATTCAATATGCTTCAAGTTCTAATTTTGTATCTACCTTCTTTGGCTCTGACTTCCACAAGGCATGCATACCAAGAGTAGGCATACATTTTTATCTTAGAGAGGGCTACTTTAAAGTTCTCTTCATTGGAAAAACCCATTTTCATCTATAAACACTTCATGTGCATAAACGAACTCCAAGTAAAGAATTAGATTCAATTCTCCTTTGAAATAAGGCGCATCCTAGATAAGTGAAATTATCTTGGGTTTAAGTTTGGGCAAGCGAACTAAAGTTGATTTGAGGTTTTTTCCATCGCTAATGGTTCTTATGTAGAAGGCCATGCATTTGAAGCAAAGGTACATTATAGCATTGCCTTTGAGGTTTCAATGAACAACATGGATTTGCTCTGACACCAAATAGAGTGTGTTATAGCTTGGACAATTTCAAAATTGAGACATTCGGATAGAATTTCAAAGTCACTAAATTGGACTTTAAAACAATGGAGACTTTGAGAACAATTCGAGCTTGCGTTGGTACATAAATAGAGCTTAAGGTAACAAGGATATGGCTTGGATAAAGGGAAAGCCACCAGCAAGTCTAGAGACCCACCAATAAGTTGAAGGTCAAGCCACTCTCAAATTACATGAAGGATCCACTCAATTCACAACCTATGATACTTGGATAAAGAGATATGAATTTTCGAGTCAAGCAAGCTCCTTTTTCATTTATTCACTTCAAATTTTGATTTTATATCAAATGGATTACAAAGATTTGTAATCTATAAGGAAAAGGAATTAACTCCTTGTTAAATGAAAAGACATAGCATTAAATTAGTACACTTAACTAGAGAGCATTAAAACTAGGATTGTAAAATGTTACAGCAGAAACACAAAAAGACTAGGCTTTATTAATACTAATTCACTCCCTTTGATGCTTCATCTTCCACTAGTATTTGCATGTTCATGCTTGGGCTTCCCAAGTAATATTAACTTGCATTTGATTAGGTCTCTTGAGTTAAACCTCAGGAATGCTGCCAAACCACATTACATCAATGGAGGAAAATAAGTGTTGATGTGTGCCTCTTGAAATGTCTTTTATAATAGTTTCAAAGTTGCCATAAAAGACTTTCGCAGACTGCTAACTATGGTTTGTAACTGGTTTAGGAAGACTAATGACTTTGATTTGAAGTTGACTTTGGCAGGGTTCTTGAAACAAATGTTGGATTGTTGTCAAAGTTTTTGGGACTAACTTTGAATTTAGCAATTGCTAAACTTTCTTCCCAAGAAAAACTTTTCAAGCTAAGATCATATGTATAGTTTAGCCTTACTTTGACTAAAGACATGAATAACTTGGAGCCTTAGAGTCACACGCTCCATCATAACACATTGAGGTAGCCGATTTTGTTAAGAACTGACTAGTACTTGTAAGGCGCAATACTATTCATCTAGCTGGATTAATGGGTGATAAGATACTGGTAATTATGACAATAGTATGTGATAGCAGGTACCAGTTGATTTTGGAGGTATCCCAACTTTTATTCAGTGAGATGAATTTATTAAAACAAATATCCATGTTGATAGCAGAAGGATCAATACTTATGAGCTGAATAAGAATTTTCTCATTGCGCCAGCTATCCATTCAAAAATAAATACTAGGGTAAAATTACCAATTTTTAATCTTATTCCTTTGCAAAATACATGTAAATTCTTTGTAAAGGTTTCCCAAATGCAAGAGTTAGAATCTTAGCAGTTCTTTTGAAAAGACCAATGGGATTGCCGGAGTTTTGTTTCATTAATTGGACCCATAGATTATCATGCTCATTGAAAAGTTTCCGTATAGATTTACTGCAGTATTAATGACAGTCATAATTTGTTGTAAACCAAGGTCCCCTAGCTAGATATCTTGGTTTGCAAACTTTGTCCTGCACTATCACCAACATCCTTTCAGAAGTAGCATTTGCCTTCCAAAAGAAATCTTTATTGATTTTATTAAGCTTTTGATAAGTTTGTTTAGGCATTTGGAAGAATTTGCATAGCGTAAGTCAGGAGTGATCCTAAATTAGATTGAACAAGAACCAATCTCTCTGTCTTAGATGTAGTATTGTCTTTTTGAGAACTATGTCTCTGGGTTGCACTCTTAACCATTGGTTCAAAAAAAAAAGTAACTTTTTAATGTAGATATTGTTGGCCAATCTGGATACTTGTATGATAAGTCTTTATTAGGTTGCAAGAAAGTCAAGGATGATTTTTTGAAATTAATTAATTGGTCGGATTGTGCATAGAAATCATCAAGGATCTTCCTAACCCTATGGAAAGTATGAAGCTTTCCTCTGCAAAAAAGGACACTATCATCTTAGAAAAAGAATGCATAGAACTTGAATGCCCGTGGACATATTTTGATCCTAATCCCATTTTTCTTATTGCCATTCACCACTACTATTAACTAGCATTGTAGTTAATACTTTCATACACATTAAAAATAGATAAGCAATGGTAGTGGAGTCCATTTGTGGGCTTGATATAAACCTACAATGTGGTCAATAATGGGAATTGAGTCAGAAATAATTAAGATACACTGCCTTGTCCATTCAATTCATTTTGGAGGAAAATTTAGTTGGACAAAACAATGGAGCAGAAAGTCCCACTGAACTCTATCATATGCTTTTCATATCAAGCTTGAGTGCATCCCTTGTCTTATTGCCTTTATTGTTCTTAAATTTATTTATTATTTCATGAGCTATGAAATTGCTGTCATGAATTTGCGTATTTGAGATAAATGTACTTTGGAAGGGATTAATAATGCTCTAAAGTTATCAATCTATTAACCAAGCAACAAAGACTTATGGTCTAAAGTGATTAGTTAGTCAGGGCTCATTCTTTTTCAATTTAAGAGCTATAAAAGTGCTATTAAATTTTAATAGATTTGTCCAAAATAGAAAAACTCTTTCACCATTTCAATAACATGTAGGCCTACAATCTCCCAATACTTTTGGAGAAAACAAGCACCAAGTCGATCTAGCCCAGGTGCCTTGGAGGGTTCCATTTGAAATACAGTTCTCACATTAAATAACCGGATGGATAATGCATTTGTACACCTAGATTGGACAAAAATATGCATTGAAGATAGTCATCGCATCTACGTACCACTATAAATTACATGCTCAAGTAGCAAGGCTGATGCAAAACAAATTAGTGTCCTAAGTTCAATACTCAGTCTAAGCAACATAAATACTTGTTTTCCTTTCTTTTTTTTTTTTCCATTGATTACTTTTTTTCTTTGTGAGGCAATTTCTTTTCCTTCTTGCAAGATAATTATTTTTTTCATTCCATCCTTCTTTTTCATTTTTCCTTCTTTTTTCTTGTTGTATTGATTTGATTAGTGACTCACTAAAAACACAACTTATTTTCCTTCTCTTTTTCTTTTGTCCATTAATTACTTTTCCCTTTTTTTCTTGTGAAATATTTATTCTCCCCTATGTCATGAGATAATTAGTTCCTTTCTATTTCTCTTTTTTATTTTTCTTTCTCTTTTCATATTATTAATTTGATTTGATTAGTTGCTTACTAAAAATACTAATGGCTCATTAATACCTACTCTCGAACACCTAGTTTCCACTCACTAAAAATACTTTGTAGCTCACCAACACCTAAACTTGTACAACCAGCTTTAGCTCACTAATATATATTGTATAGTTCACTTATGTCTACTCACTAAATATATATTATAACTCATTAAATATATATCATAATTTACTAAATGTATGTCTTAGCTCGCCAAAAGTTATGAAATAGCTCTCTAAAAAGACATAATGCAGGTGACTAATACTTTTCAAATATATCATAACTTAGCAACAGGTATATCATATCACCTTAGAAGATGAATATAAAGTGTTGCCCACTAAACATATATTATAGCTCACAGAAAGATATAGTGCAGCTCACAAAAAAAAATGAATATGGATATGAATGTGAATATCTACATAGCTTACCAAAACATATAATAGCTCACTAAAAAGATAGAGTCAAATTGGCTAAAACTTTTCAAGTATCTCATTTTTTGTACATTTGAATATTAAATTGAGTTCACCAAAAGAGATGTCATAGCATCTCAAGGGATGAACACGAAATATTGCTCACTAAATACATGTCAATACTCACCAAACAGTATAGTACAGCTCAACTAAAAAAGGCATAGTACAGTGACTAAAACTTTTGAAATTTACCAAAAGAGATAATCACATCACCTAAGAAGATCAATTTAAAGTATCGCTTGCCAAATATAAAGCAATATCACCAAAGATATGGTGCAACTTGCTTAAAGAGAATATCAAGCTAAGGATATGAACAAGAATGTGTATGTGATCATAGCCAAAGTTTAGCTCACTAACATATCGTGTATAATTCACTAATGTCTGCTCACTAAATATATGTCATAACTCACTAAATATATATCATGACTCCTAAATGCATGCTACATCGCACCAAAAAATTATGCAATAGCTCTCTAAAAAGACATAATAAATATGTCATAACTTTTCAAATATATTGTAACTCACCAAAAGATATATCATATGACGTCAGAAGATGAATATAAAGTATTGCTCACTAAACATATATTATAGCTCACAAAAAGTATAATGCAACTCAATAACAAAATGAATATATATTTATATGAATATGAATATGTACATAGCTTAACAAAACATAATATGATAGCTCACTAAAAAGATGTAATAAAACTGACTAGAACTTCATTTTGGTACATTTGAATACTAGATCTGAGTTCACCAAAAGAGATATCACAACATCTCACATGGTGAACATAAATTACTACTTACTAAATATACCATAGCTCACCGAATAATATAGTGCAACTCACTAAAAAAGACATAGTATAGATACTTAAAACTTTTGAAGAGTCACTCCTGCACATTTGAAGAATCTAAAATTTGAGTTTACCAAAAGAACTAATCATAGCACTTTAGAAGATCACTATAAAATGCTAAACAAAAAGCACATGTCACCAAAAGATATGGTGCAACTTGCTTAAAAAGAATATAAAGCTAAGGATATGAATAAGAATGTGCATGTGATCATCAATGCAGGTTCCGCTCACTAACATCTAGTGTATAGTTTACTGATGTCTGCTCACTAAATATATATCATAACTCACTAAATATCTATATGATAGCTCACTAAATGTATACCATATCTTACGAACAGCTTTCTAAAAAGACATAATATGGGTGTCTAAAACTATTCAAATATGTCATAACTCAGCAAAAAATATATCATATCACCTCAGAAGATGAATATAAAGTATTATTCACTAAACGGATATCATGGCTCACAAAAAGATATAGTGCAACTCACCAAAAAAAAAAAAACATTAATATGGATATGGATATGTGTATAGCTCAACAAAACATAATATAATAGCTCACTAAAAACATGTAGTAAAATTGACTAAAGTATTTCAAGTATCTCATTTTTGTACATTTGAATATTAAATTTGATTTCACCGGAAGAGATATTATAGCACCTCACTAGATGATCATAAAGTATTGTTCACTAAATATATATCATAGTTTACCAAACGATATAGTATATTTCACTAAAAAAGACATGGTATAGGTAACTAAAGCTTTTGAAGAGTGTTACTCTTGCGCATTTGAAGAATCCAAAATTTGATCTCATCAAAAGAGGTAATCATACCACCTCAGAAGATCAACATAAAATACCGCTCAATAAATATAAAGCACAACTCTCCAAAACATATGGTGCAACTAGCTAAAAATGAATATCATAGCTAAAGATATTAACAAGAATGTGCACATGATCACTAATGTATAAAATAAGATATTATTATTAAAATCATTATTATTAGTAATAGTAGCAATAGTGAACTTTACTTAAACGCTGAATGAGCTTTACTTTGATAATTGGTGAGCGACAACATATGTTGCAAGCATGTCTTAGTGAGCTGTTTGAATTTAGTGAGCATTGGTCATTCATGTAGTGACCATTGGTACTCATATAGTGAGCATTCCATTAGTGCAACACTATATCGTCATTATACAATTATATGCTCATCAAATCAAACCCAACTATATGCCCATATTTTAAACTATTATACTGGTCTCATTGACTTAAATTAAACTAAATAGCTATTTTAAACAAATGAAACTATAAAAAAAATAAAAGTAAGGAATTTAACTAATTAAATGTTTTCTAATCTCCTTAAGATAAATAATGTCAAGAAATTAAAAGCAATCTTAATAAAATAAATTGCAAGTAAGAAAAGTGACTAAACCTAGTTGAATAGAACAAATTATAGAAAATTTAGGTAAATGATGTCTAAATAAAAAAAGTTAATTAACTAGTCCAAATGATTGTCAAGGCAAAGAGAAATAAAAAACTAGAAAATAAAATTTTTACCATTGACTTGATTCGAACATGTGATCTCGTGAATACCCCACACGATGCCCCTGCAGCAAATGCCCCATCAGTTTACTACAACTTCGACACGAATAAATTATTTATCCGGGGAGCTCGTGTATACTTGCACAATATAATTTGCGTTTTAAACACGACTTGTTTGATCTCTTCATATGTGGAGAATTCTACTAAGGCTTTGCCTTGTTCATCTATGACGTCCATTGAGATTGGACATTGACATGACCACCATGATGTTGAGAATAAAATCTACTTGGGAAATCTTGAACAAATTTGCCAGAGATTTGAAAAAGCCAGCCGAAAAGTTAGGAGAAAAAAATTGAGCAAAACAAACACGCTTTGTTTCTAGAGTTCAGCATTGGCGGCCATGTGCTTATAAGAAACTCAAAAAATCTGGCGAACAAGTAATTAATTAAGTAGTTAAACTTTGACGTCAAAAAGTTTCTAAAAGAAGCTTATCCAAATGTTTTAGCACCGGTTTGTTTTAGTGTTTAGAAAACGTTTCGTAAATACTAATTGCTTTCAATCATTATTAAACGTTTTCAATTGCTAATCACTAATCTTGGCCGTTAGTAAACGTCGGTAATCGCTATTAGCACCCATAGATAAAAACGCTAACTGCTATTAGTAACAGCTAATTGTATTCCCAACTGCTGATACACTCTAGTAAAAGCTAATCGCTAATCCTAAAAGCTGCTAAACAAAAGGTTTAATTATAGATAATTGTAGTCTTGGAATTTTTAATTGCGTACTAATTTAGACCACCTATACAATTGATGTTACTGTTTTTACAATTTATATGGTCCATACGAAGTTTTGTAATCATTATTGTAAATGATTCATCCAAAAACAAAAGTGACACACCCATTAGCTAATAATAAATAAATATATAAATAAGATAACTCCCCTCATCTCCCAACAATAAAATAGGAAGAATTGATACATATTCAATCATTTTCACCTTTACAATCAATTATCACTGCTTGTTTAACTTTTGTTGCTGCATAATTTGAATTACAATTATCACTACTTGTTTAACTCTTGTTGCACCATAATTTGAATTACAAATGCATGATTATGGCCCTATTTGGCAAACAGATGCTAGCTGTTAGCTGTTTATATTAGTTGTTAGCTGTTTGAATTAGTTGTTTGCGTTAGCTGTTTGAATTAGCTGTTTATAAAAGAAGTGTTTGGTAAAATTAGCTGTTTTAAAAAAGATATTTAGTAAAATTTCATTTGTGCCCTTATCTCTAAATTACTTTTTAATTAAAAATAATTTTTTCATTTACTAGTTATCTTATTTTCTTTCCAAAAAGAATTAAATTGATGTCATATGTACAAATTAACTTTATTGATAAGACCTTATTCTTATTATTCTTTTTTTTCTTTTCACCTTGTGTGTATCTATCTACATGATAATTATGTCTTAAAATATTATTTTGCTATTTGCTACATATTCTATTCTTATAAATTGAAATTTATATATTCGAATGATTTAATCTTGGATACATTAAACTTAAATAATACACAACATCAAATATCACTACAAAAGGCTAATGGCATATGATGTAATTTTTTCAAACTTCGGTATTTATGTCATTTTCACAAAGAGGTATTCCCAAAAGCTAATGGAAATAGCCTTTTGAGAAAGAGCTATTTGGGTTCAAAAAGCTCTTCCAAACAGCTATTCAACCAAACACTAATTTAGCTATTTTAACTAGTCCAAACAGCTCAAACCCTCAAAAAAGCTTTTTTTTTCCAAAAAGTTTTTGCAACCAAACACCCCCTATAATTGTTGGTAAAAGGTCTACGTCACTGCCAAACGTTGCCAAATGAAGTGAATTGCTGTTAAACGTTACTAAATAATTCTAAACATGCTGCTAAACACTATTAACCGCTACTCACTTATCCTAATTATTGCTAAATGTCATTAGTTGCTATATGCTAATCCTAGCTAGTGGTAAACGTTGTTGACCACTAGTAAACAGTAATAAACACTAGTAAACACTACCGCTATTTCTAACCACTAGTAAACGTTGGTAAACTCTACAAAATCGCTACTAACTGCTAAACGCTAATGCCGAAACAAACAGGCTCTTAATCATGATCTTAAAATTTTAAGCAAATTCTTAAATTTTGTTCAACATCCTAAATTTTCGTGGAGAATTTTGGTCAAATTATTAGCTAGGTAAACTTTTTCCAGTATATTTGACCCAATTATTTACCCGGGCAAAGTACACAGATTATTTGTTTACTTAATATTTAACAAGCATAGCATAAGTAAACGATGTGTTTTTTCTTTGATATTTTGTCAAGTAGGTATTTACCTAGGTATGTAATTTTATGTTATTTCCCAAATAAAGTTGATATGTCTCGCCTTAACTTTGTCGACTATTGGTGGAAATAATTTTTTAAAAAAATATAGGTCCACAATAATTTTGGCCCCATAGATTGGCATTATGTTGGAATATTGAGTTTAGTTTTTATTTTTTGAAGAGAAAGTGATTTTATCAAGAAAAATTGAGCTTTCTTTAGCTGGTTGTTATAATGAACAACTAAAATAGACTATACTACTTATTTACTATATTGCTAGGTTGGTAGGAATCTCTGCGAATAGAAGTCCTTGTAGGAGTAATACTGCTTATATCTAAATCAACTTAAATCCCATTGAAGTGACACCCATGCTTGATGTTGCTGTTGTTATATACTACTTATTTTTAGTTGTTTTTGTATTCCAGATAGCATTTAATTAATAATTTAGTCTATAATTTGTGTTTCAAAATAACCAAGATTTGATACGTCATTAATTTTGTCATGTATTTGATGTAAATTGTAAAAAAAGAAAATTCAGATTTACATGTCGATCAGTTTAATTTTATGCCCCACTGTTTCCAAGTCTTTGCCCTGCAAAATTGCTTAATCAGATTTTTGGTTGACCAAAATTCAGTTAACCAACTTTTACATATATCGGCTAAATATCTAAACCAAAACGAACTAAAAAAAAGATTAATTTTGGGCCAACAGTAACTTGGCTCCAGTGCAATGGAGGATCCAAAATCTCCCCAAAAAAAAATTAACTAATTTTTTGGTTCAGTTGCCAATTAATTATTCACAGATGAATTAAATCTTCATTAACTAGAGACCTACTGGGCAATTACGGAAATAAATTTAAAAACAAAATTCAATTTTACTTATATATAAAGGCTAAGGTTGTGTTTGGTAAGAGAGATTGAAGTAGAGCTTAGTGATTTGTCGTGGTGAAAATGTTATGAACCACTAGTTAAAAGTATTCGGTAAAGTAGTGGATGAGGTAGTGGTTAGAGGTTTATATAGTGTTTTTCAAAAACTAATGAAAGTAGCTTTTACGAACCTCTACCTACTGGTTGCATTAAAAATTACAAAGTTCTTCTTTTTATTTAGTAAAAACCTTTATTTATTGTGTCCTTTTTAGTCATTTTACATAAATCTGCTACTTCAACAACTGTATTTACCAAAAGCATTTATTTTAAATCGCTAGTTGAATGGCTAACTTCTAAATACTAGTCGGTCACAGCTAATCACCAATAAAACCGCTAACAGCTAGTAAAATAGGTCATTATTACTAAAATAGCTAATTTTACTAAAATAGCTAATCACCATTAGTCGTTTTCTGAGCCATACCGAAATCGAATTGAAAATTCAAACTTTTTTTGTTAATCAAAGTAGCTTTAGAGAAATTAATTCGATTAAGCCCTTTTTTTTTGGGTTTGATTTTTCAATTTTGGCTTTTTATGCACATTCCTCCTAGTTGGGCATATTCACGTTTGAGTACTGAGTGTCACACATGAATTTAAGCTCAATAACTTTCCAAACAATATATGCATATTAATTTAAGATTATTAACACATATTGTTTCAAGTGGTCTGATACTTGTTCTCTTTAAAAATAAGTGCTGTTTGGTGAGATAAAATAGAATGGAATTTAAAACCTTAGGTGCCAAGTTCCACTCTTATGTATTTAGCGAGCACTTTAAGGGGATTAAATTTGATACCTAGGAACTTAAACCTTAGCATTTTCAAGGGGGTTCGAGTCCCCAAACCTCTAGAATTATTAATTATTATTTATATTAATTAGAATTAGAATTGTGGTTATTGTTAATAATAATTATTATTAAAATCGATAATTATTATGATTAATTATTAGTATTAGCCATTAATAATAATATTTATTATAATTATTATAAATTTTATTATTATTAATTATTAATATTACTTAATAATAATATTCATGATAATTATTTTTTAATATTAATATTAATTATTATTAATTATCAATTTTTATTTATATTAATAATAATTATTATTAATAGTAATAATAATGTTTATTATTATTAATTATTATTATTAATATTACTATTATTGTTAATTATTATTAATTATTATTAATAATTATTATTTATTTTTAAAATAAAACAGATTTGATTTCATTCCATAATCTACAGCCAAACAATAGGGATTGTAAATTGATTCCATTCCTTTGATCTCCAAACACATGAGTTTGGGATTCCAATTTCACCCATCATCCCTCAGGGATAATTCTTTGACTTCATTCCATTCTATTTTTTCTCACCAAATAGGGCTAAGTAAGATTTTGAGTTCGAGTCTTATGAATGAAAAAAATCTATGATGAGAGAGCTCTACCTTTTATTGGGCCAACAGTAATTCAACTCCAGTAAAATGGAGAATCCAAAACAAACAAAAAAAAATTAATTCAAGATCAAATACAAGCTCTTCCAATGTTTCATAAGGTTCAATATTCAATGTTAATATTAATACTAAACTGAAATAAACATTCCAACTCATTTAGTTGCCCCACCACAGTTCCATACCCAAGATTAAGGACTGAACCATGTGTAACATCCCTAATGCTCAGTAAAAAAATTCAAAACACAAGTCACCGCAGTTGCATCAACCGCTGACTTTTGTAACCGTGGGTAAATTAAAATCAATAAATTTGAAAGAAAATACCTCTATCTTTTCAAGCTCTTAAGCTGAAACGATTAGTAAATGTGGAAATTTAAACAAAAAAAATTGCAAGGGGATGATGGAACAAGATAAATCTATATGCACAAACAAAATGGATATTAAATTCACACTAATATGATATGGCGCAACTAGATGAAAAATATTACCTTAATAATAGGGCATTTTAATGATAATAATGAAAATGAGCCGATCATAATATATTGATGTACTTTTTATATACTTTTTTTGGTTGTGTAGATATAATTTCTTTTATATATATATATATATATATATATATATATTATATCTATATATTATATATATATATATATATCTATATATATATATATTTATATATATATATTATATATCTACACACCACATTCATATATACACACATACACACACACACACACACACACACACACACACACATATTATATATATATATAGATATATAGTATATATATATATATTATATATATATATATATCTAAAATTGAGTGGAACAAAATATATTTTTGTCAAGTGTGCTCAAACCGCTGGCTATGGTCATGTAGTCTTACTCACTTAAAGCTTAATTAATAATAGTAAAGTAAATATTAGTAATTAATAGTATGTAACAAAAGAAATGAAAAGTTTTCATAAATGTTTTTTTAGCATACACCTTTTTATGAATACTTAAATCAATACATTAATAATAATGTGTGCTAGCTCTTGAGATGGGTTAGACACATGTGTCTTAATGGTGAGTTGACACATTGCCATTAATCTTAAAAGAACTTCAAGAAAATTGAAAGCAATTATATTGATTCTATTATTGTTTCTTTTCTCCTAAAATAAGAATACCATATGGATGTAATAAGAAACAAACTTTATTTTCAAATTACATATTTTTATATTTTACGTACTTATTTTTTTATACATTGGTCCTATCATTCATAGTTCTTTATATATTATCAATGCATTACTTAAGATTAACAAATGTACACAATGCAATGATAATATTTGTATGTTTCACGCAATTATTTTCCAACCGTATTGAAAAATTGTGATTTGAAATTTAATTATTTTTAATTTCTTTCGGTATTTCATGATATTTAATTAACTTTGATTCTTAACTATAAGAATTCTTATTAGTTTGGCTAATTTGTTGAAAATTGTATTAATTAATTTTCTTCAAATTTTAGAGTTATCATTTCATTTTAAAAGTTTCTACTTTCTATAAATGAAAGTGTGCACACCGGATAACTTTTTGTAAGGTTCCATATTTGCACCATAAAATCACCATCAATTTGTAGCCTTGGAAGAGAGGTGTTTTTGGGGAAAAAAGGACCACATATATAGCAAAACTTTCCACCTTCCATTAAAAATTTAACATCATTTTGTATATTTTTCAGTGTAGAGAAAAATATTTCTTGCGCATCAATATTTTACTGTATAGTATTCTAATTTCCACCAATCAAAATCTGTGAGATTATTTCCTTGAACTTGGAATTCTCATTGATGCATAAATGATCAATATTTGATGAAATTTGATGATGGGAGAGAATTTCTTCTTTTTTTGGAGACAGCTACATTTATAGTTATATGTTGGACATGCACAATAAGGACATTCCATAAAAATATGCATTTGGATATGTTTCAAACCACTCTACTTCCAAAGTGTATTTCCCTGTCTCTCTCTTTAATTTTATCAATTAATTGTATGCTTTCATGTTTAATTTTTCTGAACATACATGTAAAAATTAATGTGTTTTATTTATACATGTGCCATCCCCATGTTAAATTAATGGAAAGGACCATGCTTAAAATTTTCAAGTATTTCCACAAAAAATTCAAACAATAAACACAGAGATTATTTTCAAGAAGCTAAAATTCAACTTTTGCAATACATGATTAGAAGAGTTTGTACTTTGAGGAGAACAACACATACAAATGTTTGGAAAATTATCTACTTATATATTTAATTAATCAGCTACTCATGCGACTTTTGAAGCTAGAGAATAATATAAGCCGTATAATGCAAGGGTATAGTATATATTAGCATCTACATATTTTTGGATTTTGGTGATGAGATTTGAACGTGTATGTATGATGAATATTAAATCATTAGAATTATCAGATGATGCATATGAATTAGTTGTACATTTTTATTTTATTAGTTAGCTTTGTGAATTAGTATAAACATCATTGGAATGAAAAATTGATCAGTTCAACTCCCTCCGCAAAACCCTTCATTTAAATTGTCACCAATAAAAAAAATGAATAATATAGTAACAGTGATAAATGGCATTAATAATATTAATAAAAATATGTAATTACATACGCCTATTGCAAAACAAATCAAAAGTCTAAAATATTATAATATTAGTAAAGAGCACTAATAATGTAAGGCAATCAAAAGTCTCAATATACAGTCAAAAATTAAACATGAACAGATGAAAAATTTTCATTGTAAAAAGTAATTATCGATTAGGGAGTTATTCACAATTTTTTTTCCTTCTCCTTCTCTATTTTATTCTTCTCTATTTTGTTCTTCTCTCTTTTTTTTAAAAAAAAATTATTAGCATCCATCATGTCCTTCATATATATATATATATATATATATATATTTATTCATTCTTCTTCTTTTTTTTTTTTTTCTTGGATATGTTGTTGGCTTTCACTAGCAAATAAAGTGAGGTAACATTTGATTTTATTTGTTAATTTGAGTAATCTTTGAATTTGAATTTGTAATTTTATCATTGTTAATTGATTGAGACCTTATATGACACAAATTAAAATTCTTCATTGCTATTTAGATTTGATTGCTCAATGAAGAGGTGTTGTAGATTATTTTTATTTTTGATAAGAAAGATGAAGACCCAATAACATACTGATGATGATGGGAATTTATATTTATTTTTTATTAGATAATTTAGGGATAATTTATTAACCTTTATTCTCATCTACTTTAATATCTAATTTAGTTGTTGATTTTTTTTTTTAATATTGTGTATATCCAATATTATGTCTTGTGATTGACTTGATAGATTGATTTATTTAAATTGTTAATGATAAGTTTATATTAATAAAAATATATATAATTTTCATTTGTTATTTGTTTATCTCTCTATCAATGAAGGGACTCTTAAAGTAAGTTCACTGACAAATATTGTAGATATGTATTATAGTATTATCTGAAAGAAATACAACAAAGTGTGAGATGCAGACAATCTCTTTCTTTTTCTTTTTTCTTTTTTGAATGAAAATGCAAACTATTTTACAAAACTGTGAAAGGAGACAAGTCCTTTTTTCCCTAAAATGAACAAAATTTGAATTTTTTTTTTTTATTTTTCTGTTTGGATACACTAAAGGAGAGTTTCATATGAAGATTCAAAGAAGTTAATATAATTTTCTCTTTGAGAACAAAAAACGAAAATCACCACCATATGGTATCTCTAATTCATGGCCTCACTTTATTCTTTAAGAATCATATCTAAGATCAAATTTATAATCTTTTTAAAATTAGATATAATGATATCTATATTTCAATGAAGTTAGAAGGGAAAGAATCAAACCGAGGATCTAATTTATAATAATTTAATGCATCACTTCTCTATTACTTCCATAAATTTATCAAGCTCCTTTCAACAAAATTTTATATTTTCAAGAAAAAAAATAGCAAATATGATTCTTTTCATCCAAATACAATAATTTATTTTTAAAAAAATAGCAAATACAACGACGTCTATCTTTCATGACAGAAATATTACATATATGCCCAATTTAATTGCAGCCCGTGCAAACGCAGGGGTCAAAATACTATTATGAATTAAATCCCTGAATTATTAAGGATAACAATGTATTATTAATTATTAACTTGAGGCATTCCCGGACTGCGTTGATGGATACAGATAATATCATAATAATATCAATAGTGTTGGTAAAAAGATGTGCGCAAATGTACTTTCTTACAAAGGTATTGTAAGTTTAATCTTATAGTTAGGGGTGGTCAATAGAATAGGTTAGTTAGGGTCGGCCTATTTATAAAGCGGGCCGGGTCTATTATGGTAGCTCTACTAACAATTTGGATTGGTTTGGGCCTTTTATGTGAATAAATGGATCAGGTTGGGTCAGCCCATAGACAACCCGCTTTTGGCCTAAAATAGAGCAAACTTTCACAAAAAAATTTTGCATAAATAAGTATTATTATGTATAAAGCGTTTGTAATAAGTTTAACAAATTAATATGCAAGTAGGTTGAAAAAGTAATGGATCACTAAATGGGCTGTTAATGGGCTGATCCAATCTGATTGTCAATATACTTTACTGGGTCGGCCCATTATTGACCTGTTCTATTATTAACATAACCCTTTATTGACCTTATTTTAAAGAGGTCGACTTGCTTGACCCAATGGGTATCTGACCCGTTGTACAACCTTACTATGATTATAAAAAACTAATTAATGTGGGATTATTTTAAACTATCTATGAATAACAGATAACATCATTTTATTATTTTATCATGTTATTTTTTTTTTTTTTGGGATTTTCAGTTTGAGCCATAACATAATATAATTTTAAACTGATTTTAGATATACATATTTATATCTTACATCAAAACTTTTATATTGTTTTGGTGATTTTTTTTTTTTTGGGTTATTTGATCCTCTATCTCATTGAAATTTAATTATTATCAATTCAATAAAAGATAGAGTTCTCATATTATATATAATTTTTTCCATTTAAAAACTCATATGCAATACTTTAATTAACAAGAACAAGTACCAAATCACTTCATTTGTTTTATTTATGTGATTATATGTTTTTTTGATTTTGGGTCCTCGATTTCACTAGAATTAGGCTTTATTCGGCAAAATTAGCGGTTTAAGTAGTTGATAGCGGTTCAGGTAGCGGATAACTGTGTAGATAGCAGATAGCGTTTCTAATTTAGTTGTTAGTAGATAACTGTTTAGCTGATTAATGTAAATTGACATAAAAGGATATAGATAATTTCTAAAGATAAAATTTTTAAAGGGTATTTTTTGACTAAAAAATTTGAAAGGTTACTTTTAAATGTCAAACGTTAATACTATTAGCTTTTCAAAAACATTGTTTAAAATGCTCAACGCTGCTTGAAATGTTAATAAAAATAGTAGTTTATCGAACACTAAAAATTAACTAATTAATTTTTTTAACTGATCAAAACACTAACCGCTACTCAAAACGCTGTTACCAAACACGATCTTAAACTACTGCTTGTCCAACACAAATATTTTTTATTCATAAGACTAAATTCAAAACTTTATTTTTTGAAAAAATAAGTTTTAAATTACTTAAACTAACTTATGTTTGGTAGTTTCCGTAATTATATGTGGTCCTGGGCTCTTGGCACATGGGCTGAAACTAAAAGAGGGAAACTTTGCTATAAAGGAACCTCAAGTGGTGACTGGTGACCAAGCAACTGCTGGCTTGTACCCATATCATTTTCCGAACGTCTCCAGTTCTTTTTCTTCGACGACTGCAGTGCTACACACACCCGGTCACACTCACACTCACACTCACACTGCCCGTTCGTTACTAACTCCCCATTACCTGTTTCTGCTCCCCTCCTTATATTCTCTCTTCTGATTTTCTCTCTCCCAAAAAAAACTCTGTTCCTAGTTGAGGAGGAGCTAAGATGGCGAAGAGCAGCAACAATGAGGAGAAAACAGAGAAGAAAAAGGAGGAAACTTTGCCATTTTATGAGCTCTTTTCTTTTGCTGATAAGTATGATTATGTTCTAATGACTTTGGGAAGTTTAGGTGCAGTTGTTCATGGCTCCTCCATGCCTGTTTTCTTCCTCCTATTTGGCCAAATGGTTAATGGCTTTGGCAAAAATCAATCTGATCTTCATACCATGACCCAAGAAGTTTCTAAGGTTACTTATTTCCGCCATCAATCATCATTTTTTTTTTTTTTGAGGCTCATTTGAGTTGCTAGATCTTTCTTTTGATATCTTATTGTTATAATTATTTAAATTTTTTTCTTCCTCACCTGTGCAGTATGGGTTGTTCTTCGTCTATCTTGGGTTAATTGTTTGCGCCTCTTCCTACGCTGGTAATTGTCATTTCTGAACCACAGTCTCGGAATTTTTTTTTTTTTTTTGGGTAATCCAATATACAGGAGTCTAAATGCTGGCTGCTTTGATCAAATTATGATGCAATTGCATATAAGTTTAATCAAACCAGTTTTCATTCTAATGGAAAATTGAGCTAGAAGTCCAGCCAACGAAGCAAGTCTATTTCATGAAAAGACTTGTGATACAGTTTTTGTGCAATGACAGTGTACAATGGGTATCAGTTGGTTCAACCCATGAAATTTTTAAAGGCTATCACAGAATTGATATAGATTTGAGCATCATCAGCATATCTTTGCACCCATCTTCAGAAAAAGGAAAAAGGGGGGGGGGGGGGGGGACTGTTTGATGATTTGGTGAAGCAAAGCTTCAAATCAAACCCAGTTGGTAGGTGAGTGGGGAAGGTTGAAGCTTTGCACGTGGCCCTTGACTCCTTAGCTTGGACTGTCTTTTTGTCGTTTTATTGTACATATACATCTTCCTGTCAATTTCAATCCCATTGATCCCTCACATCTTGCCCATCACTATTCATCTAATTATTTCTTCAATTTTTTCCTGGGCTTTAGTTGCTTTTTAGAAGGAGCTTTTTTGGGAAACTTAATTAATTAGTTGTTTTTCAAAAAAACAAAAAAATGATGGGTTGACTATGATTTTGATGTAGAAATTGCATGTTGGATGTACACTGGGGAGAGGCAAGCAGGAGCTCTAAGAAAGAAATACTTGGAGGCAGTTTTGAAGCAGGATGTGGGATTTTTTGACACTGATGCTAGAACGGGTGATATTGTTTTCAGTGTTTCCACTGATACTCTTCTTGTTCAAGATGCCATCAGTGAAAAGGTTCTTTTTCTCTTCTCCCTAATTAATTAATATTAATTTATGTGGTACCTAGTGTTGGATGAAATTATCTCACCTAAAGGAAGTATGAGACACAACCAACGAGTGGTTGTTCCATAACGGAAAACAATTCATGAAGCCAATTGACATGGGTTACTTCAAGTGGGTTGACACTTATTTTCATTAAGCAAGGCCTCAAGTTTTAAGCTTGTAGTTGTACAAAATTTGTGCTGGGAGAGTTATATCGTTACGGGCCAACAGTAGTGTGGAATGGAGATCAAAGACCGGAAGAACAATTCATGAAACCATCCAATAGGAGAATGGGTGTTTTTTGCACATGAACCAACTTAGAGGTCCCAGGCTCGGATTTGGAATGTTGATGCTACATAATTCACTCCCTCACGGTAGTTGGACGTGGTGGGGTATTCTTACCAACTAAGATGAATTATACAGACTGTAAGAATTATGGATGACCTGGTGGTTTTAAGTTACCTATAGCCAGGGATACTCCTCTCTAGTTGGGTATTCAATTTGCAAAGACTTTGAGCTAGGTGGTTGTTGATATGATCAATATGGGAAGACTTTGATGCTAATGGCCCTTGTTCATTATTTTTCTGATGATTCATGTTAGCATGCTGCCTTGTCAGGCGCCTGATGGTTTGCTCATTGCATGCTGAATCATAAAGCACTCTGGATGCTTCCTTGTTACTATAAATGCTTGCCTTTTCGCTTTTTGGTACACTATAGTTTTGCTCGAAAAGAAGGTTTTTCATTTATTTGTTTACTGTGTTTCAATTTTTGCCTTTTCTGTTGTGGTGTATGAGTAGCTGAGATTTGTGGGGATGGGAAAAGATTACACATCTGAACGAAAAAAAATATTATGCAGGTGGGAAATTTCATTCATTACCTTTCAACATTTTTGGCTGGATTGGTGGTCGGATTTGTTGCAGCATGGAGGTTAGCATTGCTCAGTGTGGCGATAATCCCTGGAATTGCATTTGCTGGTGGTCTTTACGCTTACACTCTCACTGGCCTAACATCCAAGAGTCGTGAATCATATGCCAATGCCGGCATTATTGCTGAACAGGTGGTCCACTATCTTCATTTCACATATTCACAAAAGCATCAAAATATTTCACGAAAAAGAAGTGAAAAAATCAGTGGCCAAGATGTCAAAACTTTTTCTTTTTTTGGGGGGGGGGGTTGTTGAAGAGAATTTTTGCAATTATAATCCCAAGATAGTGCAATTATACTTGAAACCTTGCATTATGATGCCTTTTTCGTAGATTTTCTCTTCTTATTACCATATGCAATCATACTTGTGAAAACCTGCAGTGATATCAGCCAAAGAAATCGGGGGGGGGGGGGAGAGAAAAAATGACTAGTGACTGTTTGAGGACTTAAATTTTTGCAGCTCATCTGTTTTTTCTTCTTCACTGTGGAATTAAACTTGATTGTAGGCCATTGCACAAGTGAGGACGGTATATTCATATGCTGGTGAGAACCAGGCCCTTAATTCCTATTCGGAGGCCATTCAAAATACTCTAAAGCTCGGTTACAAGGCTGGGATGGCAAAGGGTTTGGGGCTTGGATGTACCTATGGAATTGCTTGCATGTCATGGGCCCTTGTCTTCTGGTATGCCGGTGTTTTCATTAGGAACGGACAGACTGACGGAGGGAAGGCTTTCACCGCTATCTTCTCTGCCATTGTTGGTGGCATGTAAGACGTCACAATCCATTGACTCTGAAATTATTTTGTCTTATACAAGACTGAAATAAGAGGAAACAGCATTGAAAATTTTGTTTTTGTTTTATTAATTTCAAATTAAAGGAGTTTAGGTCAATCGTTCTCAAACCTTGGCGCCTTCAGCAAAGGGAAAGCAGCTGGATACAAGTTAATGGAGATCATCAAACAAAAACCCACCATAGTCAAAGATAAGTCAGATGGAAAGTGCTTGGATGAAGTTCAGGGGAATATAGAATTTAATAATGTATCTTTCAGCTACCCTTCCCGCCCTGATGTTATGATATTCCGGGATTTCTCACTATTCTTCCCTGCTGGAAAGACTGTTGCAGTCGTAGGTGGTAGTGGTTCGGGAAAGAGCACTGTTGTCTCCCTCATTGAGAGGTTCTATGATCCTAATGACGGTAAGTTTAATACTTTAGCTATTCTGTTTGGCGTATGTAGTAACCTTTTTCTTATACCATAGAAAAAGTCAAAAACAAATAAATTACTTTCTTCTTGAAAAAATGGATGTTGGATGAACAGGGCTGGTTCTGCTAGACAATGTTGATATTAGGACCCTGCAACTAAGATGGTTGCGCGGTCAAATCGGTTTAGTGAACCAAGAGCCAGTTCTTTTCGCAACCACCATTCTTGAGAACATTCTGTATGGGAAACCCGATGCTACCATGGCTGAAGTCGAAGCTGCTACCTCTGCTGCAAATGCCCATAGCTTCATTACTTCACTTCCAGATGGATACAACACTAATGTAAGTATGCATCTAATTGTGTCATTTACTTTGCTTTTATTACATGTTGAGCAGGAGTTCCATACTGGGTGTGATAATTATTGCTCCTTTTTTCTGTTTTTTTTTTTTTTAAATAATTTGATCTTGATGTTGGAGCTTGGATCATTCATCCATTTAATTTGACTCACAGGTGGGCGAGAGGGGTGTTCAGCTTTCTGGAGGTCAAAAACAGAGAATTGCAATTGCCAGAGCAATTTTGAAGAACCCCAAAATTCTACTCTTAGATGAAGCCACGAGTGCCCTCGATGCAAGCTCTGAGAGCTTAGTTCAAGAAGCTTTGGATAGGATAATGGTTGGTAGAACAACAGTGGTTGTTGCTCACCGTCTCTCCACCATCAGAAATGTCGACATGATTGCTGTAATTCAGCAAGGACAAGTTGTAGAAACTGGCACTCATGAAGAACTAATAGCAAAAGCCGGCGCCTATTCATCGCTAATCCGGTTCCAAGATATGGTCGGAAACCGAGATTTCTCAAACCCTTCAATAAGGCGCTCACGCTCAACACGGCTAAGTCATTCGCTCTCTACTAAATCTTTGAGCCTTCGGTCTGGTAGTCTGAGGAACCTAAGCCTTCGGTCTGGTAGTCTGAGGAACCTAAGCTACTCATTCAGTACAGGACTTGATGGTCGTATTGAAATGGTCTCCAATGCTGAGGCAGAAAGGAAGAATCCTGCTCCACGAGGGTACTTCTTCCGGCTTCTCAAACTCAATGCCCCCGAGTGGCCATACTCCATCATGGGTGCGGTGGGGTCCATACTCTCAGGGTTTATTGGTCCAACTTTTGCCTTCGTTATGGCCAACATGATCGAGGTCTTCTACTATAGAAACTACTCCTTCATGCAGAAGAAGACCAAGGAATATGCATTTATTTACATTGGAGTTGGTGTTTATGCTATTGTTGCTTACTTGATCCAACACTACTTCTTTAGCATCATGGGTGAAAATCTTACAACCAGAGTGAGGAGAATGATGCTTGCAGGTACTCTTCAAAAGAGTCGTCCCTTATATTTTTTAAAGTATGCTATTTATCATCCAAGTTGAGTATGTGAAATGTATCCTTGCTGTGTTTTGTGTCAGCAATTCTGAGGAATGAAGTCGGATGGTTCGACGAGGAGGAGCACAATTCTAGCCTCCTAGCTGCTCGTCTAGCAACAGATGCAGCTGATGTGAAATCTGCCATTGCTGAAAGGATCTCGGTCGTACTACAAAACATGACTTCACTTTTAACTTCATTCATCATTGCCTTCATTGTGGAATGGAGAGTTTCTCTTCTCATATTGGGAACATTCCCACTTTTGGTCTTTGCAAACTTTGCCCAGGTAACCACTTTCTCTCTTTTGGCACCTTTTGGTATGTTGCTCATTGTTGTCAGTTCTGATAAACCACCTTTTCTAGTGTGCTATGTTAGTTGTTATATAACCCAAAACTCCTTTTCACCTTCAGTATCTGTATGAGGTACAACACATTCTGAAAGGGGTATGGGCATTTGGCTGTTTGTTTTAGGCCTTAAACATGCAAATTTTTAGAAAATGGGCAAATCGGATACCTGAACACATTTGTCTCAATCATTCGGAGACGGTTTTAAGCAACATATGCCACTTGGCACTTGCTATGTTAGTTGGACTTAGGTACAAAGTGTTCTACACAATACTAATATGCATCCCAGGGTGGGGTTTGGCTATTTTCAAGAAGTCTTGAAGATCCATATATAGTCTAATTTGAAGTGTGCAAGTGTGGTGCCTACGTCTGACTTTGAGTGTCCAACACGATTGGTCTCCAGCCCATTCGTGCACTCAAATTAAGAATGTATTCTCATGTATGTGCATCATACATGTTAGGGTGAACACTGAACACTTCTGTCCCATTGTTGCCACAACTTGCATTCTACACATGATATGAGGAATAATACAGTGGCTGTTTATGTATTTTTGTGCCTAGATTAGATAATGTGAATATATTAGTACTTGTAGACAGCTGTTACAGTTGAGTCAGAGGAGTGGCCAAATCGTCAAAGATCATTAATTAAAGTCCAGTGCTTGTATTCATGGAGTCAGTTCAGACCCCTTCATTCTGGGTTCTGGTGATCTCTGGGAATCTTGTAATTATTGCATGCAATTAACTACAGGACAAAAGCTAGAAGACACTTTCTTTCCTTGCATCTGCTGCGCACCTGCATCCCTTTCATATCTTTCCTGTTCAAAATCTCTGGAAGTCCACACCAACCCCATAGTATAATGCCGCATCATAAATTATATAAAATGTTGGAAAGATGATTCAAAGAATACAATACTTTTATACAGAAAGCTACTGGTCTTTCAGGGTTGCTGCATTGGATACAAGACTAGTTCCTATGGTTACCCATTTTTGATGGAACCCTTGTTGGTCAAGTTCTTTTATCTTATGTTCTCCAGAGAAAAAAAAAAAAAAGAAAAAAAAGGAATAGAGGTCCCCATGGCTGGCATATGGGGCAGCAAATTGTATTTGAAATATATAAAGCGAGAAGAATTTTTTATTTTTTATTTTTTAAAAAAAGAGGTCCTTGTTCTTAGTGTGATAGAGTTCTACTCTAGTAACATAGGCAATTAGGCATAAGGAGCAACTACTTGATTTACTTTTCTTTATTCTCTTTTGCTCATCGTTTGTATTTTGTTAGTGGAAATTCAAATAATTCTCCAAGATTGAGGATTGTCGAGGAATGTCCAATGTGGTACTGTTAACTTTTCCCTTTCTTAGTTTTCATTTTTTTTTTTTTTTTAAAACCGAAGCTTTTGGGTGTGATGTCTAGAGAGAGAGAGATAGAGAGAGAGATTAAGGTTTGGAGGAGTAGAAAGAATATAGTCACTCACATGCACACGTTTGATTGTGTGCCGTATGAAAATAATGCTCCTCAACATCATCTTCAGCTCCCTGAGTTTAAGTTTGCATAGGAGCTCCTTTAGAGACTCCTTTAGAGAGCCTAGCATAGTTTAGTTTAGTTAACAACTGATCTGCAATAGTGAAATACCTTTGCATAGAGTAATTTATCTTCACGTTTTACTTTCTTTAAGCCGTTGGGGAAGGCCAAAGAAGTATAAACTCGTGGCATCTTATGATTATTCAAGTCGTAATATGCCAGTTTAAAATATGCCTATTCGTCAACACGAAGGGTAAGTCAACCCTTGAGAGTTACTTCGTAAATTATGAAAAGCTTTTGGTGTTTTAAGATTATCATGTCATTTAGGGTATCAACCAGTAATACGAAAATATGTTAAGATGTTGGAGATTATTTCATGGTATGCAATATCAACCTTGTTTGGTTGAATGAACATATTATTTTATAATCGGTCATGATCATATAACAAGGTGACAATGTTTATCACCTAAGCAATCCATGAACTGACCCGTTCTATAATCCTGCTCTTGCAGCAACTTTCTCTCAAAGGATTTGCTGGAGACACAGCCAAAGCACATGCAAAAACGAGCATGATTGCAGGCGAAGGTGTGAGTAACATCCGAACAGTTGCAGCATTCAATGCCCAGGAGAAGATCCTGTCTTTGTTCAGCCATGAACTTCGTATTCCACAACGCCATAGCCTATGTCGAAGCCAAACTTCGGGCAGTCTCTTTGGCCTCTCGCAGCTCGCTCTCTATGGATCTGAAGCCCTCATCCTGTGGTATGGCGCTCACCTTGTGAATGTGGGACTGTCCACTTTTTCCAAGGTCATCAAGGTCTTTGTAGTCCTGGTTGTCACGGCCAACTCTGTTGCAGAGACAGTCAGCCTTGCTCCTGAGATCATAAGAGGTGGAGAAGCCGTGGGGTCTGTCTTCTCGATCCTAGACCGATCAACCAAGATCGAACCGGATGAATTGGAAGCAGACCCAGTTGACTCCCTCCGAGGGGAGATTGAATTTCGCCATGTTGATTTTGCATACCCAACTCGCCCTGATATCCTTGTCTTCAAAGACTTCAGCCTTAAAATCAGGGCAGGTCAAAGCCAAGCCCTTGTTGGAGCTAGTGGGTCAGGGAAGAGCTCGGTCATTGCTTTAATCGAGAGATTCTACGACACAACTGGTGGGAAAGTCATGATTGATGATAAAGACATCAGGAGATTGAATCTCAAATCTCTAAGACTTAAGATTGGTTTAGTCCAACAAGAGCCAGCCCTGTTTGCTGCCAGCATCTTTGACAACATTGCATACGGGAAACAAGGGGCGACAGAGGCAGAAGTCATGGAAGCCGCTAGAGCTGCTAATGTGCATGGCTTTGTGAGTGCATTGCCCGAAGGTTACAAGACAAATGTTGGTGAGCGAGGTGTCCAGCTCTCGGGAGGTCAAAAGCAACGGATCGCCATTGCTCGGGCGGTGCTCAAGAACCCGGCCATCCTATTATTGGATGAAGCCACGAGCGCCCTCGATGCAGAGTCCGAGTGCGTGCTTCAAGAGGCACTTGAGAGGCTTATGCGGAGTAGGACCACCGTCCTTGTGGCCCATCGGTTGTCCACCATACGTGGTGTTGACAGCATTGCAGTAGTCCAAGATGGGCGCATTGTCGAGCAAGGAAGCCACTCCGAGTTGGTCAGGAGGCCTGAGGGGGCTTACTCTCGGCTTTTGCAATTACAGCAACACAATGGTTGAGCTTTTGGTGTCTTGTACTCGTTAGTGGAATTAGTCTCCAGTGATGTGAAGATTGTTTAATTTATTTTTACATCATTCTTTCGAAATGAATCGTGGTGGTGAATGCTGTAGATATATGAAGTACGAGCATAGCTAGAGTGTTGTCTAATCTGTACAAGTGTTTTTCTGATTCCCAGTGGAGGAGACTCGGGTGGAAGTGATTGTAAGTGATTGTATCATGGATGTGTAAGATGTGTGAGGTCGGTTTCTTTAGTAATTTCTGCACTCTGATGGACTGTAAGTTCTTCTATGAAAAAATGTCCAAAAGAACAACCATTTTGCGTGCAACTAGAAATCTCCCTTTTTTTCCTTCGGTTCGTAAACATGAAATGCATATTTGCCATATATGGTAACCCAGGTCCGTAGGTCCTAGACTGTCATATAATTTGTATATTTGAGGCCTTTTTTGTTTGCCTCTGACAAATGCATGTGTCTCTTTTCCTTTCTTTTCTTTTCTTCCTTTCCTATCCTTTTTTGGGGCATTATTATAGCATTTTGGGGATGAGATACCTTGTGGCCATCTTGGTGGGTTTAAAAGCAGCAAACATTACCAAGCAGGCTGTCTGGAATGTGATCTCAAAAAGCGAACTTACCTTTATGTGCAGCATTCAAGAATGTGGTTGTTATCATCACAGATCCACAATGCAAGACTATAGAATAAATTTTTTTTTCTTGAGGCCCTACTATTTGACCTGTTAAAAGTGCACATTATATATATATATATATATATATATATATATATATATATTAAAAGTTGGATTGAACTCATATATAAGTTTACCATATAAGATGCCACATAGGAGTGAGTAACCATGTGAGATACTTTAATACAACATAAGAAGCTATATGAGATATAAAATAAAAGGAAAAATGTAAATTTAATACAGTGTTAATTCCATTTAATAAGGTATCACATACCTTCCTATTATTTAATAATGAAATTTAATCATAAAATATATATGATTTAATGATACAAATACAACAAAAAATATGAGTTAGATATTGATTAAGAATAAAAAAGTATGTTATTAGTAGTGAAAAAACTAAAGAAGACTCACTTTACTCTTGCATCAATAAAATAATATAATACATCAATTTATTGTTTTCTTTTTTATAAAAAAATTATTCTGTTAATAATATATTAAAAATTATTTAATTCACACCCTTACATCATAAGGGTATAACCCTAGTAGGGATAAAAGTCGAGCTTTTTACGATCTTCAGCAAGCGTTAAAGATTGTTAATTTATGAATTGAGCGGCCTTTGTATTTATGATGGAGTAGCATACCACATCAAAGTTCTCTATTGACTACAGTTAGATGATGGATCGTATTTATAACTTTGCAATCTCCACATCTAACAGTTGAAATGACATGATATTCCCCTATTAGCAAGACATTTTGAGTTTGGAATTATCAACGGCTTCTAGATCAGTGTAATCACAAATTTCAAGTATAAAATGAATTAGACAGAAATGTGGATATAAGATTGAATTTTGTATTGATTTGAATGTATGGGTACAATCTCTATGAATACAATGATCCTCTTATTCTATCTCCTTTTGGATGGATTTTCCAACCTTTGAATTAAGGGGGTAGGGTCTTATTTATAGAAAAACCTCCCCCTTTCCCTTGAAAGTCAAGATGGACTTTGACTTGGGTTTTGGGCTAGAGCCTTTTAATTAGGTCTCACCCATGGATTGCTTTGACTTTCATTTGTTTTGACTTTGACTTTGACTTAGACTTAGACTTGGGAGTCTCCCAGGCTTGGGCCGAGCATAGACTTGGAAGTCACCTCAAACTTTGACCGGATATTGACTTGAGAGCCGTTTGACGTTTGACTTGAGAGTCGATTAGGCCTTGATCTTTGACTTTGACCTTGACCTTTGACTTTGACCTGGTTTCGATCGCACCTTGATTTGAAAATCCTTCGAGCTTTAGGTCATGACTTGACTTGGTAGCCATCTTTGGTCTCGATTTGGGCTTTAACTTGAGTTTTGACTGAGTCTTGATCTGAAAGTCATTTGGGCTTTGTCTTGGACTCGACTTGAGAGTCTTTTGGGCCTGATTGGATTAATTAAAAGGGCTGGCTCGATTAATTAATTTGATTTTATTTTGGTACGACACGAATAAATTTTTAGTGCGTACAAATTGCCCCCTCAAGACTAGGTCGCGTACGAAACTTGTTGTTTAAGTGTGTCCAACATCTCGATTTCCTTCCGTCATGTGTTCATGATAAATACCTTGAATGAAATTTCAATACTCTTTGATTAGCTCTTTTTTTTTTTTTTTTTTGGGAAATATTGAGCAAATGACAATTTTTTTTGGGTCAAAGAATTAGGAAAAAAAGGTTGGACCTTGTAAGTCTAGCCCTTCTTTTCAGTTTCGGATGCAGTCTTGGCCTGCTCTTCATTCCTCTCTTCTTCTTCCTTTTTGTGGCACCTGGACTGGCCCATACGTGCTTCTCTCTTTCTTCTTCTGTTTTTTTCCCTATCCTCACACGTGGGCTGGGCCAGCATTTGATCTGCTTTTGCCCAGAGCCTAACCGGCTTCATTTAAGTGACATGTGAGGGGCACGTGAGGCCCCTTCTCTCCTTCTTCTTTTGCGCACGGGCCTGGCCCATTTTTGCCCCTTTTTTTTGTTTACATGCGTGGGCTGGGCTCGGCGTGCTTCATTTCATTAGACTGCACGCCTCCCTCACGTGATGCCTAGCTAGTATTCCCCTTTCTTCCTCATCTCTTCGATCAGCCACCACCAAAGCCTCTAGAAACTCTCTGCCCTCGTTGCCCTCTTCGTTGCTGCAACCTGGAGACCCGAGACCCTGAAACCTCTACCCCTGTCACAATGCTTAACACCCAAAACCCCATTTTGTTGTTGCTAGTGGTTTATAGTGAAAGCTCATCTCCTTTTCATGGTGCCACCATTTTCGGGCATTGTGGTCATCAAAGGCACCATCCTTTTTTTTTCAACTTCCCTTCCTCTCTTTTTTTTTTAATTGCTTTTAGTTCGGGATTGGCCTGGGTGTGCTTCCCTTGCAGGCCTGACCTCCACTGTGAAAGCATCATGCCCACCATTTCCAAAGGCTCGACCTGATGATAGGGTCTATGGAAGACGAAGCTGAAAAGAGGGTGATATGAGGTCGAGATTCCATCTCGATCAGTTGGATACCAATTTTGTTGATGAGCAAGGACATTCCAAGCTTTCAAAACCTGGTTTTCCAACGCTGAGTCAAAGTAGAGCTCCATTGCAAGCCCTGCCCCGTGGCTTTGCTACTAACCCATAGAGCGAAAATTTCAAACCCCTTTTCTGGGTTTTATTTTACTCATCAAGAGCTGGGTTCGTGTCATCCTATCCTGCTCTTGCGAGGTGAAGGTCTCCCTCTCTTATCCCTTTTTTGGTTTTTTGGGATTAGCTGAAGCGGTCGCCTACCACTTCCATTGCTCCCAACGAAAAACAAAGGCAATGACCTTGTCCCCTTTTCTTCTATTTTTGGTGTGCTCATGTGAAAGAGCCATACTTTTTTTTTTTTTTTTTTTGATGGAAAAGCATATTTACCTTTGTTTAAAGGGGCATACTTTCCTCTATTTATGGCTTGCTATGGTGGTTTTCCTTGAATGATAAGCATGGTGGGTTGAGCCATGTGCATATGAGCACTAAATGGTAAGCATGGTGGATTAGTATTGAAGTAGGTATTCAGGCTATTTAGATAAATTTAAGTAATAAACAAAAGCCGCAAGTGTACTGCTCTCGCTGTAGTATTTGAGAGTCGTTTTCTCAGGAACGAGAGTGAGATTCAGGTCATTAAACAAGGTCAGGTTATAATAACCCAAACTAATCAAGAATCAAACATGATTGGACTAACTAATAGTAATTTAATCTCATACTCATGATGTCTAAGATTATCAACCAAGCCAAACTCACTAAATCAACTAATGCATACATATCCAGTGAACTTGGTTAACCTAGATGAAACCATAAATTACAACTCACTAAAATCAACATCATTCAAGTTATCAGTTTGATCTCAAGAACTCACTGGTTGTAAAAAAGAGTTACAACCCCTGAACAAGGAGATCAAAAACCATCAATTCGAAATAAGGGAATTGAAACAAAGCTAAAACTGAAAATAAGAGTGAAGAACAATTGAACTAAGCATCGTAGGTTGTAGCTCAACTAAGTTTCAAACCGGCCTCCATTAATGGAGGTTCCAAACGTATCACCATAGAATAGAGCAGCCACATAAATAGGGAAGGGAATATTTTGCGGTAAAGTCCCAGATCTGAACGCACAATATAACCAGCAACAAGCATCAGACAACAAAACCCAATTAGCTCATCCTAAACAAATAAGAACGAAGCAACAGGGAAGGGTGAGCAATTCCAGAACCGAATCAGATCAAAACTAGGAACCCAAAACCGAAACAGGTAATCAAACCAAGACCTAAAGCATTTCTTTAATGGTAGAAGTAACATAATATAGCGTAGAAAGCAGACTAAGCAGAGCAGAAAGTAGAGGAAGAGAAAGAATCAGAAGCTCACTGCCTGTGAGACCAGCTCAAAATTCCCATCTTCATTTATGGAGATTCAATACCCAACTCGAGCACTCGTCTCCAAAACCATAAAACCACTACTTGTCGAGCAGAAACAGAGGACCTGAGTAAGGGAAGGGAGAGTAGCCATACCAGTCCGCACCGACAAAATTAACATCCGCATCAACCACAACCACAACCCAGAAATCGTAATCGAACAAGCAGAATTGAAGAGAATGGAAAACAGATCAAATGAAGAAGAGAACTAGGGAAGGAGGAAACTGAAATTAATCAAAATTGAACCCAAAATGTTGCGATTGCAAGTAGAAGATCATGAATTTCGGCTCCAAATTAACGAAATCAAGAGTATTACATGAATTTAAAAGTTGAAAATGGATCTAAAACTGAAATCCAAACCGAAAACAAACCCTAAATTCCTAGTATTTGAATTAAACTAACAAATATCCTAAAATTAAACCTAAAAAACGAAGCCCTAACCTAACCCTCCATTGTTACCTAATTGCGCCGCATCCTCCATTTATAGTCGCTCCACTTCTCTTCTTCACCGTCAATTTAGGGGTTGAGATGGATGGTGGAGATGTGGCTATGCTGGCGCTGCGTGAGTTGCTGGATAAGGGTGAAGGTGGTGGTCATGGATGTGTCGTGGTTGCTGCACTGTCAAAGAGAGAGAGAGAGAGAGAGAGAGAGAGAGAGAGAGGGATGCGGTTGAGATGATGATGATGATGGAGAGGGCAGGGAATGAAGATGGATTGTGAAGAAGGGCTTTTAGGTTCCGCGGGTAATCTGGGAGCCGAAAGGGAAGGGAGAGAAAATGAGAGAGAGTGAATTAAGAGGGGTTGTTTAGGTGGCACGTGCCTGGCATGTGGGGGAGGCTGGGTAGAGTTAGGTTTCCCTTTTATTTTTTTCCCCCCTCTTTTCTTGGGCTAAACAAACGGGCTTTTGGGATTGGGTCGGGTAAATTTGGCCTAGTTCTTCATTTCCGGTATTTCTATCATTTTTTCTGCATTTTTTCATAATTATTCTTATTTTGTTCAAAACCTACAAAACAAAATAAAATTAAATAAAAACCTAAAAATAATAATTATATTGAGCATAAATCGGGTATAATAGTATCATAAAAATAACACATTTTTAGCATCAACAAATACCCCCACACCAAGATTTTGCTCTTCCTCAAGTAAAACAAACTAAAATCACTAAAAATGAAAAATAAGAAAAAGAAAGTCCTAACTCACTGTCGTAGGAATCACGGTTACATTTAGCGTATGCAACAAGCCCTTTAAACCCCTCGGTCTCCCAAGTGGACAAGTAAAGTCTCGCGAGGGTTTTCAAGTGAACTACCCACAAAAATTATTTCAAAAATAAAAGAAAATCTTTTTGGTTTTGTTCTCAAAACTAATATGTACAAAATTTGGGGAAGATATGCACACGTTCTAATCAACTAAATCACTCATGTAACCAAGTTATTGACATGCATATGCACAGAATATACTTCAAAGCCCTCTATCCCATAAATGATATCAGAGCACTAATTTTTCACCCGATTGAACATCAAGATTCTGAATCCATTCCAGTACTCGTGTGCAAGTGTATCATCATCCAGGACTTAGATTTACTAGAATTATACTCAATCCCATTTGACTGACACAACTACATTATTATCATACTAACATTAGAAGCAAGCTTTCTCAGTAGTAATATTACCTCAAAGGGTAACACCCAGTAGCACATGCCTCAAAGGGTAACACCCAGTAGCACATGCCTCAAAGGGATACTTGTCATTCCAAATTTTATTTCATCTCTTTTTTTTCCTTCTTTATTCATAATACATTTTCTCATCACTTTTTTCATTTTTCTTCATCATTTTTTTCATAGTAATTGTGTCACAAGCAAGTGGGAGAATCATTCATGGAAGCCTAAGACCTAAAGATAATGATGAAGGAATAAACAAGGATTGGATTACACAATCTATAATAAACAACCGGAGTTAAAATTAGGGTTTAGAATGTCACACTAGGGTTGGAGATCTATCATGCGTATCCTACTTATATACAAGCTAGTAACCAAAGTACAAGGAATTCAACTAATCAGATATAGTACAAACGCTCCCCAAAACAAAATCACAATTTTTTTTTTAGATTTTTCAAAATTTTTCAAAGAAAAGTATGTAACATGGTACCCTACCCCCACACCAAAACTTTACAATATCCTCATTGTAGGAACTAAGGTGTTAAAAAGCAATCATATAAGCTATATAATCGTTAGATCACATTAAAACACAAATATATACAACCTAAGACACCAATACAAATCACAAACAAAATCAAAAACAAGCATAAAATCACCAAAATCAAAATCTCAAAAGAAAAGTAAAAATAAAACTAACTCTAAAACAAACCAAACCACTAAATGACCAAAATTAAAACCAAACCAAAACAAAATAGGACTCAAACACAAAAATCAAAAAAACAAAATAACTAAATAAAGAAAAACAAAAACCAAAACCTAAAAGAAAACAAAGCCAATCAAGACCAAAACAAACATAATCACCCAAAATAGAAACAAGATAAGACTAAGGGCTACAAAATACCAAACTAGAAAACAATATCAAACCAAATAGACTAACCATAAACAAAACAAAACGAGACTCAAAAGAAACAAAACACAAAACCAAAACACAACCACTAAAACACTAAAAAGGAAACAAAAACAAAAGGGAAAAAAACAAAACAAATTGAAACATAAAAACAATCCTGGATATCCACAATTAATAAGTATTCACAAAATCAGAACACAACCAAGGGTGATCATAGCCCACATGGTTCAACATATCCCAAACTGTTCCTTAAGATTGATCACCTGTATATTCACAGTCCTAATTATCCACAATCAAATATGAAAAGAATGAAAAGAAATGAAAAAGAGAAGAAGGGAGGGTGGAACGATCATACCAGGTTGGATACAGGTTGTATCCAAACTATGCCTCACGAAGATGATGCAACATGAGGCTCATGGAGCATTAGCCACTCCATATTAAGCTGAAAAATGTAACTCAAATCAAAACTCATCAAAGCATGTAATCACATAGAAACAGTGAAAAGCAGTGAGTTGGAGCCAAAAAGAGTACATCCACTTAGCCAACAAAGCACAAGTAAGGGCCCGCTTCAATTTATGAAACAGTTGAGTCCAATCAGAAAGGAAATTAACATACTCAGAACAAGCCAATATTGAGGTCATTAGCCTAGAAACTATATCGTCATGGATAAGCAATCTAAGCAAAATAGGGGGTGCAAATTTCATAAGTCTGTTAAGTCCAATATACGTACGAGTTTGGTCTAAAGCAAAATTCTTAGTGGCAATGATCTCAGGCTCAACAAATACAGATTTGCAACATTCAAAAAGGAAGTCAGTTTGGATGGGGTCAAAAGAGAAGGACTTATAATCAGCACAAACACCATCATCAGAACTTCCATCGATGTCAAACTCACAAGAAAAAGATTCATATTCCACATACAGAATATTATCATCTAATTTAAATGGAAGGTCAGGAATGACGGGATCAAAAGAGAATGATTCATATTCAACATGAAACCCACATCAAGACCTTCAGTAACATCAAGCTCACATAAAAGATTCATATTCTATATAAAGAATGTCATCATCAAAGTCCAACATAGTGAGTTTAGTTACTTCATCGCATAACTCTTGTGAAATAGCTTCTTGTGACTCATCTAAATCTCGAAGCTCAACTTTAGGTGTGATGCTTATATCTAGCTCACCAGCAATACCGAATTGTTCACCCACATCAAACTCATAAAAGTCGTTCAGAGTGGTGGGTGGGTTGGCAGAAACTAGGACATCATCAGTGATGCCCTTAGGTAAGCTAGTGCGAGGTGCAAGGTCAGGTGATAGAGATATAGGAAAAAGTCACACTCTTAATCTAGACTAGGGAAATATATGTCTTCGTTCAAATCAGGTCTAGCAGAATAAGAGCGTTTAAAATCATCATAGAGACTAATGTCAGGTTTAGGAGATCCTAAACTAGAATCAATCTCACTATATGTCTCCTTATTTTAGTTAAAACATTGAGAACATGCAGCAACTCTCGTTTTCACGGTCTCTATCATTCAATCAGTCAATTCTTTGATCTTCTTTTCAAAATTTGTACATATAGCATCAACATAAGCACGGTAAGGGCAAGTATGAGCATCATGATAAGGAGATTCACAATAATCGTACAAAATAAGAGGCATATAAGAATAAAATGGGCCATATGAATTCACAAAGTGATCTGAAGGGTAACAATTAGCCTGAAAATCATACTTTCCATGAGTTGGGTATCGAAAAGTCTCGATAGCTTGTTCAAACGCATAGGTTTCGCAAGCTAGTTTTTCAAAGAAATTCCAAACTTCATCTTGAGTTTTAGATAATAATTCTATTAAACCTTCAGGAAAAATTGATTCAACATAGCACTTTGACTCAACATTTAGACCCACAGTAATGACCTCACAAATTTTTTATTTTTCAAAATTGTGATTCAGTTGAGCATGATAATCATGAAGCTTTGAAAGATAACTCCAAAAAAAATCATGCTTATATTGTAGGAAATGGAAAACTGGCATTTGAAGTTTTTAAGGTTTTTAAAGTCTTTTCAATTTTAGGGGTTCTCAGGTTTTTCTAATTTTTATAGGTTTTTGGATTTTTCAAGAAATGAATACAACTAATAATGAATAAACAAAGTAAATCAAATCATAAGTAACTAATAAGAACGAAACTAAGAAAAAGAAAAAGTGCATAAACTTGCCACTTTATTTTTGAGATTTTAAGATTTTTTCAATTTTTTTTAATGGTTTTTAAGTTTTTCAAATTTTTTTTCATTTTTAGGCTTTTTTGTAGTTTTTAATGATTTTCAAGTTTTTCTATTTTTCTTTGGATTTTGGGCTTTTCTAATTTTTTTTTTTTTAGATTTTTAGATTTTTCACGAAATGGCTAAGCCAAGTAACAATTGATGATGAAATAGACAAAGTAAGATAGATCATATGCAACTAAAAAGAAAATAGCTAAGAAAATGAAAATATGACCTAATCTTATACCGTCGTCCTTGGCAACGGTGGTGAAAACTTGTTCAGATAATTTAAGTAATAAATAAAAGCCGTAGGCGTACAGCTCTTGCTATAGTACTTGAGGGTCATCTCCTTAGGGACGAGGGTGAAATTCAGGTCATTAAACAAGGTCAGGTTATAATAACCAAAAATAATCAAGAGTCGAACACGATAGGACTAACTAATAGTAATTTAATCCCATACTCATGATGTCTAAGATTATCAACTAAGCCAAACTCACTAAATCAACTAATGCATACATATCCCGTAAACTTGCTTAACCTAGATGAGACCATAAATTGCAACTCACTAAAATCGACATCACTCGATTTATCACTTTGATCTCAAGGACTCATTGGCTCTCAAAAAAAGTTTCAACCCCTGAACGAGGAGATCAAAAACCATCAATTTGGAATAAGGGAATTGAAACAAAACTAAAACTGAAAATAAGAGTGAAGAACAATTGAACTAAGCATCCTAGGTTGTAGCTCAACTAAGTTTCAAACTGACCTCCATTAATGGAGGTCCCAAACGTATCACCATATAATAGAATAGCCACATTAACAAGGAACGGAATATTTTACAACAAAGTCTCGAATCTGAATGCACAATATAACCAAGCAACAAGCATCAGACAACAAAACCCAATGAGCTCATCTTGAACAAATAAGAACGAAGCAACAGGGAAGGGTGAGCAATTGCAGAACCGAATCAGATCAAAAATAGAAACCCAAAACCGAAATAGGTAATCAGACCAAGACCTAAAGCATTTCTTTAATGGTAGAAGTAACATAATATAGTGTAGAAAATAGATTAAGTAGAGCAGAAAGTAGGGGAAGAGGAAGAATCAGAAGCTCACTGCCTGTGAGACCAGCTCAGAATTCCCATCTCTATTTATAGAGATTCAATACCCAACTCGAGCACTCGTCTCCAAAACCATAAAGCCACTACTTGTCGAGCAGAAATAGAGGAGCCGAGCAAGGGAAGGGAGAGTAGCCATACCAGTCCGCACCAACAAAATTAACATCCATATCAACCACAACCAAGAAACCGTAATCGAACAAGCAGAATTGAAGAGAATAGAAAACAGATCAAATGAAGAAGAGAACCAGGGGAAGAGAAAACTGAAATTAATCAAACTCAAACCCAAAACATAGCGATTGTAAACAGAAGATCATGAATTTCGACTCCAAATTAACGAAAAATCAAGTGTATTACCTGAATTTGAAAGTTGAAAATGGATCTAAATCTGAAATCCAAACCAAAAACAAACCCTAAATTCCTAATATTTGAATTAAACTAACAAATATCCTAAAATTAAGCCTAAACAACGAAAACCTAACCTAACCCTCCATTGTTACCTAATTGCGTTGCATCCTCCATTTATAATCGCTCCACTTCTCTTCTTCATCGTCAATTTAGGGGTTGAGGTGGGCGGTGGAGATGTGGCTGTGCTGGCACTGCGTGAGTCGCTGGATGAGGATGAAGGTGGTGGTGATGGATGTGTCGTGGTTGCTATGCTGTCGAAGAGAGAGAGAGATAAGGTTGAGATGATGATGATGACGGGGCAAGGGAGGGGATGAAGATGGATTATGACGAAGGGGTTTCGGGTTCTCTGGATAATCTGGGAATCGAAAGGAAGAGAGAGAAAACGAGAGAGAGTGAATTAAGGGGGGTTGTTTAGGTGGCACGTGCCTAGCACGTGGGGGGCTGGGTAAAGTTAGGTTTCCCTTTTATTTTTTGTTTTTCTCTTTTCTTGGGCTAAACAAACGGGCTTTTGGGATTGGGTTGGGTAAATTTGGCCTAGTTCTTCATTTCCGATATTTCGAGCATTTTTTTTGCATTTTTCCATAATTATTCTTATTTCGTTCAAAACCTACAAAACAAAAATCAAATAAAAACCTGAAAATAATAATTATAATGAGCATAAATCGGATGTAAAAGTATCATAAAAATAACATATTTTTAGCTCGAACAAAGGCTTTACAATTGTGCCTCTTAATGGATAGTCTCTCCTTCTTTTTTAGCTTGGCCATTGATAAGGTCATTTTCTTTGGGGGGGGCAGAGAATTCGGCAACCTCTTCCCTTTCCTAAAAAAAAATTGTGTCCTTCCTCTTGTGTTTTGTGTAGAATTTCGGTAAATTACTCCAAGGCGCCAAACTCTTTACCGTTTGCATGTTGGTACTCTTGGTACTATTTACCGCCTTCATACTTTGGCCTCAGTGCACTTCCTTAGCATATGAAAGTCAAGTCCCCTTTTTTTCTTTGGTGGATTGAGTAACTTTAATAAATCAAAGTACCAATCTATAGGGTAAAGGCAACAATTTTTTTTTTTTTAACTTTTACGGCCAAGTAATGTGAAATTTGCAACATTGCGCCTTGAAGAGCTTGCCATTTTTTTTTTTTTTGACCATGAGCAATAAAAGCGGTAACTTTGGCTGAAATGAATCCATAGGAAGCTCTTTTATTAGACTGAAGAGTCTTCTCATGCCTGCTTGTGCCTTCTTAATGTCACATTCATTTATTATCGCAGTTTCTCATGCCGCACCATCATGTTTGTTTGTTGAAAGGCAGTATTTATTATCACTTGTGCTTATTTTTCTTGTATGCCAAGACCCTTCGTTTTTTTGTTGCATTTGCATTGTTGCTTGTGCAGATCACGAAGCTAATTGAAGAACCACTTGCAAAACAGTTCGCCACTAGGCCGTTGGTGCCTAGAACGGAAACCTACGCGTCTGAAAGTGGTATGAAGAGTTGAAGAGCACTTACGAAATGGTTCGTCACTAGGCCTTTAGTGCCTAGAACGGATACCTATATCCGTGAAAGTGGTACAAAGACTTGAAGAACCATTTGCAAAATAGTTCACCGCTAGGCCTTTGGTGCCTAGAATGGATACCTATACGCATGAAAGTGGTTAGAATGGATACCTATACGCATGAAAGTGGTATAAAGACTTGAAGTACCACTTGTGAAATGGTTCACTGCTAGGCCTTTGGAGCCTAGAATGGATACTTACGCATGAAAGTGGTATCAAGACTTGAAGAGCCATTAGCGAAACGGTTCACTGCTAGGCCTTTGGTGCCTAGAATGGATACCTATACGCATGAAAGTGGTATAAGCAACGAGGAGTAGTTGGGTGGCTGAAAACCAATATTTGATTGATTTCCCTCCACACTTCACACTTCACACTTCTTTAATATTCGTTTTGCCTGGACGTCGTTTTGTTTGCTGATTTCCTTCCTAAAAAAGAAACTAACTTTCTGTTTTCTTCTATTTTCAGGTGATTTATAATGGTGGATCTTAAGGAATTTCAGTGTGACAGCACGCTCCTTCTTTCCGTCGTGGATAAGGAAGATGACAAGCCCCAGTTAGGGAGTTACTTCCGGGTCTACTATTCTTTGAGGAGGTTGAAGGCCAATCAGACGCCTGCTATAAAGCCATCGTCCTTTCTTCCTAAGTTTTCCATCTGAGTGGAAAAAGGTGCGGAAGATGATTTAGTTGGGTACTTCCTGTAGAGCGCGTATCACGACAAGTCCAGCCTTCTCACCGAATTTCCTATGCTCGGGCGCCGCATTATATCTAGGCAATCCAGATGGGGCCTGAACATGCTTCTTTATGGAGAGCCTTATACTGGGAATGGACAGAGCACGTGCTCTCTTGTTTTAAAGCGCGTTTGTGGAGAAGTGCTTTATACCAGGCGTTGTATGCCTTATTCTACTCCTACAGCCGCAACATGTATATTTTGCGCGCCTTTTGTGAGAGTTGGTGTCCTACCACCAACACTCTTCACACTATATCTGGAGAGATGTCCATCTCTCTATGGGACTTGCACAAGCTTAGTGGGCGCCTAATCAGCGGCAAGATTTATGATGAGACTGTCCCTAGCATCTAAGCTTTTGAGTATCGGGACAGGAAGAATTTGAGAACTATGGCATCTTTCTACAAATTCCTATTTGCTGCTTTTAGGTGCTTGGAAAAAATGCCTATCTGTGAGAAGGGCGTCAGTGCTAAAGCTTAGATTGATTTCTGGTGTAAGAAGAGGCTTATCCATAACCCACCAACATGGTGTCTCCCTCGTCGCTTGACTCCCACAAAGACGCAGTGGCCAGATTCAACCTTAAGAACTTTGTTGGAGTCGTGATGAGTTGGACGTCTTTAGATGCCTAGGGGTTCCCAAAGAGAAGAGGGAGAGCGCCTATGTTACCGCGTTCTTGTCATGTTGGCTGTACGTTTTTGTACTTCCTGAGACTGGGGAAAAGTTTATTCACCTAGGAACTTTTGCGATTGCCAGCTTGATGGCATCTGGTACCACTTTCAATCGGGCAGTCCCTGTGCTAGCCAGCATCTACTGTGGCCTTAATGGGATTACTAAGGCTGCAAAACCTTCCTATTCAAGGTCATTCTTTCCCTGCCACTACCTCTATGGATGGCTCGCCCACTATTTCAAGACTTACCATGTATTGTAGCCTCCCCCTCCAGGTCCTTTGATGGTGCGCTACTCCGGATCACAAATACCGTGCAGCGACATTGGGGATGCTTACAAGCTCATACATGAGGGAAGAGTCTTTGACCTGGGCTATCTAATGCTGGGAAGAAACCGATTAAAGACTCTTATCGACGATGGAGATATAGATGAGGATAAGTTGGGCTACCCGATCTCTCTTCGAGATGGTTTCTTTCCTATTCACCGGGGTGCCATCTTCTATGCTGAACCCTACAGCTTGCATCGGTTTAGTAGGCAGTTTGGGTTCTGCCAGAGAAATCCCAGAGTGCTTCTCGAGGATCCCTGCACCCGAGTTCTATATTGGAAGCGACTCCTATTCTTGAGGACTATGTCTCAAGGCATCCTTCCTTATCGCTTCTTGATATTAAGTCAATATATATCCTTAGTTTACAAGATTTGGTGGCCTAAGATGACCATTAATGACCTTCAATCTAATGCTTCCATCCCGTAGAAGAGTACGAAAACAAATTCATCCAAGCAAGACAAGGATGTAGAGGCTGGCTCATGGAAGAAGGCCAAGGGGAAGAAAGGAAAGGATCCCGTTACAGATTTAGGTGCTGAGGGACTGGAGTCCAGTGATGATGTTTATGGATCCCCGAGAGTTCACCTTACTGATAAAAACTATGGTCTGGCACCGGGTAGCGAGCCAGAGTCTGAGGCAAACTTTAGATATAGCGGCGTAAGAGGCACGAAACTGTGACCCCCAAGGATGCTAGAGTTAATCTTAGGGATGACTTTTTTGATGACGTCCAGAGCTGCTTAGGCGAGCCAGCCAATCTTGAGAACATACGCTCCCTTCCTTCGCCCTTTTTTGTCATCATTTTCTTTTCCGTTGTTCCTTTGGTTTTTGAGTAGTACGGAATGATTCCATACTTATTTTGTTCCACCCCTCTTCTTTTTTTTTAGATTGGGGAGTTTGACCTAGCGCAAAAAGCTACATCCATTGTAGACGAGCAGTTACTCGAGGATGTTAGCCGTGCAACTATATCATCTGTACCCAAGGCAACCCCGGGTATTGGGAAGGACATTGAGACTGTGAGAAGGCAAACATCACCTCACAAGGTTGGGAGTTCAGCTTCCAGAGGAACAGAGGCCTTATGTGCATCAGCTACCCAGAGCCAGCATTTAGTTAACGGAACCAACTCTCTTGAGGTAGCCACGAGGGGGTTACTCTCTGCTGCTGCTGATGTTGGCACTCTCGGGGGTTCGAAAGGAAGACCTTCTTGTGTTGCTGCTCCATCCACTACTTCTTTCTATCTCAGACCTGGCTCCCAAAGTATCTTCACCGCACCATACGAGTGATCAGGTCCGAGTACGTAACTAGCTTGAAGAATGCAAAATTTGATGAAGTAGAGGGAAGACTTCAAGGTACCCCAATGATTTACAAGGGGATTGAGTGGCTTTGTGGAGACCTAACCCCTTTGAGGAAGAAGGTGGAGGATTATGGGAGTGTTGTATCGGCTTTCTTATCGTTAAAGAAAGTAGCTTCCTCATGCCGCCACCTAGATGATGTGGCGAAGGAGAAGGCCTTGTGCACCGAGCAGGTCGATCTTGCGCGCTCACTCCTTGCTATGGTCTGCGTAGATCTTGGTGCCTTGACAGAGAAACTCAAGGGAGTGTAGTAGAAGATTATTAATTTAGAGAACACACTTCGCCTTACCCGAGAAAAGGAGCGCCAGCTTAAGGGCGACATCCAGGTCCAATCTTACCTATTGGAGGCTGCTAAGCAGGAAGTTGATGTGAGATCCAAAGCTCTTGCTGACCTTGAGATGGTGCCCACTCTTTCGCCTGATGATGCCAAGGAGTTGGAGAGGCATGAGCAAGTCATGCTAGCACTGCAACCCTCACTCAACCCTAACACTTGGATGGACACCAACTAATGTATCGCTCAACTTGTTCTATTCTTTCTTTTTTTTTTTTGTAATAAACATTTGTAATGGACTTCGTGTCATCCTTCATATGAAATTTGGTTGCCCCCTACTATCCTCTTTTATTATGTTTGACTATGATTGGTAATTTGTTTATCAAGCTACCTACATACTTATAGAAACATTGCAATTTCCAATAAGATCAAGTCATCACATAGTTCAACAAAATAAATTTTGTATATATTTGTTTTGCCGTGCATAGTTTATACTCTTGCAGGCCTGGAGTATTACAAAGATTTTTTATTTGAGTTTGTTTTTGTCATTCACAGTTTATATTCTTGCGGGTTAGGAGTATTACAAAGGAATTTAACTTGAAAGAACGAGAAATTTAGACTCTTACTTAGGAGCTTTGCGACATCCTATTGCAAGGATAACAGCGCTTCAAGAATTTAACGTTTGTGGGTCCTACTCGAACCCCTTATCCATCTACTATCTAATAGGAACCATTTAAGTATACCTCGCAGACAATATAAGGTCCTTCCCACTTCGGGGTGAATTTGGTTCCTGTCTCGTGGGTCATGATGATTGGCCTTTTCAGTGTAAGCACCTAATCCCTAACGTGGAACGAGCACGACTGTATCTTTTGGTTGAATGCTCTTGATAGACGAGCTTGGTAGCATTCTAGCTTCTGTTATGCCTGAAGTCTTCTCTCATCAAGGGCCCCCAACTCAGCTAAGGGAAGCCTGTGATTTTCGTCTTCTGCCAAACCTTCCTGTATAGCAATGTGAAGCGACGGGATTTGGAGCTCTAATGGTAGAACGGCTTCAACTCCATACACTAGAGCAAAGGGAGTTGAATGTGTTAGCGTCTTGTATGTGGTTCGATATGCCTAAAGAGCTTCCCCAAGTCTTTCATACCAATCCCTTTTAGACTTTGCGATCACTTTTTTGAGTAAGTTGCAAACTGTTTTATCAAAGGTTTTCGCCAGGCCTTTTACAAGGGTATGGTACATGGAAAACTTATGCTGGGCAAACTTAAATTTCTCGCACAGGCTAGTCAACATGCTGTTAATGAAGGGCTCACCATTATTAGTGATAATGTACCTCGGCACACCATATGGATAGATAATGTGCGTTCTTATGAAGTCGGCCACATTTTCTTTTTTAACCTCCCTTAGTGGAATTGCTTCCGCCCATTTAGAGAAGTAATCGATGGCAACCAAGATGTAGGAGTGACCAGCAGACGATTTAGGGTGATTGGTCCAACTACATCAAGTCCCCATGCCTCAAAAGGCAAGGTGCCATCGTTGGGTGGAGAGATTCTAGATTTATGTAATCTTGCACCATAGTAGACTAGTAGTAGCTCATCCTCTTAATGTGATTGTGTAGCCTAGGCCCTGATCGGTGTGCTCCACACACACCTGAATGAGCTTCTGTCATTGTTTGCTTTGCTTCTTCCATATCCAAGTATCGTAACCAAAGGCCAAGAAAAGAGAGTCGATAGAGCATTCTATTGTAGTAAAGAAAGCTCGGAGCTCTCTGCTCTATTTCTGCCTTATGCCTTGGGTCACTAGAAAGTTTTTCATACTCTAAGTACTCAATTATAGGTTGATGCCAATCTTCTGCCTCTATTTCAAGAACACAGATCATGCTGACGTCTTTCTCTGAGTCCTCATTATCGAGTGGAACAACCCAACAGCTACATACTAGAATGGTCATTCCTTCTTCTGCCCCAGTGCCAAAGTGGCTGTGAGGCTTGTAAGTGCGTCAACCATCTTGTTAGCACTTCTTAGCATGTGCTCTAACTTAACTATGTCCAACTTATTTAGCAGTCGTAATACTTGCTTGTGATATGGGACAAGGTCTTCTTTCTTAACCTCGTACTTATCAAGTAGTTGATTAATAACCAACTGCAAGCCACCATATATGTTGAGGTCGGTAATCCCTATCTCAATAGCCATTTAAAGACCTAAACTGAGCGCTTGGTACTCTGCCACATTGTTAGAGCATAACTGAGTAAGCATAAATGAATACAGGAGAATGTGCTTTTTGTGGGAGACGAAAACCACTCCTACACCAGCGCCATCTCGCCTATCTACACCTTCAAAATACATTTCCCAGGGAGGAAGGTACTCTTCCCCTAGCAAATCATCGTTTAGCTCCCAATCATTATGAATTGGATGATTTGCTAAGAAATCTGCTAACGCTTGCCCCTTAATCGCTCTTTGGGGTACATAGACAAGGTCGTACTGCTTTAAGATTACAGTCCGTTTTGCCAGTTGCCCATTTATGATTGGCCTAGATAAGATGTACTTAATGGGATCAGCTTTAGTGACCACTTGCACTGTATAGGCCTACATGTAATGTCTAAGTTTCTAGATGGCAAAGATGAGTGACAAGCACATCTTTTCAATGGGGGAGTACTTCAATTCAGTGCCAACCAACGTACGACTTAAGTAGTACATGGCAACTTATTTTCCTTCCTTATTTTCCTATACACATAATGCTCCTAAAGATTTTTCTTGAGCTGTAATGTATAGTCTGAGAGGCATTCCAGGGATAGGTGCCTCCAACACTGGGGGATGGGACAAATACTCCTTTATTTTCTTGAATGTCGTATAACATGATTCGTCCCACTCAAACGATGCACTTTTTTTCATAAGGTGGCTAAAGGGATGACAACGTCCTACAATATTTGATATGAATATTCAGATAAATGCCAAACAACCTTGAAATCTACGAAGCTCCCTGAGATTCTTAGGCTGAGGCATCTCTTGGATTGCGTTAATCTTTCCTTGGTCGATCTTAATCCCTCTGTGATGAATGATGAAACCCAAGAATTTTTCAGAGTTAACACCGAACGCGCACTTGAGTGGGTCATTTTCAACTGACATCTCTGTAATGGCCCAAAGATTAGACGAAGATCTTGTATGTGGTCTGCCCTCTTTTTGGACTTAACCAGCAAATCATCGATATAGCACTCGACTTTTTTGTGGAGCATATCGTCAAAAATTGTTTGCATTGCCCTTTGGTAAGTTGCTCCTGCATTCTTAAGTCCGAAGGGCATCACCTTACAGCAAAAAATGCCTTTAGGTGTGCGGAAAGCTGTGGCCTCCTAATCTTCTAGCGCTATCAGAATCTGATTGTATCCTACGGTACAATCCATAAATGACAATGCTTCATGTCCTGTAGTCGAGTTGATTATTAGTTCTATGATAGGTAGGAGGAAATCATCTTTTGGACAAGCGTCGTTGAGATCCCGGAAGTCCACACAAATACGAAGTTGCCTATTTTTCTTCCTGACAGGCACGATGTTTGCGATCCATGTTGGGTATTTGACCTCACGAATGAATCCTGTCTCTATGAGTTTGTTGACCTCTTTTTCAATTTTCAGTACCAACTCTGGATGAAAACATCGTTGAGGTTGCTTTTTAGGAGAAATACCCCTTTTGATAAATAGGCGGTGGACTGCGACCTTTACATCCGACCCAGGCATTTCTTTATAGCTCCAGGCAAACACATCCTTGTATTCTGATCGGAGTTCCAAGTATTGCTTTTTCTCTTCGAGTGTAAGTGATGACCTTACATAGATAGGATGAGGCTCTTCATTGGTTCCAAGATTCAATTCATTCAACTCATCAGCTGTAGGTTGCCCCCTATCTTCGAAAGTCTCAAGTGTTTCAGCCAGCACTATCTCTGAGTCTGAGTTATCACATTCGTGGACTGTGATATGATTAAAAGAAATAACTTCTTCTTTCTCTGCCTCCTCATTAGAGTTAGAGTTCTTTTGTTGACCTGTGAAAACCACAGTATGCCTCTTTACTCTTAATGAACCGGCCGTCTTAACATCCAAACTGGAGAAACACTGTATACGAGAAGGGATAGAGCTCTGAACTTCATTTATCACTCCCAAGTAGGTAAACGCAGAACTTTTGTCCTGCTGAAGCCGTGAGCTTCAAGACTTTTCACCAGTTTTTATTCTGGCAAAAAATGAATGCTTTGGCTAGGGAACATCTTTGATCCTGTTGAAGTCAAAGATTTTATGATCTTTCCCTTTCCTTATACGGGTGAATACTGACGGACATTTTTTTCGAAATGGACGGTTGTAGCCTATCAAACACAGAGGGCTTTTGCTTAGGTGGAGCACTTTCATCTTCACTCTCATCTGCCTCTTCAGCTGAGATGTGTTAAATCACCATCTTCTTGTCCTTTCGTCTCCCAGAGATTTTGACTGGCTGCGGTGGCGTGAAATCCAGTCCAACGTCAGAAATGCCTACTGAACTTTCCTGCTCTTGAATCTTTCTCTGAGTTTTAGTAAGTCCATGAGGCTTGACTTCGACTACCTTTCCTAAGATGGCTAGATTTTGAAAGTTATAGCCAGCCTTTTTCATAAGCTTGTAGGCGTTGGGATCAAATCCTTCCTGAGTCTGCACACTTGGTAAGTCATCGCATTTTTTAGAAGAGACGACAAACCCCAAAATAAGCGGCCGACTCATCTTAGCCTACTACATCCTAAGGGTTGGAACTATTACACCCTCTTTTAGGGAGATTATGCTAGCTCCATCACCCTTAGTAGCTTTGGTCTCGATGCTAATGCCTGTGCACTCGCCAAAGGGTGAATCGCCCTCCTTACGGCGAGACTTAGGTATGTACCTTAAAATTAGCGGCATCCGGTTTAGCAACTTGTTTAATACGAGAAGTGGTGTTGCCTTGCTTACCTGCTTCTTTCTCAAGCTATTGCTTAGGAGAATCATCTTTTCTTGCTTGAGGGGTTTTCTTTGCAACACATTTGCTTATGAAAGAAATGGTTGACGACATGGTTTCCTTAAGTGTAGTACCTTCTTCAAAAAACCTCACGTTTGCAAAATGAGACTCAACATTAGTGAATGGCTTGACATCCCCATTTATTTTCTTCTCTCCATCTCGGTAGTACTTAAGGTACTGGTGTAAAGTGGAAGCCACTATCTCATGTTTATGAAGCCATGATCACCCAAGTAATAACCTGTAGGAAGCCTTAGCGTCGATTACATGGAAGATGGAGGATGCCGACAAGTCTACCATTATCAGTTCAGTACGAATCATGCCGATTGCATGCTGGCCGTCGAGGTTGAAGCCTTGAATCATCATTCGGCTCTTAGAAAGTTCTTCCATTGTGATGCCTAAGTCATTTATTGTAGACTTGGGTATGATGTTGACGGCTGACCCTCCATCCACGAGAATGCGCCTGACTTTCTACTCCCTAATGTAACTAGTCATAAACAAAGGATGATTGTGAGGCTTGGATCCCAGCAATAAGTCATCGTCAGTGAAAGTGATTGCAATGTTGCAAAAGGCACATTGAACAGGGCTTTCTATTGATCCTCCCATATCCTTGACTTTATCAGTGTAAAGTTCTGGGTGTTGTAAGGCAGCAATAACATGTTGGCACACCTTGTCAGGTAAACAAAAGATTTGTCCCCAGCCCGTGCGAGCTAGCAAAGCCTCCAAGATAGTCAATGTCTTGTCAGCTACTCTAAGAGACTCCTTTCATTCGTCACTTCCTTCGTCTTCGTCTTCTTCGAGCTCAAAACATGAGGTCATGTTGACTATAACTTTCTCAAAGAAGCATGTTAGGAAGAACTCCTTAAGTGTGACAAGGACAAGTGGCTCCTGCTTAAGGAGGTCAATAGGCAGAATTTCATGTCTTTTGACGATCTTGGACTTCTTCTTACCTTTTGAATGACAATGGCTCTTCTTTCTTCCTTGTTTTTCCTATGGCAGAGAGGTGGCAATTGCAGTTGGCTTTGTTTCCTTGGCCTCTAGCGAGTGACAAGAGTCCATCCCTCTTCATCATCATCAGCTTTATTAGAGACATCCACAAAAAGATCAATCTCTGTCAAAGGTCCTTTGGATTCAATTGGAACCACCACAGGCTCCAAACTTTTGAACTGAATTGTAATTAATTTCTCTCCAAGGGAGGAAATCAATTCAGTGTTTATTCTTTCATGAGCTCAAGTATGCTTTTGCTTCCAAGGTGATGAAGAACACTCGACCTGGGTAGAAGTATGATTTGTCTCGACCGTGTCATCCAAATCCAATATTACTTTCCCATCCCTAGCAAGTTACATAGTATGCTCCTTGAACGTAATGCATTTCTCAAGGGGGTGACTAATCACCATGTGGTACCGACAATATTTTAGGTCGGTAACCCTTCCAGCTTCTTTGGGACATTTTGACTCTGGAAGCTCGATAACCCCATTTCGAAGTTGATTGCTGAGCATTCCTAACAAGTCTGAGTCAGGGAATAGATATTTCTTCTCTTGCAACTCCTTCAACATAGGACACTTCTTTGTCGCATCCTTGAATAGCAGACTTTTCTTGTCCTCTAGTTTGGGCTTTCCTATAATTCGAATTAGCTGACTTATGGAGGTGGACATTGCTTCCTTGGTCGTGTTCTAGGAGAACTTAGCATTCTTCTTGAATTCCACCTTGTCCTTCTTTGACTTGGCAGAATAGGAGGAGTTTCCACAATGACTAGCTATCGTCACTTCCATATCATGTGCTTTAGTTACCAACTCTTGAAAGTCCTAGGCTTGCTCATTTATAGGATATACAACAAGTCCCAGTGCATGCCTTGGGTGCACATTTTGACGATGGAAGCTTCAGATAGCCGATCCTTGCATTCGAGACTAAGTGTATACTAGCAATTGATATAATCCAAAATTAGCTCATCTTTCCACTGTTTTGTATTTGTCAGCTCAGTCATGCTGATAGTGTGCTGAGTGCTGTAGAACGTATTAAGGAACTCATGCCCCATTTGTTCCCGACTATCGATGGACTCAGGCTCCAAGTCAGTATACCAATCAAAGGCAATATATTTCAATGTCCTGATGAACTACTTCACCATAAGGTTGCCGTCAGTCCTAACGTTGTTGCATGTCTCAATGAAGTGTGCAACATGCTGCTTTAGGTTATATATCCCTTCAAACTGTTAGAATTTAAGGGGCTGGTAACCGTGGGGTATGCGGAGAGCATCAATCCTCTTACTGTGAGGCTTGGTGTACAGGTTAGTTCTGCTACACCTTAATAACGTTTGCTATTAAGTCTTGGATTTGCTCAATGGTCATTGATCCAGAGGACTTGACGGTTTTAGACGCAACGCCTTTCTTTGGTTGCTTCTCATTGTCAAAAGCCTCAGTGTGGACTGACACTTTTTCAGAGTCCTCACTCTCTGAGTCCTTTGAAGAAGATTGAGCTGACCGTTTTTCTAACTTCCTGATCAGCTTAGCAATATTTTCTTCTTGAAGTTTGATGCGTGCTTCCTTTTCCACGCTCTCCCTGGTGAGTTTTTTAAGGATGGCCTTCATGTTAGCCATCTGCTCTTCTAGAGTGGTGGTGCCTGTCATCATGGTCGGCATGACAACAGTTTTGGAGGACTCAGCTTCAGTCTCTGATATGTGCACCCCCTTTGGTGAGGGCGAAGAAGAGTTACTGCTGTGATAGTCCTCAACCTCGCAGATTAGATATTGAAGCTGGAGGTTTTGAATTTTATCCATCCAAGATGATGCCTTTTGTTGGGTTTTCGAATCTTGGAGTTTGGATGGGAGCGATGCAGTTTGCTTAGCAGTGGTCGGTGCAGCAACTTTCGCCATGCTCCTAGTCTTCATTGTGTGAGCGCGCTTGCTAGAAGTGACGCTCACTTCATAGTATCTAAGAGAGAGAGAGATCCCGTGTTCTTCTTGTTTGAAGCTTACGCGACAACGTCCTTTATAGCCATATCTTCGTTGAAGATGATGTTCTTGTGACTTGAAAGTCTTGACCATTAGGAGAGAGAGATGAGAGGTGGAGAGGTCCCACCGAGCGTGCCAAATTTGTAAACATAAATTTCAAGTCTAAAATGAATTAGAGAGGAATGTGGATACAAGACTGAATTTTGTATTGATTTGAATGTATGGGTACAATCTCTATAAATACAATGATCCTCTGGTGCTATCTCCTTTTGAATGGATTTTCCAATCTTCGAATCAAGAGGGGTAGGGTCCTATTTATAGGAAAACCTCCCCCTTTCCCTTGAAAGTCAAGATGGGCCTTGACTTGGGTTTTGGGCCTGTGCCTTTTAATTAGGCCTTACCCTGGATTGCTTTAACTTTGACTTTGATTTTGAGTTTGGCTTTGACTTTGACTTTAACTTGGGGGTCTCCTGGGGTTGGGTTGAGCATGGACTTGGAAGTCACCTCGAGTTTTAACCGGATGTTGGCTTCAAAGCCGTTTGACATTTGACTTGGGAGTCGATTAGGCCTTGACCTTTGACTTTGAATTTGACCTGATTTTGACTGCGCCTTGACTTCGAAGTCATTCGGACTTTAAGTCATGACTTGACTTGATAGCCGTCTGGGGCCTCAATTTGGGCTTTAACTTGAGTTTTGACTAAGTCTTGACATAAAAGTTATTTGGGCTTTATCTTGAGCTAGACTTGAGAGTTTTTTGGACCTAATTTGTGAGTCTTTTAGACCTGATTAAATTAATTAAATCAGTTGGCCCGATTAATTAATTTAATTTTATTTTAGTACGACACAAATAAATTTTTAATGCCTACAACAAGCTTGATTTTTCTTGAAATGACAATAAAATCTATCCACTTACGAGTTAAAATGCAGATCAAAGGGTGGTTTTCTTTTTTTAAGAGTAGAAATATATGGGATCTCAAATAATCTTTCTCACGAGTGTTCTATCTAAGCTATCCTTGGATAACATGTTTGACAAAGAAATAGAACAACTAAACTCCTATACAACTAGGTGAAAAGAAATAAGGCCCATTTGAGATATCCATTCGGCAACTTCATTTGCTTCACGACATATGTGTTGGATGAAAGTTTTTATAGTCAATTTGATAAATATTTTAATATCATCGACGAGATGTCCAGTTTGCCATGCATATTGGATGTTTACTTTAATAGCATTGATGATGATTATGCCGCCCCCTCAATATTTGTATATGTAACTCAGTCCTTTTTTTTACACGAGATACAAATGATGCATAATCGTATCTCTTGTTTGTAAATTTTTTTTAACACTGCCTTGTTTATGGAGCTATTAAGGGAGGACAGAAGTTTTAAATATGGCATTTTCGTTGATTTTGGGCTCTATTAGAGAAGATTGACATCCACATAAGTTGTATAGTGAACCTTTACCTCCATTGGAGTTGGCAGTAGGAGCAATTGGCTTCTCTGTGGTTCATTGCCTATAATATCTTTCACTTTTTTATCAATCCTCTTCTTTTGAACAATTATCAGTTAACACTACGATGTTAAAATATATTTAAAAAGGAGACCATGTTGTAAAATCTTTAAAAAGGGGTGATCATTTGGAAAATTTATAGACCAAGGAATAAAAATAGGATTTTAGGATTAACCTAGTTTGACTTTTGCGTGACGCTGCCTCTGTGTCCTCTTTGAACAACAACCTCAATTGTTTGATAGCTCATGAGGAACAAATATCCAATTTTTAATATAAGCAAATTTGTTAAGAGAAAGTTTGTCTAATTTTTCTTCTACTTACCTTGCTACTCCAAAAGTAAAGAAAAAAAACTTTTAGGTAAGTTCCAACTCATCTTTGTTTTCTTCTATTAGGAAACCAATACCTATTATGAAACAAATACTTATATTAGATATTGTTTACATATTATGACAGGATATTATCCTATTAGATTATCACTTGATTTCCAAGCTAGGGTAGAATTAAGGTAGCTTGTATTGTGTATAAATGGCCCCCAGCACATTGAAGCAAATAAGAGAAATCAAAGCAATATACACGGCTAAGCAAGACTAGCAATTGTGTTAAATTCTTTTCCTTAACTAAACTCTTCATGGTATCAAAGCTATGTTATGACAAAAGAAATTTGTGATTGAAAGTCAATCACCATACTACTTACATCCATTAGAGGGACTTGGAGTAGCCATCACTTTAGTGATTTTAAATGGCAAAAACTATAACCTTTGGCAAAAGGCAGTTAGGACGACATTAGGCACACAAAGTAAGCTCGGATTCATTGAAGGAACCCTCACAAAGCCGACTCCAATGGAAGAAGAAGACCATAGCAAGTTGAATGCATGGGAAATCGTCAACTCCATGATTTGCTCATGGAACATAAACGTAATCGATCCAAAGCTTCACACAAGTGTGGCTTATGCTAAAATGGCATATAAGATGTGGGAAAATTCAAGTAAAAGGTATTCAATGGCAATCGCTCTACAAATTCATCAACTAAAAACCAACCTTGCTTGTTGCAAACAAGGTGGGTTTCAGGTTGTTGAGTTTTATTCCAAGCTAATGGGAATGTGAAGTGAATTAGAAAACTATGCCAAGAGACCTCATTGTACTTTTAGTAAGTGTGAGTGTGGTATAGGGAATAAAATTGTAAAGATATGGAGGGGGAAAAGACCCACAGTTCTTGATGAGTTTAAATGATGATGCATACTCAACGATTTAAAGCAAAGTACTCGCACTAGAGCTGCTGCCTCCCCTCGACACTGTGTTTAATATCATACAACAAGAATAGACTCACAAGTGAGTTATGATGGAAGAGACCAACAAACTGAGAATATCATAGCTTTTGCTGCAAAAGACTAATCAACCAACGAGAGACCCATGCGTAAACATTGCGGACGCGTTGGCTATGATGAAGGAAGTTGCTATGAGATAATTAGTTATCCACAAAGTTGGGGTAACTGAGGTCATGGACAAGGGAAACGCACGAGTAGAGGCAGCTATAGTGGAAAAGCAACCCATAACCGAGGCTGAGTGACTGGACGTGAGACAACACATTTGGTTCACGCCCGAACCAAGCCTGTAGCAACTTCTAGCAACAACACGATGTGCTTCGTGGTGATTCCAGGGTTGTTCACAGAGCAATGCAATGCCTTCTTAGCCTTCTCGAGCCACCTAAAGCAAGATGTGAAACGCTCTAAGGTGAATGGTCATGGATGTTCGTCAGTAGGGCCTTTAGTCACATGACGGGTAACTTGAATTTGTTAAAGGATACCGAGCCAATCTCATTGGTTTCCATCTGTTTGCTGAATGGAATGAATACCCTTGCTAGCAAAGAAGGGATTGTGATAATAGGGCAAAGCATCAATTGGAGAACAGTCTTATTTGTTCCGTGTCTTAAGTGCAACCTTATTTCTATTGCTAAGTTATGTAAAGAATTGAACTACAGTGTGATGTTTTTTGATTATTTTTGTGTGTTATCGGATAATACTAAGAAGACTCTAATTGGTGTGAGTGAGCAACAAGGAGGTGTTTATTATTTCAAGGACGGGTCATAGGGAAAGAATCAAGCTAATGCAGTATATTCCAATAGTTTATGGCACAAAAGGCTAGGACATCCATCAAGAGAAGTTTTATCTCTACTTCAAAATAATTTAGGAGTTATATTTGATCAAGACAAAAACAGTATGTGCCAAACTTGTTATCGGAAGAAGCAAACCCGGAATCAATTCCCTGTGAGTTTCAAGAACGTTAAGTGTGTCTTTAAACTTATTCATTGTGACATATGGGGGCCATATAGGGTACCATCTTCTTGTGGTGCTACCACTTTCTTAGAATCGTGGATGATGCTAGTTGGGCAATGTGGGTTTATTTAATGATTGATAGGGGTGAAACAACTGACCTACTAAAAGGTTTTATAGCCATGGCCAAAACACAATTTGAGAGTAATGTTAAAATTATGAGAAGTGATAATGAATCCGAGTTCACCTCAAGACCCATGCAAAAATTCTATCAAGAAAATGAAATTTTGTGCCAAAATAATTGAATGGAAGCATCGACATGTGTTGAACGTGGCTCGAGCTTTGCTTTTCCAAGAAAATCTACAAACAAAATTTTGGGTGAGTGTGTACTTGCGGCCGCCTATCCAACAAATAGAATGTCTAGCAAGTTGTTGAAAGGGAAAACATCTTATGAATTAGTTTATCATCAAGAGCCCTCCTATGATCATATTAAGGTATTTGGTACATTATGCTTTGCACAAATCAAGAGAACCAAAGACAAGTTCGCACCGAGAAGTCAAAGGCATAATTTTGTTGGTTACCCTTTTGGACAGAAGGGTTGGAAAGTTTATGATTTGGCGACACACGAGCTCTTTATAAGTCGAGACGTTATATTCCATGAACATTGTTAGATTTAATTACATAAGGACACAAGAAGGGGGTGAATTGTGTCTACCAACGTTTTCAATTGTTTCAGAACACTCGTAAAAACTGTTTGGACTGCATGTTTGGAGTGAAGCAGAAACAAAGCTAATTGCGAAAATAATAAAGAAGACACAGTATATTTACGTGGAAAACCACCTCTGGCCCAACTGAGATGTAAAAACCACAACGTGCCACTATAGGATTTCAGCAATACTTTCACTAGACGGGCCAAACACGTTACAACTGTAACACCACATGTTATTTAGTCACACACGTAACTTGGTCTACCCCTAGGCCTTCGTTACAGACACCACGTAACTTAGTCTACTCCGAGACCCTTGTTATAAACACCACTGTCCAATGTCTTCCAAGACTTGGACACTCTCTTTTCTCACTGATGAAAAGACAAAAAAAAAAAAACACCTTACTTGAATGCTTCTAAACAAGCTAAATGTAAGGTACAATACAATCCCTATTATGCCAATATTGAAGACTCGATTTAGCACTCTCTTTGAAAGTTTTCCCTTAAAAAAATTAGACTTTTTAACCCTTAGAAAACCTTGCCAAACGTTGAGGAGAGAGGACTTAACTAGAGAGATGTGAGAGGGTGCTTGTGCCGTAAGATTATGAAAAAGAGAAGATCACTTCCACTCAATAACTCTATCAGTTAAAACCCCTAAAATCTTTCCACTTGATATTTTTCCCTTAAAGATAGGATAAAATCTCTGAAGCCCCTAAAATCTCTCTACTTGATAAATATTCTTCTCTGAAAAATAGGATGAAATCTTTCATCATTATTTTTTAAGAGAGAAGCCTTTTTTAGACTCAACTTACATCAGAAAAATTAATCCCAATTATTTCACAAAAGTCGACAGTCAAAAATTATTTTAAAAAAGTTTGAAACTCATTTTTTAAATTTTTGGCCTCAAAACACTACAGACGTGACTTCTCAGAACTATTTTGAGGCAGTGTTCTGAGATACATCAAAGCCATTCAAAGCCAATGCTAAGTTAAGGACCTTCTAATTGATATATTAACAAGAATCTAGAAAAATAAAGCACATACAATACCTAAGACTCTTGTTATCAGCTGGACTCCTTGCACATGTATCAACTTTGATGTTCCATGCTCATTTGACCTACTCCAAGTATTTTTCGGATCCTGTCTCAACACAGAATTCAAGCACAACATATTAACCAGTACATTTGTATTGTTATCATTAAAACTTTACACACTAATTGGGTCGACAATTTCCCCCTTTTTGATGATGACAAACCAAATGACCGTTAGTCGACATCAATGACAGGGCAAAATACATTAGTGCAAAAATGGTTTATTCAATCCACACAAGACAGAAAGCAAGAATTAAGAAGTCAACTTAAAACTAGGCAAACCAATCAAAACGAGACTATACTTATCTTCTCCCTTTTGACATCATCGAAAAGGGTAAGTAGGCTGGTAGTTGGAATCCAGTGTGAATGCAATCACCACCAGAGCGGTAATACGGGAAATAACAGTGATACACTCAAGTGTACAGTACAGTAATGATATTAGCCATCCAAGTTACGCACAAACAAGTAACACATTCAACAAGCAAAGGCATAAATGCATGAATGCATAAACCATCTAAAACATTTACAAACCACTACCAGTCACACACATAACCTAGTGTTTTAAAAACAGTGTTGGAAACAGAGGAAGGAACAGAGTCAGGTAGAGGAAGGTGGAGGAGGAAATTTGGCTGTGATGGCAAGAAGGGCACTCAGCAGATCCTCATGACGTTTTGTATTTAGAGCCTTTTCCTCTGTAAGCTCCTGCTTTACTTCAGCTATCTCCCCCTTCAACGTGATCTGGTTCTGTAACAGTGTGTCAATTGTAGGAGCGTTAGATGTGGAGGTTTCACTAGGAATAGGACCAAGGGGTGTTTAGAGCCCCTGTTCTGAAGTTACACTACCACCTTTTGTTACCTTGAAACCACACCCAATCAAGGTACTGTTACCAATTTCGTCACTAACATGAAAGCCTACTTTCTTCTGCAATGGAATCCCATGTTTTTCAAACACTGAAGTTAGCAGAAACCCATACCCCATATCACGATCCTTGGATATGTTCGCAATTCTTGTAATGTGGCTAATCATGATGGCAGGCAAGTTAATTCTCTCACCCTGATCCATCATGTCAATGTAACACATATCCATGGGATCAGAAAGGTTGCGTCCCTATCTTAGGGAATTACATTCTTAATCACAAACCAAAATAATAGTCGATGCAAAGGCATTATTTCCTCCTTTTTCACAGATTGGAACTCAGTTAGATGGGGTTTTTAGGCTAGCTTCCAGGTCAATTCCAACAACCGTTCATCACCTAGGACACTCTTGTCCTCATGGACATATACCTCAAAACCTTCTAAGAACACCCCAAGTAACTCATCTAGCTTCCTATCATCAAACCGCACCTCATGACCATTAACTGTGCTTGTTACCACTCCATTGGTGACAACATAATTCGCATAAAACTCAGCCAATTCTAGAATAGAACACCCTCTCTTAGTGTTCATGAAAAGATCCAACCAACCCTGTACTTCCAACTTCTCTACAAACACCCCTAGCCCCTGTTCCTGAAAATATGAAACCTTAACCACCTTCCCCCGAGCCACAAATTCCTGGAAGAAGTGCTCATATCTCTTAGCAAGTGTCATGTTTTACCTAACTTTCTTTTTTTTTTGGTTCATCAGATTCTTCAACCAGTTCTGACACCTGTTCTAGGGCCACTCGTTTTTGGGCAGGTTTCTTGGATGGAGCCGATTTATTGGGTGTTTTGGTGGATTTACAAGCCGATTTCTTCTTCTTGACAGGGCTTTCAACTTGTCTTCTGGCAAAGAAGACACAATGGGAGGACCTGAACTTCGAGTTCGAGGTCATGATAAGGGTGCAGCCAGAGGTACGTCGGTGAGGTGGCAGTCTTTCTTTGACATTTAAGGGTCAGTTTAGTCGTTGTTTGGGATGTGGCTGGGATAATCCTTTTGAACCGCAAAATTGGTTCATCCTCATCACTATCTTCAGTATTTTCAACAACACAGTCATTAAACAAGAGATTCTCAACAACATTCTCAACACCAAAATCCTTAGATTGCCCAGCTGACTTAGTTTTATCTCCCTCTAATCTCGACTCGGCCACAATCGGGTCATACACCACTATCTCCCATCCCGTAATCGAGTTTACTGACGGTATCATATCAGGATTCATGCCCACTGAATGTAAGTCTAAACTCTTCAAGAACCCAAAAATAGAAGGGGTAATCGAAAAAGAAGGTGAGGGAGTATTTTCCATACCCATTAAAACCTCTTATAGTGATGGAGGCGCTAGTGATGCTCCTTTAGTACCCATCCAGCTTCCTCCTCTTTTTCTTGATAATTGGTCCCATAGTGATCTCGGGTGTGAAGTCTTGCACTTAAAGGATTCTTTGCCGCCACGAGTTCTTGTCATTTTGAGGAATTAGGGAGATTTGAAGTTAGGGTTTAGGTGGGTTTAAGGAAGAAGAAGGAGATCGGGTTCTTTGTGAGAGAGAAAGAGAGAGATGGATGGATGGGTTTATGGAGAGAGAATGGGAGGATTTAATGTTGACATGATTTGACCGAAGATCGAGGGGGTTTTGAAGAGTTTATTTCGGCCCCTTTTGAGGAGAGAGAATGTTTTCATGCAATACATCATTACCCACTAGGTAGGCTATAAATTATAGGTTAGGTGCAATGAAAAGAAAATTTTAGTTTCCAACATTCCTTTAATAACGCCACTTGATCAGCACATGATACAAATAGTGGTTAGGTCTGTTCCTAGAGCCTATTCTTACTGCTAAATGTTCGGCGACAACGGACACTAGGGGCGATATCATTAGACCTCAATGAGTGGTAGCATGTTATATTCCACACATATGCCAATGATAGCACAGGAATTGAATGCATCCATTAGATCAATTTATTTGGCCTAAAAACCCTTAACTAATCAATCATTGGGGGTTAAACAAGCATGTTCAAGCCCTTTTAATCATACCCAATTCAAGTCTATTCCTCTCAAACTGCTCTCTACTCAGTGCCTTGATAAAGATGTCAACAATTTGTTTATCGGTGGCACAAAAATTCATTGAAATTAGGCCCTTTTTAACATTATCTCTCTAAAAGTGATGACGTATGTCAATATGCTTAGTCCTTTTATGTTGACATGGGTTTTGGCAATATTAATTGCACTTGTGTTATCACAAAATATAGGAATGCATCCTGTGTCAACAGAAAAGTCCTTAAGTTGTTGCCGTATCCACAATAATTAAGCACAACAAGAAGCAGCCACTATATACCCGGCTTCTACTGTGGACATGGCAACAGAGTGCTGTTTCTTGGTTGCCCAAGAGGCCGAACAGGGTCTGAGATAATGACCTATACCTGAGATGCTTTTTCTATCACCCAAAAATCCAGCATAATCAGCATCCGCATACCCAATGAGATCAAAATTGCACCATCGAGGATACCATAGAGCTAAGTCAGGGGTGTGTTTCAAATATCTCAAAATTCATTTTACAGCTTTCAAATGTATTTCTTTAGGATTTGACTGAAAACGAGCACACAAGCCAACACTAAAAACTATGTTAGGTCTACTGGTGGTTAGGTATAAAAGCGACCCTATCATGCCCCTATAGGATTTCTCCTCAACTGAAGGACTCCCATCATCCACAACCAACCTGGTTGAAGAAGAGATGGGTGTGTCTATGGGCTTAGTCGATTCCATTCTAAACCTCTTAATTAATTCCTTAACATATTTTTGTTGATGTATCATGGTTCCATTTGAAGTTTGCTTGATTTGCAAGCCTAAGAAAAAGTTAAGCTCACCCATCATGCTCATCTCAAACTCACTCCTCATCAATTCTGAAAATTCATCGCATAAATCACTATTGGTTGCACCAAATATAATGTCATTGATATATACTTAAACAATCAACAAATGTCCCCCCTTTATTTGAGAAACAAGATATTATCAACCTTGCCCCTTTGAAACCATTATCGATTAAAAATTTTGACAAGCGTTCATACCAAGCTCTCTTGTTTTAAACCATAAAGAGCTTTGTCAAGTTTAAACACATGGTTAGGCAAATCATGATTTTCAAAACTGGGGGGTTGGCTTACATAGACCTCTTTCTTAAGGTATCTGTTGATGAATGCACTCTTGACGTCCATTTGGTACAGCTTGATTTCCCTGTGGGCTGCGAAAGCCACCAAGATGTGGAAAGCCTCGATCCTTGCAACAGGTGCAAATGTTTCCTCATAATCGATCCCCTCTTCTTGGTTGTAACCCTGAACCACCAACCTGGCCTTGTTTCGAGTGATTATTCCAAACTCATCCAATTTGTTCTTGAACACCCACTTGGTACCAATTATCGATTTGTCCTTAGGTCGTGGTTCAAGGTGCCAAACCCTGTTCCTTTTGAACTGATGAAGCTCCTCTTGTATAGCAGTAACCCAGTTAGAATCTGCAAGAGCTTTATGAACATTCTTTGGCTCAATGTTAGATAAAAAGGCATAGAAAGTACAAAAGTTTCTGAGTTTAGATCGGGTTTGCACCCCTATGTTAATGTCAGACATAATCTGATCAAGGGGGACGAACTTTGGTGCTTCTAGGGTCGTGGAGTAAATGGATTCATAGACACGTTTTTCAATCTCCCCTGGATACTTGATGAAACAGGTTCTGGATCTATTCTGGAGCATGTTCCCATAACGGTTCGGGAAGGATCGGGTTGAGTGGGCTGGTTCTGTTCCAAGTCAGGTTCAACAATGCTTCCCCCTGACTAGTTTGCTCCCTGCCCACCTTCCACACTATTAGATCCAGGATTTAGCTCACCTTCAGGAGCCTTACTGTTATCTACCATGGAGCTTTGAGTAAACGAGAGCTCTTTTCTTACAAGACTAAGTTCGAACTCTTCATCCTGTGTATCATGCTAAATCAAGGAGTTAGTCTCATCAAACAGTACATGCACACTCTTCTCAACACACAAGGTTCTTTTGTTAAATACTCTATATGCCTTACTATGTGAGGAGTACCCTAGGAATATAGCTTCATCACTTTTAGGGTTGAACTTTTCCAAGGATTTCTTCCCATTATTGTGCATATAGCATTTGCACCCAAATACCCTCAAGTGCTTAATGTTGGGGTTTTGTCCTTTGAAAACTTCATAAGGAGTTTTGTTAAATATAGGTCTGATCATGCATCTATTAATAATATAACACAATGTATCTAAGGTCTCTGCCCAAAAGTTCCTAGGAAGACCACTAGCGACAAGCATGGTCCTAGTCATGTCCTCTAAAGTACAATTTTTCTGCTCTACCACCCCGTTCTGTTGGGGTGTTCTAAGGGTAGGAAAGTTGTGATCAACACCATGTTCATTATAGTAATCAATGAAGCTCGAGTTTTCAAATTCTTTGCCATGGTCAGACCTCAAATTTATCAATGAGTGTCCCACTCTCTTTTTAATTTTCTTAAGAAGCACAAGAAACTCTTCAAATAATTCATCTTTCGATGCTAAAAATAGAGTCCAAGTGAAACGAGAGTAATCATCCACTATAACAAACACATACCTCTTCCTACCTCTACTTGTGATCCTTATAGGACCACACAAATCAATATGTAGTAGCTCAAGAGGTCGGGAAGTGCTAATATAGTTCTTTGACTTGAAAGAAGTCCTAACTTGTTTTCCTCTAGCACAAGCGTCGTACACCTTATCATCATTATACTTGATCGAAGATAGTATGACTACTAGGTCTTTAGAAACGAGTTTATTCAAAAAAGAGAAACTTGCATGACCTAACGTCTTGTGCCAAAGCATCACATCATCATCAAGAGCACTTAAACAAATCAAATAGTTTTGGGGAAGTGAAAGAACACATGCTTTATACACATGGTTGTGTCACTTTCCCCTCAACACAACATCACCAGATTTGATAATGGTAATCAAACATTTATCCGAAGAGAAACCAATGTGATTACCTCTATCATACAATTGAGACACACTTAGTAAATTATGTTGTAAACCGTCTACCAAGTACACATTATTAATAGAGTGAGAGAGTGATTTACCTATCTTGCCTACACCAACAATTGTCCCAGACTTGTCGTTTCCAAATGCCACACTCCCTCCATCACAGGCTGTAAATGAGAGGAAGTCTGATCTGTCTCCCATCATGTGCCTCGAGCAACCACTATCCAATAACCATAGTTAATTGCCTCCTCTCCGTTTAGCCTGCAAAACGGCTAAGTGTTAGTCTTGGGAAACCAGATCCACTTGGGTCCCATTTTCTTTGACATGGAGGTTAACTCACCTTTCCTAATTCACCTTTGTTTAATATACAGTGAGTTTCTCTCCACGGCCCTTTTTCTCGCAGGACAAGTATATTGATAATAACTAGTCTTTCCATGCACAGTGAAAATAAATTATATTTTCTTGAAGTCCAATATATATATATATTTTTTTACTGGTTTAATGACACGTCTATTCAGAAATCCTAGTCCCTTTTTGTTTCGGCTATGACGAGTGTTTAACCAATTAAGTGCTTCTGAGGAACTGTTCTCATGCTTGTTCTGAGCAAGATCAGATTCGGCCTTATGGGCCTTTTCATGTAGCTAGTTGTTTTCCCTCACCAGGGATTCTAGCCTAAGTTTCAGGTCTAGGAACTCGCTTTCTAGACTTGCGAGATCAGTGTTAAATACTTTCTCTCTCGTGTTCATGAGGTCCTTAAGCATGTCAAGATCTTTACATAAGGTAAGGGACTTTTCATATGCCTTAAGCTTTTCACATTTTAGGATTTCATTCACACGTTCAAGTTCTTGTTTGTTCCTTTCAAGCATTCTAACATCCTTTTTCAATTCAGAACAAACTTCTTTAAGCATGTAATTTTCAACATTAATTGCATCACATTCATCCATTAAAGCAAGCAGTAATTTCTAAATTTTAGCTTTGCTAAGACCACATACCTTATCCTTGAGTTGGGACAGGCTTTCGACCGATTGAAAGTCTAATTCGGACCCACTTCTGGCCATGAAGACTACTGCAGCTTCTTCTTCTTCTTGAGAGCCCTCTTCCTCCCAAGTTTCACCCTAGGCTGCCATCATAGCCTTGGTGAAACGCTTTGCAGAGCTGCTTTTTTGTTGCCTCTTGCCATGGTTTTAGAACTATTCTGACCCCTGTTCTTCCTTCTGTATGGGGCAATTATTCACGATGTGATCATGTGGCTTTGAAGCGACCTGAGAACTGATCACGATCACTGCTCCTTGGTTTGCTGGTACTTCCCTTCCTGAGGTTCCCTCCAGCCTTCTTGAAGAATTTCTTGAGCTTTCAGGTTATCATGGCCATTTCTTCTTCATCCAAATCCGAATCATCACTTTCTATAGCCTTTAGAGCAAGGCCTGAGTCTTTCTTCGTTTCTTCCTTCACCTGGGAGCTTCTCCTCAATTCATATGTTTGAAAGTTTCCAATTAACTCATCCAAAGAGATCTCGTTCATCTTCTTTGCTTCATAGATGGCTATAACTTTTGTTTCCCACGATTAAGGCAAAAACCATAGGATCTTCCTTACCAATTCTTCAGTGATAAAGGATTTCCCCAACAATTTCAGCTCATTAGTGATGTAGGTAAAATGAGTGTGCATATTCGTCATCATCTCTTTGTCGCTCATTTCGAACAGCTCGTACTTTCTCATTAACAGCTCTATCCTAGACTATTTAACCTTGTTGGTTCCTTCATGAGCCGCACAGAGGGCATTCCATATCTCCTTTGCGGACTTACACTCTGAAATACGAGTGTACTTATCTGGTCCAAGACCAAAGTACAACAGCTTCTTGGCCCTAGTGTTTTTCTTCATCTTTTTGAAATCATCCGAGTTGAACTCATTTGACTTCTTAGATACGGTCTTTCCATCTTCCGTGGTCTTTATTGGAATGTAAGGACCATTCTCAATGATAATCCATAGCTCGTAGTCATCAGCCTGAATGTAATTCTCCATACGATTCTTCCCCTAGTTGTAATGTTGTCCATTGAAGTATGGTGGTTGAGTCACAAATTGACCCTCCAAAATTCCTTGTGGTACACTCATCTTTTCAGGATCTTTCAAGGTGTTAACCTAGGTATGAGAACTCTGCTCTAATACCACTTATTAGATTTAATTACACAAGGACACAAGAGGGGGTGAATTGTGTCTACCAACTTTTTTGATTATTTCAAAACACTTGTGAAAACTGTTTGAACTGCATGTTTGGAGTAAAGTAGAAACAAAGCTAATTGCAAAAATAATAAAGGAGACATAGTATTTTTATATTGAAAATCACCTCTTGCCCAACTGAGGTGTAAAAACCATGACCTATCACTGGAGGATTTCAACAATACTTTCACCAGACGGGCCAAACACGTTACAACTGTAACACCACATGTGGCTTAGTCACACACGTAACTTGGTCTACCCCTAGACCTTCGCTGCAGACACCACGTAACGTAGTCTACCCCAAGAGCCTCGTTACAAACACCACGTCCAACATCTCTCAAGACTTGGACACTCTCTTTTCTCACTGATGAAAAGAGATTAAAAAAAAAAAAAAAAGAACACCTTACCTGAATGCTTCTAAACAAGCTGAATGTAAGGTATAATATAATCCTATTATGCCAAGATTGAAGACTCGATTTAGCACTCTCTTTGGAGGTTTTCTCTCAGAAAATTCAGACTCACAAAGACAATTTTTAACCCTTGGAACACCTTGCCAAACCTTGAGGAGAGAGGCGACTTAAATAGAGAGACGTGAGTAGGTGCTTGTGCAACAAGATTAGGAAAAAGAGAAGATCACTTCCACTCAATAACTCTATCAGTCAAAACTCCTAAAATCTTTCCACTTGATATTCTTCCCTAAAAATAGGATAAAATCTCTGAAGCCCTAAAATCTCTCCGCTTGATAAATATTCTTCTCTTAAAAATAGGATGAAATCTTTCATCATTATTTTTAAAGAGAGAAACCTTTTTTGGACTCAACTTACCTTAGAAAAATTAATCCCAATTATTTGACGAAATTCGACAGTCAAAAATCATTTTAAAAACTTTTAAACTTGTGTTTTTTTATTTTTGGCCTCAAAATACTGTGGACCTGACTTCTCATAACTGTTCTGAGGCAGTGTTCTGAGATACCTCAAAACCATTCAAAGCCAACGCTAAGTTAAAGACCTTCTAATTGGCATATTAAAAAGAATTTAGAATAATAAAGCACATACAAGACCTAAGACTCTTGTTATTAGCTGAGCTCCTTGCACATATATCGACTTTGATGCTCCACGCCCATTTGAACTGCTTCAAGTATTTTTCGGATCCTATCTCAGCACGCAACTCAAACACAACATTTGACTAGTGCATTTGGATTTATTATCATCAAAACCTTACACACTAATTGGGTCAACAATCATATGTTCCTGTTCAAAGCCATGACAAGCACCAAACCTTCTTATATGCCTTAAGGTCTATATTTTGTATCTTCTAATTTTCTTGATGATGAAGGTCATGAGCAACTGCTTGATGACGATAACCCAGCTCAAATGCATCACTTGCTTATGACAATTGGGAAGTAGGCACAAGGTTTCTAGAGATAGACCAGAAATCATGTAAAGCTTGTCGTAGAGCTACAAATTAAACCAGTACTTGATTTATAAATAAGAATTATAGTATAGGAAAGTCGGGGTCGATCCTACAGAGAGAGATATAAATTTTTTAGTTTACCTAATGTCTAATTCAAATTTTACCAAATTAATTTATATAAATCCAAAATTAAGCTACAAAAAAAATCTAGAAAATTATTACTAATGCCCCTAAATATTTAAGCCTAATTCTGGAAAGAAAAATAGTAAACACATAACCTAAATATCCTAGAAAAATAAAAACAAAAATAGTCACATAATATTAAACTGAAAATTAAAATAGAAAATGACAAGCAGAAAATTAATATGAAAGATCATAGAAAATAATATCAATTAATATCTACAAATTCATAAATTTATATCTCCAGAATTATATGTAATTAATTTCAAAAAAATAAAAAAAAGAAAATAACTATATAAAATTAAAACAGAAAATAAAATCTTAGATTAGCAAAATAATAAACTGCACTGAACTAAATATAAAAATAAATAATAAATTTGCCTAGATTATAAAATATAATTTTATAGACTTAATAAAACCCTAAAAATCAAAAATAAAAATTAAAAACATAATTTTCATATTTATTAAACTGAAAAGCTACACGTAGTCAATTCACGGAATAATTCTGAAAAATTATCAAATAATTTCTAAAATTCTAGAATTAAATAACAGCATATTAGGATAATAACTAAACCATAAAACTGAATAAAACATGAAAAAACACAAAAGAACTATTTCTACCCTAATTTCTAACAAATTGGTGAATAATGGAAAAATAGAATAGAAAATAAATAAGAGAATTTAACCACACTAAAAATCGAAATATAACTAATCTAAAACTACTAAGACACTCCTAAAGGACTACTCTTTTGGGGGAGGGGTAAACGAAAGTAATACTAAAATCTATAAATTTAAGAATTAAAATTCACAAACTAAAGATTTTGCTAATTCCAAAATTACCAAATCACAACTGAAATACTAACTTATTAAGAGGGGATTTAAACTAAGCAATTAAGCAAAGAACAGTTAATAAATTAACAACTAAAAATACTAATAATTAATTAATTAATAACAAGAAATTATCAATCAAGAATAACCAAATCAAATAAATCACTTGACCTAATTATGCTTTACTATGCCCTAATTTATATCTATCATTAATACTATCTATCATTCAGTTTTTATAATAGCTAGACATTAGAAAAGATCCACCAGCGATTCTTTCTCGATTTTTAGTTTAACCTCTAAGACCAGCCCTAAATTTAAAGCCTTCTAATCAAATTAACCAATTTATACCAGTATAAATTAACTAATTTAATTAGAGCATTGAACACGTCTAACCCTAGCAAATTACAATTACCACCAATTATAATTAACTCATCCTTGTTTAAAAATCTAATTCAAGTCATAATAAGATTAATCACGACCAGCCTTAAATTAATTTTAATAAAAACAATTTTAATGAATCAAATTCTCACAAGATATCAAAATTAAACAATGAAATGAACATGAATAATAATAAACTTATCTCAAAACACAAATTTGACATGGTTTTACATAATTAAGTTGAGTGGAATAAAATTTAGACCAACATGCTAAATAAACCACAAACTAATTCCTTCAACATGTTTGGATTAAATATAAGGGAAAAAAATAAATAAACTAAGGCTAAAAGACTAAGAATGAACTAAAGAGCAGGTAGATTAGAATGACAACCAAATGCGCCGTGCAAGTCTCGAACCCGTGACTCTGATTAAGCGACACACAGTAGCGGCGGTGGTGTCTTAGAGGGTGGTTAGGTGGTTGTTGTGCTGGCCTAGCACCACCAAGGAGGAGGGGAAAAAGGGATGATTATGATGATGGGGGTAGGCGATTGGGGAGGGCTTGGTGATGATGTTGTAGTCGATAATGAAGGTAGGCGTTTTTTGGGGGGTTGTTGGTTGATGCTGCTAATTATGGTGATGAAGATGATATATATCGAATAATGATGGTGTAGTTGATGATATGTGATGATGATGATGGTTAGGCAAGATTCTTAGGTTAGGCGTGATATGTGGGTTAGGCATTTGGGGGTTGATGATCAAGGTGATGCGTAATATGGGGGCTTGTGTGGTAATGCTGATTATGATGATAAGAGGTTCGGCAAGACTCTGGGGTTTTTGTGGTGTGGAGATAGGTGATGGTGAGTGGTTTGTTGAGTTAGGAAGTGAGTGGCTGCAGGCATGTAGAGTCGTGGCATTTTTGACCGATTCTTCTAGCTTTCTTTGGCTTTATGTTTTCCCTCCTTTTAGCTTAATGTCTCCACTTTTTTCATGAGTTTGGACTTAAACCTTTATTTTCTAAATAATGTAAAAACGACAAATATTAAACAATTTAATAATATAAAATAAATTAATAAAATATAAAAATATGCATAAAATGAGACTGATCAAATTCCCCCACACTTAAACTTTAGATGTCCTCATGCAACCGTATCCTCGATAAACCCTTTTTATAAATCCTACATGAACAAAAAATCAAACTAGACTCAACTTGCTTAAGAAAACAATTTTTAAGAAAATTAATAATCTAACTTCTTGTATGTCAAGAAAATAAACATGCAGCTATCACTTAGAGTTTAAAACTCTAATTTCCTTTGTCAAAATAAAGAATCTAACTATTTACCCCATTTACCCTAATATATGCCAATCAAGAGGACTTCTAAAGGGATTTTGGCTTAAGATGAGAGGGTAGGAATATTTGGATAATTAGTACGGTGGTTTTCCGGCCAGGGAAAGGATCATACTTCACTTTACTTTTGAATTCATCCTTTAAATCTCACATTGACCTTACTCTTCTTCAAATATCTTCTCCCTTTGGGAGTGTGGTTGCACTTCTTCTGTTTGAGCCATGCTTAGGCAAGATAGTAATATAAATTATGTTTAATTGATTTTCTTATCTTGCTTAATACATCGGTACCTAAAAGTTTTGACTTGGATTTGAATTGAAAGTAGTCAGAACTTTGAATTAGAAAACACCACTTGATATCGATGTCATTGCTTGCATTGAGGATGCCTCTTACCTAGTTAACGCAGGGTTTAGGCATGTGGACTTTTGGCTTTGTGGAGTTTATTCAATAAGGCTTCCCAAGAATATAGGAATTAGGCTCAAATTGGCTTCTAGTGGAATAACATTAGGTAGGCAATATTTGGCTCATCTGGTGCTTTATTCCTAATGTCTCTATCCTTTTTAGCATGCAACAATGGTAAATGAAACTAAACAGTCAAGATTGATCACCCTTCTAACAGAAAGTGGTAAAAGCAATTTCACTATTTTCTCAAAATTCAAAAATTCTCCTTAGCGACAATCAACAGCTTATAGACTTACCCTACTCAAAGAAAGATTCAAAACAAATTTTCAAAAATATAAGAGTAAGAAGTAATCTAGAAAGACTCACACGCATGTCTTTTTTATAAGGACTCAAAAATGATCTTTTTTTTAGGTATAAACAAAATGGGCACAAATAAAATGCAAAACAACCTAAGTTAAATGTAGGTTGCACCCTTACACTTAGCTTATGCATGATCCCTAATGCATGCAAATTAATAAAAGAAAAGAAGGTACTAAAAGCGAATTAAAAACTTCCCTAAAAAATGTTGGGCTGCCTCCCAACCAGCACCTTTATTTAAAGTTGTTGGCTTGACGTTGTAAAGCTCATGGATCCTTTAGAGTGATTTCTTTAATGACATTCACAGAGTCTCCGTCTCTGAAATGTTTCAACCTATGTCCATTCACTTTAAAAATTTTATTAGTGGATAAGCTTTGAATCTCAATAGCACCATGAGGATGGACACTGGAAAGGTCCTAGCCATCTAGATTTAAGCTTGCCCAGAAAGAGTCTCAATTTAGAATTAAATAGCAGAATTGTTTCACCCATTTGAAATTCTTTCCTAGACAACTTAGCATCATGAAATGCCATAGCCTTGCCCTTATAGATCACTGAATTGTCATAGGGCTCTGATCTCAATTCCTCTAATTCTTGCAACTGTAATTTTCTTTTCTTACCTGGCAAGTTATAAGCTAGGTTGTACTACTTAACAGCCTAATAAGATTTATACTTATAGGGCTTCCCAAAAACTAATCGATAAGGTGACATGCCCATAGGTGTCTTGTACATAGTCCAGTAAGCCCAAAGAGCTTCCTCTAACCTAAGACTCCAATATTTTCTGTCTGGTTGACCACTTTCTCTAAATACTTTTAATCTCCCTATTTGAAATCTCAGCTTGGCCATTTGTTTGGGGGGTGATAACCAGTAGACGCTTTATAAGTGACGTGATATTTATCTAACAGGTGCCTAAGGTTTTATTGCAGAAATGTGTCCTCCTATCACTATTGAGCACTTTAGGAACTCCACATCTATGCAGAATATGAGATTTGACATTTTTAACCACAATCTTAGCACCATTAGTTCTAGTAGCCATAGCTTCAACCCATTTAGAAATGCAATCAACAAACAAGAGAATGTAAGTATAACCACATGAACGGGGAAAGGATCCCATGAAATCAACACTCCACAAATCAAAAATTTCACAAATATAAATGCTATGTAAGGGCATTTGATTTTTCCAAGATAGATTACCTGTTCTCTGACAAGGTTCACATCACCTGCAGAATTCATAAGCATCTTTAAAGATCAAAGGCTAATAAAGACCACACTGTAAGACGTTGTGAGCTGTTCTCTTAGGACCAAAGTGTCCCCCATTCTCAGAAGAATGATAAAAGGTAAGAAAGGAATGAATTTCATTGTCATTTACACATCGTCTAATAATCTGATCATGGTAAAATTTCCATAAGTAGGGCTCATCCCATAAGTAGTACTTAGCTTGGGCTCTTATTTTCTCCTTTTATGCTCTAGACAAGTGTATTGGAAATTCCTTGGTCACTAGGTAATTGACTATGTCTGCATACCAAGGGAGACTATTAGTAGTCATATATAAAGTCTCATCTGGGAACTGGTAAGTAAGTTTCCCTTTTTCCCGTTCTCTAGCCTACTTAAATGGTCAGCTACTAAATTCTGTGCTCTAGGCTTGTCTACTGTCTCAATGTCAAACTCTTGGAGTAATAAAACCCATCTAATCAACCTAGGTTTGGAGTCATTCTTTTGCAACAAAACTTTCAGAGCAGCATGATCAGAAAAGATAATAACTTTCACACCATGCAAATAAGAATGAAATTTCTCACAAGTAAACACAACAACATATGCTTCTTTCTCAGTGGTGGTGTAATTTCTCTGTGTATGGTCAAGAGTTGAAAAAGCATAGCATATTACATGCGGTACTCTTCCTATTCTTTGACCTAAGACTGCCCCTATGGCTTTATCACTAGCATTGCACATCGACTCAAATGGTACGGCCCAGTTTGAGGGTTGCACTATAGGAGTGGTGGTCAGTTTTATTTTCAATTCATTGAATGTTTTCATAAAATCCTCATTAAAATCAAAACAAGCATCCTTAGCAAGAAGATCACACAAAGGAGAAGCAATTTTAGAAAAGTTTTTGATAAATCTATGATAAAATCCAACATTTCCTAAAAAGGATCTGACTTCTCTAATAGTTTGAGGGCAAGGCAAGACTGAATAATTTCAACGTTTGCTTTGTCTACCTCTAATCCCTTAGTAGAAACGACATGTCCTAAGACTACACCATGATCAACCATGAAATGATGCTTTTCAAAATTCAAAACCAAATTGCTTTCAATCCATCACCTAAGCACTAAAGCGAGATGATGCAAGCATTCATCAAAAGAATTACCATGAACAGTAAAATCATCTATGAAAACTGCCCTAATTTTGGTGATAAACTCAGAAAAAATGCTCATCATGCATCTTTTAAATGTGGTCGGTGCATTACATAAAGCAAACAGCATCCTCCAAAAAACATAAGTGCTAAATGGGCAAGTGAAGGTGGTCTTTTTCTGATCCTTTGGGGCTATTGAGACCTGAATATACCCTGAATACCCATGTAGGAAACAATAATGAGACCTACCAGCTAGCCTCTCTAACATTTGGTCCATGAAAGGTAAACGAAGGTGGTCTTTCTTAGTGGCCTTATTTAGTTTCCTATGATCTATACAAACTCTCCAGCCACTCTGAACTCGAATAGGAACTAACTCCCCCTCTTTATTCTGAACTATAGTTGTCCCCCCTTTCTTTGGTACCACATGTATAGGGCTCACCTAATCAGAATCGGCTGTAGGATAAATCACCCCAGCATCTAACCACTTAAGGATCTCTTTGTGTACAACTTCTATCATGGGTGGGTTAAGTCTCCATTGAGGGTCTCTTCTAGGCCTAGCCTCTGACTCCAAGGTAATCGTATGAGTATAAAGTGCTGGGCTAAGTCCATTAAGGTCTGCTAAAGTCTATCCAAATGCTCCCTTATATTCTCTAAGTACCCTAACCAATTTTTTTTCTTATTCAAGCTCAAGTGCTCTGGAGATAATCACAGGTAGTGTCTCATCATCCCCTAAATAGACATATTTTAAATTCTTAGGCAAAGGTTTAAAATCTAGCTTAACGGGTGAGACAAGTGATGGTAGCAATTTATCATGTTCAGTAGTCAAACAAATTTCCTCAGACTCCTCAATTGAACTCACTAGATAGAAATATCATAGCCACCAATTCATCATGCAAAACATATGGCATATGTTCAGATGCATCTAAACTCATGTCAGCATAGTTTCTAGCTTATATTTATGTGACAAGTCGTGGACATCTTGGGACAATTCATCAATGACATCAAGTGCACATATATGATTTTCATCATATGGAAATTTTATAGCATCAAAAATATCAAATTTAATTACATCTCCATCAAATTCCATAGACAAAGTTCTAATGTGCATATCTATTTTTATCCTAACTGTTTTTAAGAATGGTCTACCTAAAAATATAGGAATATCATTAGAAGCATCACCCATGTCTAAAATAAAGAAATCAGTAGGAAATACCAGTTTATCTACTTGGACTAAGACATCTTCTATTGCATCATCAAGGTATGCACGACTTCTATCAGCTAAGTGAATTACTAAACCAGTTCTTTTTAACTTCCCTACCTTTAGTTCTTCAAAAAGAGATATGGACATCACATTAATGGAAGAACCTAAGTCAAGCATAGCTTTGTCAAATTTCATGTTTCCTATTTTACAAGAAATGGATAACATACCTGGATCCTTGCATTTAGTAGGGAGCTTCTCTTAGAGAATAGCAAAAACATTCTCCCGCATAGTTACCTTTTCATTTCGTTTCATCTTATGTTTGAAGTGCACAACTCCTTTAGGAACTTAGCATAGTGAGATACCTACTTAAGTGCATCCAGAAGAAGAATGTTAATCTTATCCTTTCTAAATACATCTAGAATATCCTGGTTGACCTCTTCTACCTTAAAATTGTAATTCCTCAATCTACTAGAAAAAGGTGGAACTAGTTTTGATGGTTTATGTTTAGATACAATGGTAGACTCTTTCTTTTGGTCATTTTCAGGTTCCTTAGCCTTAATTTCTTTTTCAGACTCTACCTCTCTACTCCATTTAGGCTCTTTTAACTCTTTCCTACTCCTAAATGTTATGGCATTAACACTATTTTTAGGTTCGGGTAAGGTTGAGATGGTATCCTTTGTTGTACTTGAGCCTGTAGACTGCCAACTAAGGTGTCAGAAGCAGTTTGTCTTTGTTGCATATGCTTCATAGTCATCTCTAAGTTCTGTAGCTAAGATCTATTTCCTTCTTTTGTTCGTCCACCTTTTTCATTATCTATGCTAGAAGAAAGTTTATGTTGCCTACAATTCACCCCTTGAGGTGCGGCCCTTCCCCGGACCTACGTGAACGTGGGATTCTTATGCACCGGGCTTCCCCTTTTTTTTTTTTTGGTTCTAAAAAGAAGTTAGTCTTATTTTGAGCAGAGGGGTGGTTCGATGGTTGGCTAAAGCCTGGGGGATTAGGTCTAAGTCCATACCTAAGGTCAGGATAGTCCCTCCATCCCTCGTTATAGGTATTGGGATAGGGGTCATGTCTTCTTTGGCCCTGATTAGGAAATACAGCATTAACATTCCCCCCTTACAAATTAGGACAAGTATCGAAAACATGACCTTCTAAGTAGCAAATATTACAAGTAACAGCAGTTTGAACTCCACCAGTAACTAACTTGTTTAATATATTAGTAATTTGAGACAACTGAGTCTCGATAGATGATCTATGTGAAATTTCATTAACTGTCCTAAGTTGGTTTCCTCTAGACCGAAATTGTTGGGTGTTTTGAGCCATATTGTTAATTAACTCACTAGCTGCAGCTGGAGTTTTGTTCACTAACACCCCTCACTTGCAGCATCTACGATACTCCTGCCCAATGACAAAAGTCCTTCATAAAAATATTGGATTAATAATTGATCAGTGATTTGTTGTTGAGGACAACTAGCACACAACCTATTAAAGCATTCCCAATATTCATACAAAGACTCCCGATTCATTTGTTTTATTCCACAAAGCTCTTTTCTAATTGACCCTATCTTAGATACAGGAAAGAACTTTTCTAAAAAAGCTTTGTGGACTTAAGCCCAAGTAGTAAATGATGCAGGGGGAAGATAATATAACCAATCTTAGCCCTATCCTAAAATGCAAAAAGAAATGCCCTTAGTCTAATATGGTTGCATGGTAGAACAAGTAATAATGAATTTATTAATAAATCTATATGGGTCCTCACCAGGCAATCTATGAAATTTAGGCAATAAGTTCAACAATTCAGAATTTAGTTTTAAAGGTCCATCTAAGGCAGGATATGTGATTGATAAGGGTTCTACAACCAAGTTAGGGGCAGCAAGCTCATGCACAGTAGCATTATTAGCCATTTTATTGATATAAGATTCTGAACAAAGAGAAAGACCTACTGAATTTTTACTTTTAGTATTACTTACTATTTGATCTTCTAGTGGTAGCTCTTCTTTGTTTGGTCCTACTTTCCTACTACGTGTAGCTTTCATAACCTAACAAGCTGAAAAAAGAAAATCTAAATGTTAGAACAAATCAATCAATTTGAGAGATAAAAGCAAACAAATCTCTCCCCGGCAACGGCGTCAAAATTTGTAAAGTTTGTGGTAGGGATACAAATTAAACCAGTACTTGATTTATAAATAAGATTTATAGTCTACAAAAGTAGGGGTCGATCCCACAAAGAAAGATATAAATTTTTAAGTTTACTAATATCCAATTCAAATTTTACAAAATTAATTTATATAAATTCAAATTAAGCTAACAAAAAAATTTGAAAAATTACTTACTAACGCCCCTAAATATCTAAGCCTAATTTTGGAAAGAAAAGCAGTAAATACATAACCTGAATATTCTAGAAAAATAAAAATAGAAATAATCACACAATATTAAACTGGAAATTAAAACAAAAAATGACAAGTAGAAAATTAATATCAAAAATCACAAAAAATAATATCAATCAATTTTCTGCAAATTCATAAATTCATACCTCTATAATTACACATAATTAATTTCAAAAAAAATAAAAACAGAAAATAACTACAGAAAATTAAAACAGAAAACAAAATCAAAGATTAGAAAAAGAATAAACTGCACTGAATTAAATAAAAAATAAACAATAAATTTACCTAGATTATAACATATAGTTTTATACAGCTAATAAAACCCTAAAAACTGAAAATAAACATTAAAAACATAATTTTTAGATTTATTAAACTGAAACCTGCACGTATTCAATTCACAAAATAATTCTGCAAAATTATCAAATAATTTCCAAAAATTCTGAAGTTAAATATCAGTAGATTAGGATAGTAAGTAAACCATAAAATTGAATAAAACACAAAAAATACAAAAGAAACTATTTTTAGCCTAATTTTTATCAAACCGGTAAATGATGACAAAATAGAATAGAAAATAAATATGAGAATTTAATCATACTAAAAATCAAAATATAACTGATCTAAAATTACTAAGACACTCCTAAAAGACTACTCTTTTGGGGAGTAAATAAAATTAATATTTAAATCTATAAATTTAAGAATTAAAACTCACGAACTAAAGATTTTGCCAATTCCAAAATTACTAAATCACAACTGAAATACTAATCTATTAAGGGGGGATTTAAACTAAGTAACTAAGCAAAGAACAATTAAAGAATTAACAACTAAAAATACCAACAACTAATGAACTAATAACAAGAAAATATCAATCAAGAATAACCAAATTCACTCGACCTAATTATGCTTCACCATGCCCTAATTTATATATATCATTAATACTATCCATCATTCAGTTTTTTTAATGGCTAGACACTAGAAAAGATCCACTAGCGATTCTTTTCCGATTTTTAGTTTAACCTCCAAGACCAGCGCTAAATTTAAACCCTTCTAATCAAATTAACCAATTTCTACTAGCATAAATTAACTAATTTAATTAGAGCATTGAACACATTTAACCCTAGCAAATTACAATTACCATCAATCATAATTAACTAGTCCTTGTTTGAAAATTCAATTCAAGTCATAATAAGATTAATCAAGACCAGCCTTAAATTAATTTTATAATAACAATTTTAATGAATCAAATTCTCACAAGATATCAAAATTAAACAATGAAATAAACATGAATAACAATCAACTTATCTCAAAACATAAATTTGACATGGTTTTACGCAATCAAGTCGAGCGGAATAAAATTTAGACTAACATGTTAAATAAACCACAAACTAATTCATTAACATGTTCGGATTAAACAAAAGGGACAACAAATAAACTAAACTAATGCTAACTACTAAGAATGAACTAAAGAACAGGTAAATTAAAATGACAACCAAATACACCGTGCAAGTCTCTAACCCGTGACACTAATTAAGCGGCACACAGCAGTGACAGTGGTGGTGGCTTGGAGGGTGGTCAGGTGGTTGTCGTGGTGGCCCAACACCAGCAAGGAGGAGGGGAAAAAGGAATGATTATGATGATAGGGGTAGGCGATTGGGGGGGGGGTTGGTGATGATGCTATGGCCGATAATGAAGGTAGGCATTTTTGGAGGGTTGCTAGTGGATGCTTTTATGGTGATGAAGATGATATATAATGAATGACGATGGGGTAGTTGATGATGTGCGATGATGATGATGGTTAGGCGAGATTCTTAGGTTAGGCGTGATATGTGGGTTAGGCGTTTGGGGGTTGATGATCGGGTGATACATGATATAGGGGGTTGTGTGGTAATGTTGATTATGATGACAAGCGGTTAGGTAAGATTCTGGGGTTGTTGTGGCATGGAGATTGGTGATGCTGAGTGGTTTGTGGTGTTAGGGAGTGAGTGGTTGTGGAGATGTGGAGTCTTGGGTATTTTTGATTGATTGTTCTACCTTTCTTTGAGTTGATATTTTCCTTCCTTTTAACTTAATCTCTCCACTTTTTTTCATGAGTTTGGACTTAAGCCTTTATTTCCTAAATAATGTAAAAACGACGAATATTAGACAATTTAATAACATAAAATAAATTAATAAAACATAAAAATATGCATAAAATGAGACCTATCAAGTAGCCCAATCCAAGACTAGACCGCAGCAAGCCACAGGCGCAAGCGCAGCAGAGGTTGCGTAGCAGCTCACAGACGCGAGCCCAACAAAGATTGAGGACAATCCGAATCACCAGTTGTGTAGGCCACACGGAATAACCTAGTCTCAGTTGCGCCAGGCTAGTCCAAACTAGGCCCAGGTGGCGCGACATAACCAGTGGCAACGCGCCTGCATAGGCCTAAGACGAAGTGATTGAAATATGTGCAGACCAGTGCGATTTTCTTAGTAACTCTAACAAATGTGCTTGAGCCTAAGTATTTTCAGGAAGCGGCCGAAGATCCTCACTGGCAGAAAGCCATGGCCGAAGAAATTAAAGTATTAGAAAAGAATGATACTTCGTCGATTGAAGGCTTACCTTTCGGCAAGAAGCCCATTAGTTGTAAATGGGTTTACCGAGTCAAGTACAATGCAGATGGTAGCATTTAAAGGTATAAGGCAAGATTGGTGATTCATGAGGATCATCAAGTTGAAAAGTTCAATTATAATGAAACCTTTGCTCTCATCGCCAAAATGACCAGTGTTTATTATTTTCTATTAGTCGAAGTGGTGAAAGGTGAGAGTTGAGTCAGACGGATGTGAATATGGCTTTTCTGCATAGAGTTTTAGAAGAAGAAGTTTACATGAAAATGCCTCCTAGATTCTCTTCTAGCTCTTCTACCAAAGTCTGTCGCCTAAAGAAGTCTTTGTATGAACTTCATCAAGCGCCAAGACCATGGTTCTCCAAGCTCTCATCCAAACTATGTGCGTATGGGTTCATTCATTCCTATGCTTACTATTCGCTATTTATTTAGTGCAAGGATGAGGTGTTTATGGTTCTACTAGTCTATGTTGATGATATTGTGGTTGCCAGTAACAATGCACATGCTTCAAAAGCATTCAATGATTATCTTAATGTCTGTTTTAGCATTAAATATTTGAGGCCTTTAAAATACTTCATTGGTATTGAGGTTGCTCGGGGGCAGAAGGCATATTTTTGTGCCAATGAAAATATGCACTAGAAATTGTGGTTGAATGTGGGTTTCTGGGAGCAAAACTTACCGAGTTCCCTATTGAAAAAAATCACAAATTAGCGCTTGCCATAGGGAGAGTGTTGAATGATGCATGCAGGTATCATCAACTTGTCGGAAGGCTCATTTATCTTACCATCACTTGATCATAGTTGACTTATGTTTACACTCCCCACAGAAAGAACATATGGAGGTAGCTCGAAGGGTTCTACACCTATCTAAAAGGCAGCGACATCTTGCTTCTTGCAAGACTGGCCTTCAACTTTCTGGTTATTATGATTTTGAGTGGGGAACTTGTCCCCTGTCTATAAGGTCATTAGCAGGATATTTTGTGAAATTTGGGAGGATCTCCCATCTCTTGGAAGACTAAAGAGCAAGCAATTGCATCCAGATCTTTAGTAGAAGTAGAGTACAGAGCAATGGCAGTAGCTACTAGCGAGCCTGTCTGGGCATGAAGTTTCCTAGCCTCTCCAGGCATTTTTCATGAGCAACCTATGAAGTTATATTGTGATGGTCAAGCAGCGATGCACAATGCAAAGAATCCTATTTTTCATGAATGTACAAAGTACATTGAAATCAATTGTCACTTCGTTCGATAAAAACTAGTATTGGGGTTGCTGAGGTTCTTTCATATTCCTTCCCAGCATCAAACCTGCAGATATTCTTACCAAAGCACTTGGAAAACGACAATTTCAGTATCCTAAGACCAAGTTGGGCATGGTTAACCTGCATGCTCCAACTTAGGGGGTATTAGGAAACAAATACCTGTTAGAACACAAATACTTATATTAGATATTATTTACATATTATGATAAGATATTGTCCTATTAGATTACATCTTGATTTCCAATCTAGGGTAGAATTAAAGTAGCTTGTATTGTGTATAAATAGCCCCCCATTGAAGCGAATTAGAGAAATCAAAGCAATATATGCGGCTAATCAAGCCTAGCAATCGTGTCAAACTCTTTCTCTCAACTAAACTCTTCATCTTCTTTGTTTTGGTAGTTTTCCCACTTCTGTGTAGATGAAAGTTTTAAATATCTTCCATGGAAAATGATACGAATCATAGAGAGCCCGTGGCTTATTTATAGCGTTTATCAAAGCATTTTGGCATGTCACTTTCACCAAAGAAAACGCTAGAAAGAGCATTTTAGGGAAAAATCATGTACGGGAAGACATACATTTGGAAAAAGGACCATTTTTAGGTTCAACTGGGGTTTTGTTCACAGCTAAAAAAATCACATTCAATTGGAGCTACTTCTGGATCAATTGACATTGGTCTCCACAGACTTAGTTTTGCAAAGAAACAAAAGCTTTGCAAGAAAATTTTGGTTGGACCAATTCAAATCAATATAACACATAAATGTGTGCCAGATTTGATAGAGGTACAAGCCGTTCTAATCCGTCTGTTATTTTTGTCAATTATCAACTCTTCCTATTCATCCCCAATCATTTCTAATTTTTATCAATCTTTTCAAAAAATCATAGTCCTTTACAATCCTCATGAAATTTTACCAACCTTTACCAATTCTTCCCATTCTTTTTCATTCATTCCCGCTCATTGAAAAAAAAAAATAAACATTCTCGACTCTTCCCAACTCTTCTCAATCCATATGAATATTTATCAATTTTTATGCAAGCTACAAATTCTTCTCAATCTTTACTATTCTCGCACAATGCTTCACCTTTGCCAACCTTATTTGATAACGAAAAGAGCAGACCCAAGTGATTTTTTAAATATAGGTTAGTTTTGTCTAGCAGTCCCACATCGGCATTCAGACAACGGTGCCTTGCCTCAGCGACATGTATATAAAAGGGCACGGAGCCCTACAGAGAAAACCATCTTTGCGCTTGGGGTAATGACGCAGCTAGTGAGGTAATAACCGAGGCGCGTCAATTGCTGGTTGAAAACTATTTCCAAACCCCCTCTTTGGCCTGGGCTTGACCTTGGCCATTGAGAATTTCTGGAAGGGCTCCCTCGAATGAGGGTAAAGCCCTACAGTTCTCAGATTCAAAATGTTTATTGGAACTTCTTCTTCTTGAGATTTTCTGGTAAATTCTTCATTCAAACTCAAATATCTACGTAATTTAAGATTGAATGAAGCTGAAAATAAGTATGCATTTTCTCAGTTTTAATTTCTGGACGTACTAATGCATAGAAGTTGTTTCATGAAATGCCTAGGTTAGTACGTTGATCGTAGAAATATTTAGCCTCTGGATTTCTAAGTACTGTGGTACTATACGAGAATTCTAATAGGCGTTCAGACTGCCTGTCTATGTATGGCTGCATTCACACTGTCCTAGTTTTGCCCCCCATGACAGGTTCCCAAACATTCTATATCAACTTGTACTTACAAGTTACTACTGTGCAAGAGGCTAACAAAACAAATCCATCTTTGAGCTTTTCCTTGTTTGATGCCAATGTTGACAGTTGGGGTCTCAATGTGTTTCATGAGTTCAAACTGTGTTATCTTAGGTATCAAGTAAAACTGGTCCAGCGGTTCAAATACTTTGCTCGCTGCCGCTAAGGGGTTCTTCAGTATTCATGGGCCCTTGGTCCTCTGATAAGCTGCATTTGGCACATTTGATGTTGTTTCCCTTAATGCGAAGTGCTACTTTATACAAACGCATCAAAATCTGTTGTTCGCTTTACGGTTGTTACATTCTCTATGAACTGTGTTCATCTCTCGTCAATGACCAAAGACTGAAGAGCTTTGATTGCAGAATATATTATTGAGTGTGCTTGAATGCTCTGCATTTATGTGATTTGAGTCAGCTACACTGAAAAAAGATAGGATGGAAAAAGATCATCATAGCAGGTTTGGTGTTCATTCTGTTGCAAAATCTGTGTTACAGAATTATATTCGGATCATCGGATGTTATTGGCGGTTATCTGCATCTCTAGGAGTTTCAGGTTTTTGGGGATGATAGCTAAATGCGTAGCTCGTAGCTTGCCAGGAATAAATTTGGTCAAGTCCTAGGCTTATGCCCTTCAATTTCGCTTGATGACAGCAAAATGCTCATTTCAGTATCAGAAAAGTGCTACAATCTATACATGATTTCATTGAGCAGTACACAAGTAAATTCGGATCGAAAGCATCCTTGATGTTGCTTTTTTGCAGGTTTTGTTTTTGCTCGTTTTGGAATCTCTAATGTTTCAAAAGCTCCATCATTGTTCCAGTGCAAATTTTTCCATTGAATTTCAGATTGAAGACTACTGAGCTAAGCTCTTCTTCTATGCCAAATGGGAGCATAACTACTTTATCTAATTAAATGTGACCTTCTCCCTCGATTATAAAATATTTCTTGAGTCAAAAGTTCTATTGTTCAGAAATCTTGACAAGTTTGCGTTTTACTGAGAAAAGAGTGCTAACAGTCTGTCTGTAGAGTCGAGGATGTCATTAATAAATGATGGGATTTTCTGAGATAATATATGAACAACTAATTTTGGTTTTGTTCAGAGAGTTGAAAACACATAATCTTCTAAGTATGACATCTTTGTTAGTTTAGCTACCCTGATTCGGAGCAGTGGCATTCACATTATCTTTGCAGTGAACCTCTCCTGGGAATGGAGCCCTCGGCTAATGGTTGGCCTTTTCTAATGGTTCTGTGTCTAGCACATTCTTTTTAATAAGCCTAGCATAGAGCAATAAGTGAAAGACCATAAAGTTTAGTCATGGGCAGTCTCATTCCGCATTCACCATCTGCATGTAGCAGACACAAGGGTCAGAGGACTGCAAATTTAGTTACTAGAATTTAGGTCTTGGTTATTCATTAAGCATTTCACAGTTCAAAGACTCACAAGATGATGAAATCAAGATCAAAATAAAAAAACTAAAATTGTGTTTTTGGAAATTTTGTGTGGAAGAAGAAAAGAAATCAAAGGGATATGTTCATACTTTAAGGAAACCATGCAGCATATGAACTGGCATTGCACCACTAAATCTCGTAAAGGCCGAGCCATGAAAGATCAAGATAAAACTATGAATCTAGTCACCACTCTTTAAGGTAAGAGATAGGGATTTCTAATGAGAGAAACAAGCTAGCCAAAAGTTTCATTTCATTTCAACATTCAAAATCATCCACAAGTTCTGAATTGTAGAAAGGATTAAGCCATCATATAATGGTCTCCTTTCAAACTTCGCAACAACTAATAAAATTACAAGGAAAATCAACCAATCCAACTAGTTGTACAATCTATATCTATACATAATAGTAATCTTTTAGTAACCACCATTATATAACAAATATGACGAATAAATGCCAGCCGTTGATTTGCTTAACAACTAAATAAGAAATAAATAACTAAGTCTTACTACTCCCACTCCAACTAGCCAACCGGTCGGCCTATCTCTCCATTTCCTGCATTTCCATGGATTCCACTATTAAAATTGCCATACATGCACAGCTAAAACCCCATAAGTAAACAGCTTTGATCGAAGAATACACCGGATCTGCAATACGGACCGAAGAATACGAAAAGGAAACTTGGGGCTCCATGAGAAAAAGGGAAGAGAAGCATATGCAGAGAGCAGATGCGGAGCAAAAACCGAGGACGACGCAGGGTAGATCTATGGATTCAACCAGTCTTTAGATCCAAATATTGCTGAGTCAAGCAGAAACTTTGGGAACATTGGGTTCACCTATTTTGCAATCAATTTAGCCTGGTGAAGTCCACGGGCACAGCATCTGCGAATGGAGCAAGACCCCATGTCGAATTGACCAAGATTTTAGCAAAGAAGAGAAAGGAAATACATTTGGTTCAATACATTGGCACAACATCTGGACATGCAAATCAATAGTTTCATGGTGAAGCCCACAGGCAGAGTGAGCGTTGATCATCTCGGTGACGAAGAAGACATCAGGGTTGGCCGTCCGGCGGAAGAGAGAGACTGAGCGATCGAAACAGCCGAGGGTTGAGTAAGATTTCTGGAGCTTGAAATTTAAGAAGGGGTTGTTCTTGTGACTGCTTGTTTGCATATGTAGCATGACATAGATTGTCACTGGAAGTAGATATAATGCACTTTTGTTGCTTGATTGTGATTTTTGTCTGTCTTTGATTTTATTTGGAAACTGCAGTTGCTATAATTTATATTTTAGTTCAACATAATCCCTAAATCAGTTGCTAGAATTTATATTTGAGTTCAATTAATCTCTATTTCAATTTACTTTTTATTTCACCCATCGTCAGGTAGGTTCCGATGGTAAGGGAGGATGAATTTTACCTGTAAGGTCAAGGGTTCGAATCCTCCAACCGTCGCAGCGCTTGAGAAGGCATCCTATTGAGGAATCTCTCAACTAAAACCCTGCCTTGGCTTGGGGGGAGCCCGAACCCCTGTCTGACCAAAAAAAAATTTACTTTTTATTTCAAACCACCTAATGCAACACCTCTCGTACCACCTAACGTGTCACGCCTCCAGGGCCGGGGGGCGCCCCCATGGCTAAAAAAAAAGAGGGGTCCTGGATAGGTCGGGAAATCGTAAGATGTCTAATTAAAAACATAAGATAGGTCAGGTTTGGTCTCATTCAATGATGATGACTTACCTGCATTTTCTTTTCAAAAGAAAGGACCTCATAATTAAAGAAATCTCGTAGCAGAAAGGTACGAGTCTAATTATATATCATCACTAGAACGGTTTACAGAGTACAGAGAGTGTCTGGCCCAACCTAACCAGAGCCGATCTACATGCTTATACATAACATAACAGGATTACATATTTACATAGCAATCAGTCTGGAAAATACACAGGAGCCGTAAGACACGCTTAGCTGGTTTACAAAACATGTGAGATTACTCTAAACCTGTTTATTCTGAACTACGTTGTACCTGTTTACTCTGAACCTGGGAAGGGAAATGGAAATGGGAGTGAGCTACTACGCACTCAGTGGACAGTTAGCGACTCTGAAAATCAAACCGGTTGCACTTATTATTATAAACAACTAGGAACAGTCATACAAACTTATATATGGCTTGATAACTACTTATTAGTTACAAACAAGGTCTCACCTTCTACTATTATTCTTTTGTAACCCTTCTGCTAGCTCGTTCATCTTAACTCCTTCCTGAAATTGTACTACTTGACAAGATGTCCAACTCAATCATATAAACTACAACTTTCATATGGACCGCAACTTAGCGACACTTAGCACATATGACTCGTTTCATAATCAATACGACTATTTTTCAAGAGTTTTGAACTTACTTATCAACTTATTGAAATAGAATCTTATCTTAATTTGAACCTTTTTGAAAGATGTATCATATAACTGCATTCAGTTCATATACATTTAGTTTTAAAAAAAAATATCGTACCCTTTAGGACGTCAGACTTATTTAAAGCGTACCGGAGCTTCCGTATCGATTGGACCGTAACCCTCGTCAAGGTCTTCTAGGGTTCCCACTTCTGGTTCTACTCCGTATACTCCGTAGGTATAGGGGTTCAGTATGTTAGTATAGGTCTTTCCCCTCGTATCATATGTCCACTTATGATCGTAATAATCTTAGCCCAAAACATTGAAATCCTATGCGATGCATATAGAGTAGCTTTTTCGGAAACGTTGACACATAATGGTTCGAATAACATTTATCAGGCTGACGGAAGATAATAATATAACTGAAGAGCAGTAGTTAATCGAACTTACCCTTAACTTAAAACCACCATTAACTTAAAACCACTTGCAAAGGAAGGTTGTAAGCCTTTTTATGTCTGCACGTACAAATCGTTTACTATAAGTCAAACCGGTACATAATGTTTATAAGCAACTATGAATGCTCTAAATTTATCATGCATAAATATTGACGTCTAACTTGACCCACACATAATTTCCTTCTACTACGACTCGCCGAGCCAAACTTAGTCATGCTTAAGAAAATACCACCACTTAATATGTAACGCAAACATGCAATCGTAGGCTTGAAACATTTGACATCTACATATAATCACGACGATAACCGAAACAAGTTCAAGATTTATACATGCAAGTTTATTCACAGAAATAAGCACACAATTAACACATCTCAACATTTCCATAATTTACCAATTTAAAACACTCAAACCCGAACTCACTTGTCACACCATCGACCACATAATTCACTTCGAAACACATCATTTTAACCCAAATTTAGAAGCCAACCTTCTTCCGATATTCAAACTCTCAATTTTTGTCTCGATTCATCTCCTTCCAAGCTTAAAAATCATGAACCTGAACATGCATAAAGCTTTTAAAAATACTTGGTAATTTAAGAGTACAAGAACCACCCACCTCGAATGAGATTTACGGACCCGGTTTGGGTGATTTTTGGCAAGTTTTTGAGCTGTTCGAACCCTCCTTGAACAGACCCACTTCACATGAAACCCCCCTTTTTACTACTGCCCAACTGCCGCTGCTACTGCTGTTCCCGGGCTGCTGTTCTGGCTCAGTTTTGGTGGTTGCCAAGGCTGGCTTCGGTGGCAGTTTGGTGCGGCTGTGGGTGTTGCAGGGAGCCCGGCTGGTGGTGCTGCTACTGCCTAGTCTTCCTCTCACTTTCAGCTCTCTTTCTCAGTGTTCTTTGCGTGACAGAACAGGGGAAAAGGAGTAATATGCTGCTGTATATTAAGAAGGAAAAATAAAGTCTAACCTTTGATTTTTGGAGTGTAGTCAATGTGGGTGAGCTGTTCTGTGGCCTTGCTACTGAGCTGATTTCTCCCTCTGGCTGAGCTCTCCAACGTGAGGTTGCATGAGGAGGAAAGAGGAGTAAAGCCAAGTATTTTACAAGCAAGAGCAAGATGTCATGTGCCTGCTTATGTGTTGTCAAGAGGGAAGTAATGGGCTGTGCGGAGGACTGATTTGTGTCAAGTAAGGCTGAGTTTAGGGGCAAATATGGGTTGATTAAGGTGGCATAAGGTGACTTTTGCTGTACAAAATTCAGATCTGAAATGCGACACATGTCCCTCCAAAACGGACGTCTGTCGGTGTGAAAAAACAAGGTTTCGTTTGCTAGCTCCTTTAATAGCGGGAAGTGACTAAATCACCAAATTAGCTTACTCACTACACGACACATCGACTCATATAATTCTAATATTAATTACGCGTTTTTAATAATCCCACGTATTCGGTTAATAATTAATAGAAAACAATTAGTTTAACGATAATTATAAACTTAGCTATACTTATAAGTTACGAAAATTCTTTAAAACTAAATTACATAAGGTCGTAAAGTAACACATCGTAAAATAACACATTTAATTGGCACACAATAAAAGGTATTTAATTTAGCTAATGTCGTATAACACAACACTCAAATAATCAGATTAAATAACTACCTCGTAATGAATGAAAAAAAGAGACTATTACACTCTCCCATTCCTTAAAAGAATTTCGTCCTCGAAATTCAATTACCTAGATTAAACACTGCTGGGTACTTCTCCCATATTTTCCATTCGAGCTCCTATGTTGCTTCTGCCGTTTTGTGATGTCTCCAAAGTATTTTAACATATGGGATAATTTTACTTCTCAATTTCTTCTCCTTTCTATCTAGTATTCGTATGTGCTCTTCCACGTACTTTAAGATCCTCCTTGACTTATAGGGGTTCATACTGGATGACATGACTTGGATCAGGTCTATACCGACGTAGATTAGAGATGTGAAACACGAAATATATGTCTTGTACTGTGGGAGGTGGCGCTAACTGGTAAGCAACTGTGCCCACTTTCTGTAGGATTTCAAAAAGTCCCATGAATCTCAGCCTAAGCTTTCCCTTCTGAAAAAAATGTACACTTCCCTTGAGGGGAGATACCTTTAAGAATACAGGTCCCCAATCTCGAATTCCAAAGGTCTTCTTCTGTTATCGACATAGCTCTTCTGCCTACTGTGGGCAATTTAGAGCCTCATGTGAATCATATTGATCACTTCTTTTGTCTGGTCGATTAATTCGACCATAGATGGTTCCCTTTCTCCTATCTTGCTCCAACAGATAGGCGTTGTACAATGTCGACCATACGGTGCCTCAAATAGTATCATCCCAATACTAGCGTGATAACTGTCGTTACAAGCAAACTCAATAAGGGGTAAATTGTGATCCCAACTACCAGCATAATCCAACGTACAGACTCTCAGCATATCTTCCAAAGTATGGATGCTTCTTTTTGATTGGCCATCAAACTGATGATGCAAGGTGGTACTTAAACATAACTTTGTGCCCAATGTAGCTTGAAATCCGGGCTAGAACTTGGAGGCGAACTTGGTATCACAATCTAGCACTATACTTAGTAGAATTCCGTGCAATCTAACTATCTCCTTCATATACAAATCAGCCAACTGCTCAGAGGTGAATGTAACCTTGATGGCTAGGAAATGAGCTGCCTTGGTCAACTCGTCTATGATTACCCAAGTGGCATTGTGCTATATAGTGGTTCTTGGCAAGCCCACTATAAAATCCATTGTAATATGCTCCCATTTCCAAACTAGCATAGGTAAAGGTTGCAGTAATCCTCCCGGCTTCTGATGTTCATGAGTTTTGATCTTTCGACAAGGGAGACAACGTACAACATAATCAGCTATGTTCTTTTTCATCCCTGGCCACCAGAAATGAATTTTTAAGTCGTGATACATCGTACTACTCCCGGGATGAGTGGTGAGTGTTGAGTTATGTGCTTCCTCCACCAATTCCTTCCTTAGATTCGATATGTTTGGAACACACAACCGGTTTTTATACCACAACACATCTCCCTTGATTAAGAATTCCTTACTCCTTCCTTCTTCCAGTCCTTTTTAGACTTTCATCAGCTTAGGATCTTCCTTCTGCTGTTGCTTGATCTGCTCCACCAAAGGAGAGATCACTTGAAGTGTTGCCAGCTAGACAACCTCGATCTCTTGGTAGTACCACTTCTATTTGAAGTGCGCTCAGTTCTTTCAAGAGTCTCCTTTCTTTCGTCAAGAGAAAAGCTGTCACCCCTGTGGACTTCTTACTCAAGACATCTACGACCACATTAGCTTTACCAGGGTGACACTTGACCTCCACGTCATAATCTTGTAAGAGCTCCAACCACCTTCTCTATCTTATATTCAACTCTTTTTGAGTAAAAATGTACTTTAAGCTCTTATAATACATTTTTTATATCTCGCACCTCGCTCCATAAAAGTGATGTCTCCAAATCTTCAAGGCAAATACCACGGCGACCAGTTCCAAATCATGTGTGGGGTAATTCTCTTCATATGGTTTCGACTGGCGAGAGGTATAAGCGGTGACTCGGCCTTTCTGCATCAGAACACACCTTAGACCTTTCTTTGAAGCATCGCTATAAATTACAAAATTTTCATTTCCCTCGGGTATTCCCAAGACTGGGGCCAATAGTAGTCTACTCTTTGGCTCTTGAACGTTGTTCTCACATTCTTTAGTCCACTCAAATTTGTTACTTTTTCGAAGTGGGTTCGTAATGGGTAAAGTTAACTCAGAAAAATCCTTCTACAAACCTCCTGTAATAACTTGCCATGCCCAGAGAACTTCGAACTTCAGTTACACTAACGGGTCTTGGCCAGTCAACAATGGCCACAACCCTAGCCGGGTCGACTGAAACACCTTCTCTTGATACCACGTGACACAGAAAATAAACTTCCTCTAACCAAAATTCACACTTTTTAAGCTTAGCATACAGTTTATGTTCCTTCAGGTTTCTCAACACTAATCGTAAGTGCTCAGTATGCTCTTCTCTTGTCTTGGAGTATATAAAAATATCATCGATAAACACAGCCACAAACTTATCAAGATATGGGATCATACGCCCCTTTCACCTACTAGGGCTTGGTGGAGCTTCTACTGTTGTCAGAGAACCAGGTGGATCATTTAGGGGACACACCCCTGTAACAAAGCATTGCTGCCAACCAATTTTTGCATAATGCACTGATTTAGCTTGCAGAAAACCAGCATCTCCTGACTACATTGTATGAGAGGGCCCAAGTGGAGCATGACCAGATGAGACTACTCTTTCCTGAGAAACCCCAAGCTAAATGTTATCAACGAGTTGGTACGATGTGGGTATTTTGGGTGAATGTCTACAGAACGGTCTACTCCCGAGGTTGGTAGGTCACAATGCTTAGAATGAGAGAATTGGTCAACGAGGAGTATAACATTGAATATTCCTCTATTGTAAGACTAGAAGAGCTATTAGCCTCTGACCTAGATGAATCTGATAGATCAGATGACTCTATGATTGATAATCCTCCTAAAGGTAACACTTCGACCGAGGAGTAGGATGAGGAGTAGGATGGAATAATGTGAACCAAGGTCACACTAGTGATGTAATGCGCATAAACACATTGGCTGTGAGTCTTTTATTTTGTTTTCCTTTTATGTAAGGCACTAGATTGGTAGGAGGGTTCTCCAGTGACTTCTAAGTCACGACATCTATGTTTGAATAAAACGATTGTGAATGGGTGCTTACCAAAGTGTTATGTGTTCATAAATTATTTATGCACACATGTGACCCCCCATAATTGAAAATGTGATGCGCATGTATGTTCTTATATGGTTTACGCTAGAACTCAATTTGTGGCAACACATAGCATCCTTTTGACTCATTTGCAAACGATTTCATTAACTGATAGAATCTACTCTCTTTTGTAAATTATGGTATGGTTTGTGGTATTGACATCTAACTAAAACTAGAACTAAGTGACCCCTCGAACATACGTGGACAGATGCCTCCACGATGTGAACATCAGCCTGAACCCACAACTATGGATACGATATGTCATTTTAATAAGTTAAAACCCCCTAAATTTAAAGGTTGGTCAAACCCTATGATGTGCAAGGAGTGCCTTAGGAAACCAGAAAACCTATTTAAGATTATGGAGTGTCCAGAGAGATATAAGGTGCATTTGGTAGCCTATCAATTTGAAAGAGAGGCCGGATTCTGCTAGCATCCTATAACCAATTGAAGGTGTTAGCTTTCTTAAAGAGGTTTTTTTTTTTTTTAATATGTTTTGATGAAAGACAAAAAGAGATTAATCAATTAACATATTCATCATGTTACATTTGTATTATCTTGAGATTACAATGGTGATTATAATTGAAAAATATTATGATTGACAATATCCCTTTGATTATGGTTGTTTCCTTATTATTAGGGATCCTTATGAGGTAAATATTAAGATTTAAATTCTCTTTAAATGCTTGACATCCGATTTGATTTTTTGGAAAGCAATTGCCATCCTTATCAAGAAAATCCTCAACAGCACAAAAATGGGAAAGTAGCCGTTGAAAAAAATCTACAATCAGCCCAAAAGATGTGAAGTAACCGTTGCCCGCAAAACAGAATCAGCAAAAATAGCTACTGAATGTTGGAAGCTGAAAATGAAAGATTTTCAAGGACCCTAAACTAAAGTTCAAGGCCTTTAACTGAAGCTGATTTTAAGAAAAGTCCAACGGCTAGTTTGCAAGATCTCCTTCAAGACTCGGCTATAAATACAGAGCTGAATGAAGAGATAAAGCACAAGAAGAATTGCAAGCACTCATTGGCATATTACTCAAGCAATACATTGGCATACATTGGGATACATTGTGTTCAAACTTAGTTCCTTTACATTTGAGTTGTATTGTTGAAGGTGTAAGTAAGGTGGGATTATAGAGTTGAAGGGTCAACTCTACCAAGCCTAGTTAAAGGGTTCAACGGGTGACTTAGAACTTAGAGTAAGGTGCACGCTAGAGTTGTAACAATTCCTCTTAATATAATCAGGTTAATCCTAGAGTTAGGGAACTCTAGGTGGGGATTGAGTCTGGTTGAGGTTATCCTCGTTAAAAAGTTCTTGTGTTTTGTCCACATTTACATTTCCATTCTTTATTTTGATTAATTTGCAATCTTGATCATCACCCTATTCACCCTCCCCTCTAGGGTGATTTAGTAGCCTTTAAACTTTCAGAAGGAGTTAACGGACGCTAAGCATTATCCCCGAGATGTAAAGAAAGCTAAGGAACCAGAGTTTCTCCGTTTCAAACAAGGAAATATGGGTGTAATGGAGTATGCTGCTAGGTTCAATGAGCTTAATCGTTTCGCCCCAGCCCAAGTAGTTACAGAAGAGATGAAGATGGGCCATTTTGAGCAAGGATTAAAAGGGAACATTAAATAGATGGTTGCAGGCCACGCATATGCTAAGTTCCAAGAGATGTATTCGAGGGCTATGAAGATAGCTCGAGTTATAGATGAGACTAAAGTTGAAAATAGAGCATTGAACCAAGGAAAAAGGAAGTTTGGTTCTAGTGGATCCAGTTCTCAGGGAAACCGAAATTTCAAAAGGCTTAACCCTGGGAGGGCTCAAGATTAAGGGAAGCAACCTGTAAAGTGGCAGGAAATAGAACTCTATGGCTATTGTAACCGACGCCATTTTGGTCCATGTAGGGTTGGTACTGACCAATGCTATGGTTGCGGTGAAGAAGGTCACCGAATTGCTAACTGCCCCAAGACAAGCTGAAATGATTAGCGAAGCATTCAGAGGCCAAAATCCAAAGGCCAACCCGCAGCTACTCAAGGGAGCTCTTCAACTAACGCCCCTACGAGAGGAAACAAGAACTTCAGGAAACAACATGCTAGTGGTAGAGTGTTCTGTTTTGATGCAATAGAAGAAGTTAAAGACCCAAAAGCGGTCGTAACATGGGTTGCATTTTAGATACGAATTTTGGACAGCAAAGAAGGTCACCTTATGACATCTTAATGAACCCATATTTGCACCGAAACTCTTCCTTACTTGACACAAATCAGCCCTCTTGACAGCCCATTGCTTCCCTCTTGACAGCACATAAGCAAGCACATGACACCTTGCTCTTGCTTGTAAAACACTTCACTTTATTCCTCTTTCCTCCTCACACAACCTCACATTGAAGAGCTGAGACAAAGGGAGAAATCAGCTCAGTAGCAGCAACTAGCAAGGCCATAGAACAGCTCACCCACATTGACTATACTCCAAAAATCAATGGCTAGACTCTATTTTTCCTTCCTCTTAAAATACAGTAGCATATTACTCCATCTTTTCCCCCATTCTGTCACACGAAGAACACCGAGAGGGAGTGCTAAAAGTGAGAGGAAGACTGGCATTAGCAGCACCACTAAATGTGCTCCCAGCAACACCCACAGCCGCACCAAACCACCACCAAAACCAGCCCGGACAGCCAACAAAACTGCCAAAATAGTAGCATTAGCAGCGGCAGTTGGGAAGCAGTAAAATGAGAGGGGTTCGTGTGAAGTGGGTCAGTTCAAGGAGGGATCAAATAGCCCAAAAACTTGCCCAAAATAACCCAAATTGGGTCCGTAAATCTCATTCGAGGTGGGTGGTTATTGTACTTTTAGATTACTAAGTATTTTTAAAAGCTTTATGCATGTCCATGTTTATGATTTTTAAGCTTGAAAGGGGATGAATCAAAACAAAAATTGAGAGTTTGAATATCAGAAGAAGGTTGGCTTGTAAATTTGGTTTAAAATGATGTGTTTCGAGGTGAACTATGTGGTCGGCGTTGTGAGGAGGGAGTTTGGGTTTGAGTGTTTTAAATTCGTAAATTATGGAAGTGTTGAGATGTGTTAATTGTGTGCTTATTTCCGTGACCAAACTTGCATGCATAAATCTTGAGCTTGTTTAGGTTATCGTCATAATTATATGTAGGTGTCAAATGTTTCAAGCCTACAATTGCATGTTTGCGTTACGTATTAAGTAGTGGTATTTTCTTATGCATGGCTAAGTTTGGTTTGTCGAGTCGTTGTATGAGGAAATTATGTGTGGGTCAAGGTAGACGTCAATGTTTATGCAAGATAAATTTCGAGTATTCATAGTCATTTTTAAACGTTATGTCCCTGTTTGAGTTATAGTAAACGATTTGTACGTTTAAAATATAAAAAGGGCTTACAGTCTTCCTTTACAAGTGGTTTTAATTTAATGGTTATTTTATGTTAAGGGTACGTTCCATTAACTACTACTCTTCGGCTATATTATTATCTTCTGTTGGTCCAATAAATGTCATTCGAAGCATTATGTGCCAACGGTTTCGAAAAAGCTACTTTGTACAAGTCACATAGGATTTCAATGTTTTGAGCTAAGATTATTACGATGATAAGTGGACATATGATACAAGGAGATATAGACCCGTACTACTATACGGAACCCCTATACCTAGGGAGTAGACCTAAAAGTGGGAACTTTAGAAGACCCTGATGAGAGTTACGGTGCAATCGATGCGGGAGCTCCGGGTGTTCTAGAAATGGAAACCCAAATACGAAGATATGCTTTAAATAAATCTAACGCGCCAAATGATACAATATTTTTTTACTAAACGTATATGAACTGAATGCAGTTATATGATACGTATTTCAAAAAGGTCCAAATCAAGATAAGATTTTGTTTTGATAAGTTGATAAGTAAGTTAAAAATTCTTGAAAAATAGTCGTATTGATTATGAAACGAGTCGTGTGTGCTAAGTTCCGTTAAGTAGCGGCCCATAAGAAAGTAGTGGTTTATATGATTGAGTTGGACTCCTTGTCAACCAGTACATTTTCGGGAAGGATTCGAGGTGAACGAGCTAGCGTAAGGGTTACAAAAGGATAATAGTAGACGGTTAGGCCTTGTTTGTAACTATAAGTAGTTATTAAGCCATATATAAGTTTGTATGACTATTCCTTGTTGTTATGTAATAATACGTGCAACTGTTTTGATTTTTGGACTCGCTAACTGTCTACTGAGCGCGTAGTGGCTCACTAACAGGCACAACATAGTTCGGAAAACTATCTCCCCGTCATATTGTTAAGCATGCAACGAAGTTTTTGGGGGTGATATTATGTTACTTGTAATCTCACATGTTTTGTAAACTGGCTAAGCGTGTCCTAGGGCTTTTGTGTGTTTTCCAGACTATTTGTTGTGTAAATATGTAATCCTGGTATGTCATTTATAAGCATGTACATTGGCTCTGGTTAGGTTGGGCCAGACACTCTCTATACTCGGTAAACCGTTCCAGTGATGATACATAATTAGACTTCTACCTGTCTGATACAAGATTTCTTTAATTATGAGTTCCTTTGTTTTGAAAAGCAAATGCAGGCAAGTCATCATCATTGAATGAGACTGAGCCTGACCTATCTTACGTATTTAGTTAGACATCTTATGATTTCCCGACCTATCTAGGGCCCCTCTTTTTGTTTTTTTTTAAGCCATAGGGGCTCCCCCCTGGGGCCCTGGCGGTGTGACACCCTAGTTGGTACAGGGGGTGTTGCATTAGCGAGTATTAGAGAGTGACTCCAAAAATCAAAACAGTTGCACGTGTTGTTATATAACAACAAGGAACAATCACACAAACTTATATATGGCTTAATAACTACAAATTAGGTACAAACACAGCCTAACCTTCGAGTATTATCCTTTTATAACCCCTGCGCTGGCTCGTTCACCTTGACTCCTTCCCAAAAATGTACTACCTGACAAGACGTCCAACTCAATCATATAAACTACTACTTTTATATGGACCGCTACTTAATGGCACTTAGCACATATGACTCGTTTCATAATCAATACGACTATTTCCAAGAGTTTTGAACTTATCAACTTCTCAAAACAGAATCTTTTCTTAATTTGAAACTTTTTGAAAGATGTATCATATAACTGTATTCATTTCATATACGTTTAGTAAAAACAATTCCATATCATTTAGGGCGTCAAACTCATTTAAAGCGTATATTTGTATTTGGGTTTCCATTTCTGGAATAGCTAGAGCTCCCATATCGATTGGACCATAACTCTCATCAGAGCCTTCTAGGGTTCCAACTTCTGGGTCTACTCCCTAGTTAGGTATAGCAGTTCTATATACTAATACGGGTCTATATCCTCCCGTATCATATGTCCACTTATCATCGTAATAATCTTAGCCCAAAACATTGAAATCATATGTGACTCGTGTAAAGTAGCTTCTTTGGAAACTTTGACACTTAATGGTTCGAATAACATTTATCAGACTAACAGAAGATAATAATATAACCAACGAGTAGTAGTTAATGGAACTTACCCTCAACTTAAAACCACCATTAACTTAAAACCACTTGTAAAGGAAGATTATAAGCCCTTTTTATGTTTTAAACATACAAATCGTTTATTATAACTCAAACAGGTACATAACGTTTAAAAACGACTATGAATACTCTAAATTTATCTTGCATAAATATTGACTTCTAACTTGACCCACACATAATTTCTTCATACAACGACTCGACAAGCCAAACTTAGTCATGCATAAGAAAATACCACTACTTAATATGTAACGCAAATGTGGAATTGTAGGCTTGAAACATTTGACATCTACATATAATCACGACGATAACCGAAACAAGTTCAAGATTTATGCATGCAAGTTTGATCATCGAAAGAAGCAAACAATTAACACATCTCAACACTTCCATAATTACCAATTTAAAACTCTCAAACCTGAACTCCCTCATCACTGCACCAACCACATAATTCATGCCGAAACACATCGTTTTAACCCAAATTTACAAGCCAACCTTCTTCTGATATTCAAACTCACAATTTTTGTTTCGATTCATCTCCTTTCAGACTCAAAAATCATAAACCTGAATGTGCATAAAGCTTTTTAAAAATACTTAGCAATTTACGAGTACAATAACCACCCACCTCGAATGAGATTTACAAACCCGATTTGGGTGATTTTTGGCTAGTTTTTGAGCTGTTCAAACCCTCCTTGAACTGACCAACTTCACACGAACCCCCCCCCCTTTTACTGCCACCCAACTGCCGCTGCTACTGTTGCTCCTGGGCTGCTGTTCTGGCTCAGTTTTGGTGGCTGCCCAGGCTGGTTTTGGTGGCAGTTTGGTGCGGCTGTGGGTGTTGCTGGGAGCCTGGTTGGTGGTGCTGCTGCTGCCCAGTCTTCCTCTCACTTTCAGCTCTCTTTCTCGGTGTTGTTCATTTGACGGAGCAGGCGAAAAGGAGCAATATGCTGCTGTATTTTAAGAGGAAGGAAAAATAGAGTCTGGCCTTTGATTTTTGGAGTGTAGTCAATGCGGCTGAGCTGTTCTGTGGCCTTGCTAGCTGCTGCTACTGCGTTGATTTCTCCCACTCGCTCAGCTCTCCAACGTGAGGTTGCATGAGGAGGAAAGAGGAGTAAAGCCAAGTGTTTTACAAGCAAGAGCAAGGTGTCATGTGCTTACTTCTGTGTTGTCAAGAGCGAAGTAATGGGCTGTCAAGAGGGCTGATTTGTGTCAAGTAAGGCTGAGTTTAGGTGCAAATATGGGTTGATTAAGGTGTCATATGGTGTCCTTCCTTGCTGTCCAAACTTCAGATCCGAAATACGACCTGTGTCCCTCCAAAACAGACATTTGTTGGTGTAGGAAAATAAGGTTTCATTTGTTAGCTCCTTTAGTAGCCCGGAAGTCACCAAATTAGCTTGCGTACAGCATGACACATCAACCCATATAATCTAAATATCGATTATGCGTTTTTAATAATCCCACGTATTTGGTTAATATTTTATAGTTTAACGATAATTATAAACTTAGCTATACTTACATGTTACGAAAATTCTTTAAAATTAAGGTACATAAGGACGTAAAGTACCACATAGTAAAATAACATATTTAATTGACACACAGTAAAGGTGTTTGACTTAGCCAATATCGTATAACACAACGCTCAAATAATCAAATAAATAACTAGCTAGTAATGAAGGAATAAGAAGAGACTACTACACTGTCCCCCCCTTTAAAAGAATTTCGTCCTCGAAATTCAATTACTTGGATTAAAGTACTTCTCCCGTATTTCCAGTTCAAGCTCCTATGTTGCTTCTGTTGCTTTATGATGTCTCCAAAGTATTTTAACGTGCAGAATAATTCTATTTCCCAATTTCTTCTCCGTTCTATCCAGTATTCGTGTGGGCTCTTCCACGTATATAAGATCCTCCTTGACTTGTAGGAGTTCATACTGGATGACATGACTTGGATCAGGTATATATCGACGTAGATTAGAACATGAAAGACATCATGTATGCCTTGTAGTGTGGGAGGTAGCGCTAACCGATAAGCAACAGAGCCCACTTTCTTTAAGAATACATGGTCTCCAATCTCGAACTCCAAAGGTCTTCTTCTATTATCGGCATAGGTTTTCTGCCTACTCTGGGTAGTTTGGAGCCTCTTGTGAATGATATGGATTCCTTCTTTTGTGTGATCGGTTAATTCGATGCTAGATGGTTCCCTTTCTCCTATCTCATTCCAGCAGATAGGCATTCTACAATGTCAAATACAGTGCCTCAAATGGTTCCATCTCGATACTGACGTGATAACTATTATTATAAGCAAACTCAACAAGGGGTAAATTGTGATCCCAACTACCAGCGTAATCCAATGCACAAGCTCTCAGCATATTTTCCACAGTTTGGATGGTTCTTTCTGACTGGCAATCTGACTGATGATGAAATGCGGTACTTATACATAACTTCGTGTCCATTGCAGCTTGAAATCCGTGCCAAAACTTGGCGACGAACTTGGTATCACGATCTGATACTATACTGAGTAGGATTCCATGCAATCTAACTATTGCCTTAATATACAAACCAGCCAACTGCTCAGAGGTGAATGTAACCTTGATGGCTAGGAAATGAGCTGCCTTGGTCAACCTGTCTACGATCAACCAAATGACGCCGTGCTGTTTAGTGGTTCTTGGCAAAAGCACCATGAAATCCACTGTCATATGCTCCCATTTCCAAATTGGTATAGGTAAAGGTTGCAGTAATCCCCCGGTTTCTAATGTCCAGTTTTAACCTTCTGACAATTGAGACAAGGTGTAACATAATCAGCTATGTCCTTTTCATCCCTGTCCACCAGAAATGAATTTCTAAGTTACATCTTAATACTCCCGAGGTGAGAGGTGAGTGTTGAGTTATGTGCTTCCTTTAGTAGGTCCTTCCTTAGATTCGGTATGTTAGGAACACACAACCAGTTTCTATACTGCAGCACATCTTCTTTGATTAAGAATTACTTAATCCTTCCTTCTTCCACTTCTTTTTGGACCTTCATTAGCTCGGGATCCTCCTTCTCCTGTTGCTTGATCTTCTCCACCAAGGGAGAGATCACTTGAAGTGCTGCTAGGTAACCTTGATCTCTTGGTAGTACCACTTCTATCTGAAGTGCGTCCAGTTCTTTCAAGAGTCCCCTTTCTTTAGTCAAGAGAGAAGTTATCACCCCTGTGGACTTCCTACTTAAGGCAACTGCTGCCATGTTAGCTTTGCCAGGATAATAGTTGGCCTCCATGTCATAATCCTTTAAGATCTCCAACCACCTTCTCTGTCTGATGTTCAACTCTTTTGGAGGAAAAATTTGCTCCATGCTCTTATGATCCGTATATGTCTCACACCTTACTCTATAAAGGTAATGTCTCCAAATCTTCAAGGCAAATACCACAGCGGCCAATTCAAAGTCGTGTGTGGGCTAATTCTCTTCGTATGGTTTCAACTGGAGAGAGGCATAAGCGATGACTCGACCTTTCAGCATTAGAGCACACCCTAGACCTTTCTTCGAAGCTTCACTATAAATTACAAAATTTTCATTTCCCTTTGGTATTGCCAAGATTATGGCCGACACTACTCTTCTCTTTAGCTCTTAAAAGCTGTTCTCACATTCTTCAGTCCACTCAAATTTGTTACTTTTCCAAAGTGGCTTCGTAATGGATAAATCTAACTTAAAAAATCCCTTTACAAACCTCCTATAATAACCTGCCATGCCCAAAACACTTCAGGCTTCAGTCACACTAGTGGGCCTCGGCCAGTCAACAATGGCAGGCCCTGGCCAGTTAACAATGGCCTCAACCTTAGCTGGATCGACTGAAATACCTTCTCTTGATACCACATGACCCAAAAAATGAACTTTCTCTAACCAAGATTCATACTTTTCTTTTGGAGCTTAGCGTACAGTTTATATTCCTCCACGGTTCTCAACAATAATTATAAGTGCTCAGTGTGCTTTTCTTTTGTCTTAGAGTATACCAAAATATCATCAATAAACACAACCACAAACTTATCAAGATAGGGTTTGAATACTCTATTCATTAAATCCATAAAGAAGGTTGGGGCGTTAGTTAGTTCAAATGGTAACAGCAGGAACTCATAATGACCATACCGCATTTAGAAGGCCTTTTTTTGGTATATCCTCTTTCCTAATTTTCAACTGATGGTATCTTGTCCTCAAGTCAATTTCGAGAAGACTATAGAACCCGCTAACTGGTCAAATAGGTCTTCCATTCATGGAAGATGATACTTCTTCTTAACTGTTACATTATTCAGCTCCCAATAGTCAATACACAACCTGAGGCTTTCATCCTTCTTTTTCACAAAGATTAGCGGGGCTCCCCCAGCTGACACACTGGGTTGGATTAGCCCTTTCTCTAGTAATTCTTGAAGTTAGGTTTTCAATTCAGCCAACTTTAAAGGTGCCATACAGTAGGGGACCTTGGATATTGGGGTCACAGCAGGCACTAAGTCTCTTGTAATTAAACTCAATTTCTCGGTCAGGAGGAGTCTAGGTACCTCCTCAAATACTCTTGAAAACTCCCGTGCCACTGGAATTTCATCTAAACCGGATTCTTGTGGTCTTGCTACTTCAATTGCACAAAGATATCCTTGACATCATCCTAAATGCACGCATTGCTGATATGATCGGAATGATTTCATGGCAGTTACTTCCTCTATACTCCGGTCTTTCTCCTTTAGGTGTGGAGAAAGCTATTAGCTTTTTCTCACAATCTATGGTTATTCTATGTCCAGCTAACCAATCCATTCCCAGAATAACATCACACCCCTAAATCTCTGATCGTATCAAATTAAGAGGGAGGGCTTTACATTAACGGCACAATCCTTAAAAATAACATTGGTATGATAAAGAGAAGCTAAAAGGGTAACCACACATAATTGTGTATCCATCTCTTTAGATTTACAAGCAAGTTCCTTTACAAATTTAGGATTTATAAAGGAATGAGTAGCACTAAAATCGAATAAGACATGGGCATAAAGGTGGTTGATAAGAAGTGTACCTGTTACAACCGCTTTTGGGTCTTCAGCTTCTTCTACTACATCAAGACAGGAAACTCTACCACTAGCCTATGGCTTCCTAAAGTTCCTATTTCCTCTTGCAGGGGCATTAGGTAAAGAGTGCCCTTGAGTCACTGCATGTTAGCCTATGGATTTTGGCCTCTGAGTGCTTCCCTGATTGTTCCAGCTTACCTTAGGGTAGTTAGCAATTCAGTGGCCTACTTCACCGCATCCATAACATTGGTTAGTACCAACCCTACATTGAGCAGAGTGGCAGCGGTCACAACAGCCGCAGAGTTCTATTTCCTGCCACTGCACAAGTTGCTTCCCTTTGTTCTGAGCCCTCCCAGGGTTAAACCTTTTGAAATTTTGGTTTCCTTGAGAAATGGATCCACTATAACCGAACTTCCTTTTTGCTTGGTTCAATTCTCTATTTTAAGCTTTAGTCTCATCTATGACTTGAGCTATCTTCATGGCCCTCTAATACATCTGCTTGAAGTTAGCATTTGCTGGGCCTGCAGCCATCTATTTAATATTCCCTTTTAATCCTTGCTCGAAATGGTCCATCTTCATCTCTTCTATAGCTACTTTGGTTGGGCTGAAATGACTATGCTCATGGAACTTAGTAGCATACTCCATTACACCCATATTTCCCTGTTTAAGACGAAGAAACTCCTATTCCTTAGCACTCTTTACATCTCGGGGACAATACTTAGCATCCATTAACTTCTTCAGTTGGGTTTAGATAAATGGTGGCTCGCCCACCTGGGGCTTCACACTCCACCACCAACATTCGGCCTCTCTTTCAAATTGATAGGTTACCAGATGCACCTTAAATCTCTGTAGACATTCCATAATCTCAAACATGTTTTCTAGTTGCCTAAGCCACTCCTCGTACATCAGAGGGTTTGACCCATCTGTAAATTTAGAGAGTTTTAACTTATTAAACTAACATGTCATATCCATAGCCGTGGGTTCAGGCAGATGCTCACGTCGTGGAGGCATCTGTCCGTATATGTTCACGAGGTTACTTAGTTCTAGTTTGTTAGATGTCAACACCACAAACCATGCCATCATTTACAAAACAGAGTAAATTCTATCAATTAATGAAATCATTTACAAATGAGTCAAAAGGATGTTATGTGTTGCCACAAATTGAGTTCTAGCGTAAAGCACATAAGATCATACATTCACATCACATTTTCAATTCAGGGCAGTACACACATATACATAAATAATTTATGAATACGTAATACTTTGATAAGCACCCCTTCACAATCGTTTTATTCAAACACAGATGTCATGACTTAGAAGTCACTGGAGAATCTTCCTACCAATCTACTGCCTTATATTAAAGAAAAACAAAATAAAAGACTCACAGCCATCATATTTACTCACACTACAGCACCAGTGAACCTTGGTTCACATTATTCTATCCTACTCCTCGTTCGAAGTGCTATCTTTAGTCGGATTATTAATCATAGAGCCATCTGATCTATCGAATTCATCCAGGTTAGGGGCCAGTAGCTCTTCCGGTCTTACAATAGAGGAGTATTCAATATTATACTCCTTGTTGACCAATTCTCTCATTCTAAGCATTATGACTTGCCAACCTCGGGAGTAGACCGTTCCGTAGGTATCCAACTAATGTACCCACATCGTACCAAATCATTGATAGCTTTCAACCTGGGGTCCCTCTGCAGAAAGTAGTCTCATCTGCTGATGCTCCACTTCGGCCCTCTCAGACAATGTGGTCGGCAGATATTAGTTTTCTGCGGGCTGAATCAATGCATTGTGCACAAGTTGGCTGGCAGCAATGCTTCATTACAAGGGTGTGTACCCTAAGTGATCAACCTGGTTCTCTACTAACAGTAGAAACTCCACCAAACCTGATTAGGTGAAAGGGGCGCATGATCCCTTATGCACTGTTCACTGGCGGAGAGTGACTACCACTTTTCTCCGTCTGCGTGTCATGGGTAACTTTCAGATGAACTTAATTATCCAGTAGTTTTGGGTGACGCTCAACGGTCCCCATCTGTTGCTCAATTCTAGTGCTCTGCAAAATAAGACGGCATTCCATGTGGCTTGCCAAAAGGGTATGTATTCAAAGTCAGCAATGCGGAATACTATCCTAAACCACCACTATAAGATTAAGCACGAAAGCTAGCATATATAATACGCATGTACAAGTATGTCTAAGCAAACACATAGATCACGCGTTTCAGGCATTGTATCCTCTTAATGCAATGCCTAGATGTATATACAAATCTATGGGTGCGTGCCAAAGTGTCATGTGTTCATAAATTATTTATGTATATTTGTGTACCCCCCATAATTGAAAATGTGTTGCGGATGTATGATCTCATGTGGTTTACGCTAGAACTCAATTTGTGGCAACACATAACATCCTTTTGACTCATTTGTAAATGATTTCATTACCTGATAGAATCTAACCTCTTTTGTAAATTATGGTATGCTTCGTGGTATTGATATCTGATTGAAATTAGAGCTAAGTGACCCCGCGAACATTGGTGGACAGATGCCTCCACAATGTGAACATTAGCCTGAAACCACAGCTATAGATATGATATGTCAGTTTAATAAGTTCACCCCTTAAATTTGAAGGTGTGTTAAGCCCTCTAATGTACGAGGAGTGGCAGGAAACTAGACTGTTTGAGATTATGGAGTGTCCAGAGAGATTTAAGGTGCATCTGGCAACCGATCAATTTGAAAGAGAGGCCACATTTTGGTGGATGATCGTGAAGCCCTAGACGGGCGAGCCACCATTAACTTAGAACCAACTGAAGGAGTTAACAGATGCTAAGTACTATCTCTGGGATGTAAAGAGAGCTAAGGAACAGGAGTGTCTCCGTCTCAAACAGGGAAATATGGGTGTAATGGAGTATGTTGCTAAGTTCAATGACTTTAGTCGTTTCACCCCAACCCAAGTAGCTACAGAAGAGGTGAAGATGGACCATTTTGAGCAAGGATTAAAAGGGAATATTAAACAGATTGTATCAAAGCAAAGTCCTGCCACCACAGGTCATGACATGAGTCTTTCATTTTCATATAGTTGCTTAGGTACGTGTCGAGTGATGATATGTTATAAGGACTACCTTAGGTTGCAATGTGTTCCTAATGTGCCAATTGATCTGACTGCTTGATTGCTATGTGACTAGAGCAAACTGATTGAATGAAAAAGTGAATTATGTGCTAGAATATGAGCTAAATGACTTATGTTCTCTTGAGTAAGCTAAGTGTCGGTTCCATAAGTGAATGTCTTCGTGCATGCACCATTGATGATTTAGTTTAATTTTTGCTTGGTTTTGAGCTCAATAGATTAGAAATAGATAACTCCAGGCTTATTGTTTGCCCTTAAGTACGATTTGTTCTGCGGACCCTATAACTGAGAGAGCAGATGTACTCGAAAGTTGGTAGAGAAGGGGTTAGAAACGGGTGAACTATTCTCCATTTTCAAAACCTAAAGATTTTGGAATGCTATAACCTTTTAAACAGTGAGTTAGGTTTGCTCTCGCGTTCAAAGACTAGCATCCCTTCTACGAAAATGCATGGGCTTAAATGCATGAGCTTGTGTCCTTATATGTGATTGCATGCTATTTGTAAATGCGTGTAGACCGAGATGTGCACCCCTTTGGACATGCTAATAACAAACCATCTTCAAAGTGAATAAAGATTATCTTTTATGTTTGAAGATCATACCAGATGGTACTTTCTTTTTTTGAAATTATGAATTGTTTAAAGGGATTAAGGGATACCTTCTTAAGTATGCCTGCAAAATTGAGTAATAGTGGTGCACCCATCTTACTTATGACATAAGTGTATTCCCCATCATTTCGTATGATTGTGGTTGTTGCCTGCATGCTATTGTTACTATTTTGTGCTTAGTTAGTGGCTTGGTGGCATTTATATGTTAGATTCCTTGCTTTTCTTCATGCAACGACCATTACTCACAAGTCAACTAGGTGTCTTGCTTACTGTAGTATGCGATGTTATTGTTATGGAATTGGTGGTGACCTGGTTATATCAAACCCTAATACACTTAGAAAGGAAACATGAGGAAGAACTTGACAGACTTTAGAATTGTCACCTGTTAGAGGAAAGGACCCATATTTACCAGTGTACGCCTAGGTATTATTACAAATCTAGAATATAGAACTCTCTAGATGATTGAACCCTCCTTTCATATTGTGAGTCTTTAAGGCACCTATGACCACATATGGACAGATGAACTCCATAGACCATATAAACATAGCCATTAGGTCATTAATGTCATTTTCTTCACCTCAAAATGATTGTTAACTTGTAAATGTCAAGCTTCTAATCATTCTAGGAGAGACCAAGACTTATATTTTGAGTATAGGTTGCAACCGAAGGATTGCATCTACATATGGTCATGTAGGTGCACTCTAGCATGACAATGAGTGCATAGGGTGTTTTCGGGCATCGGTGTGTCAATACGTGTAATTTTAAGTTCATACGAGCTTATGTAGTTACTTAGGTTCATTATGGAACATTCATTGATGTGTTTCGTGAATGGATTGCTGAGTACGAAATTCTTGTTTTGTATGCCTTTGAGTGTGGTTATGTATATGATTGAGTTGGATGAACCACTTAACTTTTATAGGGGTGGGGAGATGGGATTAATGGTTTGTTAATTATGATTGTAAGATTAACCAGAGGGATTAGTCTAAGAGCACTGAGTAATTGCTCTTCTAACCCCATTGTAATCCATAATCTATAAGAACTACAAGCCTTTTAAGTGTGGAACCCCATCTGAAATAGCTTAGCAGGGTAGCTAAACTAGAAGTCACGCTATAAATGCATCAATAAACATAAGAACCTTATTCGAATCCTACCTTATCACCCCCTCTAGACAACCTGTACGTGAGAAATGTGTTGAAACTCTACGGCTCATCAGTTTACATTCTTAGCATATCATTTTCTTCTTTGAGATGCGCCTGTTACTTGTTTATTAATTGATGGCTCCATGTATTGCCCAAGGATTTGCTAGTTTCATGCATGTAATGTTAACTGATGTTGACTATTCTTAGGTAAGGAATGCTAAGATGTTGCCCTACGTAATGTCTTTGCAAGCTCATATGTCATTTTGCGCGTTTTTGTTATTCATGCAATGTTATGTGGTGCTATGTAGTGTCCCTACTAACCCATGGTGATATAGAAACCCTAGTCGATTTACTTAGTCATAAAATGATTTGATTCTTTCCTGCTCTAGGATGAAATTGAGTCAGTTGACTACCTTGACATGATCTTAATTTATTGTGATTGAGTTGCCATACATGAACGCCTTAGGTACTAAGTCATGTCGATGTGTTTACGCCAAGTTATTGGTTGCTTGACTGGTACTACTCATAATCAGATTAAAAGTTTGTGTTCGTTTTAAAATAAGTCTAGTATGGCTTCCCACACCAACTCATTTGTCCATCTTCTATACGATTTACCCTCGACACCTTAATAGAGTGAGTAGACCCTTAAAGTGAATTGGTGAGGAGAAAACTGGGTACCATAAACCTCTTTTTCCGATTTAAAAGATGCAATTAAAAGTAAGATTTTGGATTCCATTGAAAGTTTAGATGGTTTGTGCCATGTGTGTGCGAATCCTGTGTTTTACTGTACCCTAGACTTCAGAATTTGAGGACAAAATTCTTTTAAGAGGGGAAGAATGTAATAGTCGAAAATTTTAGTTTTGGGATAGCTATTTAGATTAATATTTTCATTGATTATGTTTTGTTAAATTGGCTATGTTAGACTATTTTGGTTTGTGTGCTAATTGAGTGTAATGACATAAGAGAAGTACTTTTATAAAATTTTCCTGATTTACTACAGAATTGTTTGGATCCAGTTTTGAGACGAGAATTAAGTTGATGCGGGATTGGAAAGCTTCCGTACTTACTTTAATTGGGCCTTAAAACCCATCTAACTAAGTTTCATGAAAAAAGGGAAAACAAAAAGGGGATTGAGAACTCGGGTCTTGGCCTAAGAGAAGACAAGTGAGGAGGCTTCTGCCTCCTCCATCTCGCGACCCACTGAAGAGAGAGGGGGGGAGAGAGAGCCGGAGACAAGGAGGCAACAGCGAGGTGCGGCGATGGCTAGCCAATTCGTGGCATCACCACTATCCAGTCTCGGGCCTGGTGTTACGTGAGAAGGATCTATGAAGCTAGGGTTTTGAAGCCCACATGCCCACCACCGCGAGCCAAAGAGAGGGGGCATGGCAGTGGCACACCGGCGACGGGGTCCCTGGTTCACCCAACACAGGGCGGGGGATTTACTCTGCATGCACCCCGAGCAAGAGAGAGAGAGAAAGAGGGAGGGAGTGAGATCCATAGCGGCTGTTCCGATGCCTTGATGGCTGCTCAACGGTGCCAGTCAGGACGTGGAGCAGTAGGTAGCACGTCCAGAGCAAGGAGCGAACTGAACCGAACCATACAAAGCTAACTCGAACCAAACCCTAAGCCGGGCAAGGTGGGTGTTCTCAATTCCTAAATTACTAATAATTTTGCAAGTTTTAACATCTCTATTTCTGAGATTGTTCTGATTATTATTCAGTTTCTAAGTTAATTGATTTAGGTTGAGAATGAATCTGAACATGTGCGTAAACTGAGGCTGTAGATAGATTAATTGACTATTTGACATAACTTGACATTAAGAATGGGTTGTTCGGCTAGTTGGAATGAAATGAAAACGATATCGAGTTGGTTGATTGTTGGTAACGAATTGTATTAGAGCTGAATTGTAGAGTATTCGAAATGATTTGGATTGAAATAGTGAGTTGATTTTTAGGATTATTGTGGTTGATGTTGTAAGGAGGGAGTTCGGGTTGTGCAACAACTCAATGAATTTCTGAAGTGTGTTGCCGTATGTTGGTGCTCTGTGATTATATGTTAACTGCCACGTTTATAACATGCTGCTTAAATGAGTTATTTCTGACAATGTGTGCCTCATAATTGCTTGGTTTAGCGATAAAGTGAAGCGGGAAAAAGGGGAAGTTAGCTGAACGGTTCATCGAATCGGCTCAGTACTAAATCAGATTCGTGAACCGAGCGGCAGTTTGCCCCTGTTTCGCCTCACTCTAGCCTAGACGATATTTGCCTGTTTGATTGCGTTTCAATGGCTCAGTTTATTGTCATACCTGAACCAGGACCATTATTAAGACTCGCTGAAAGATTTAGTTGAATCGTCAGTTAGTTGAACAATCGAGCCAAACATCGACATGCTACCCTTAAGTAAATGAAGTTTCGAGTAAAAGTTGCGAGCTGCTTTACGCATTACAATTTTGTATAATTTGAAATGAATTAGGCATGTGATCAATTTGCAGAACCAAGATGCTGAGTGCTTCTAAGCGAATTTAATTATGCGTAAGTTGCAAACTAGTGGCTTCTAAAACAAGTTTTAATATTCCTTTCCTTGAAAAGTGAATGTTACTTGGCCATTAATTCGTTTATAAGCATGTTTTGTCGAAATGAATGGTTATATGCTTTTTGAAAGATGAATGACCTTATTTAGGCACTCTAGCCTTCTTGAAAATGGAAATGCCATTGGTATAATACAAAGGAAATTTCAATGCAAAACATATTGAGAATGAGATGCAAAACAATCTCACTTAAACGAGGACAAATATAAGAATCAATGCCCCATGAAATAATTTCATACTTGTTATGTGATGAAATCTCCACATTCGAGAACTATGCTAGTGAAAACATTTTGGAAAGTACATGTACTCTTAGAAGGAGCTTTTATAGAATTACAAATGATCTTCCAGTGAACAACGACCATTTTATAAATGCTTGCTTTGATTTAAGTGATGGTCCTTGCCGTTTATGCGTATAATTCCTTTTCTTTTTAAAAGAACCCCAATGGGTAACTTTAATTTAACTCCTTGATGTTAAGTGTTTATGTGTGAACTAAAGGCGCTATTGCTCTCAATGCTTGGATTACAGCTTGAGGCAACTTGCCATTGAGTCATTTCCACTTGTTATGTGATGTAAAACAAGTACAGTATATGTGATTAGTTGTAAGCGTCATAGGTTAGGCAAGTCGAGAATTCTTGTGTGTGTAACGAAAGAAGGAAATAGATGCTATTTGAATCCTAGGGGTTATAGAAGTATTGATGGATATGCGGAGATCTTATATGCTTATTATGTGATATTAAACATCGATCGTGCGTGATTGCTAGGTTAAGTATTACGTACAACTATTTTGTTTTCTTACAGTTGAGAATCACTCACTAAGCGTGTGGTGACTCATCCCTCTCTATTCCCCTTTTCCCAGGTTCATGATATGACTGGTAAAAGTCAGTTCACGTAAGCCGAGATGGAATCTCGCTTCTGCTTTAGAAAAAGGAATTATGTATGTATATACATAGGTTCCTGAGTTGAATGATGTGAATTGATGTATTCCTAGATTCTTGAGCATATGTAATTGTTGGGCACTAATTTGTCGTATTTTACATACCTCGCTCACCTAATTTTAGCTCGTATAATAATATAATTTTAGAATTTTTTACTTGTTTTATTTACTTTTGTAGGCAATAACCTCAATCGAGCAAACGCCGTGAAAAGGAGCGAAGACGGATAAGAAGAGCAAAAGAAGGCAAAAAAGGACGACAGGGAAGGCTGTGCCACCGTGCCAGGAAATTTGGCACGATGTGACCGTGCCACCCCTCACAGGGTGGCGGTGCCACCTGGCACTGTCGTGCGCCGCTTCCCCTCTGGCTCACTCGCCCGATTTTCTATTTAAAACCCTTTGGGCGTTTTGTAGGGGGGACCGCACCGGATCCTTCTGCAACTATTTGGGAGTTCTTAACTTAGGTTTTAGCCAATAAAAACCCATTTGGGGAAATTAGATTAGGAAGATTAGAATTTGTTTTGGTTGTTTGGATTCAAATTTGTGGATTCCCAAGTTCATTCAATCAACATAAGTTTCCTCTTCTCTTTCTCTCTCTATTTTGTATGTTTGTTTATTTTGATAATGTTTGATTTTTAATTTTTGTTGTTAATTCATACTTATTAGTTTGTTAGATTTTGTTATTCCTTCAATTTCCTTGCTAGTTCATGTTTGTGTTCATGTTTGTGTGTTTAGTTGCAATTAAGTTTAATTGTATTTATGATGCTTAGTTGTTAGTTTGTTCTAATTTAGATGGTGATTAGCCTCTTGACGGCTAATTGATCTTTTTTTGGTATTTACCCACTCTATCATGCTTGAATTTAGGTTTTCTTCCATACCGCTAAGTGTTCGATGAAATGGTTGAAAGAGCTTCCATCCGTGTTTTTGGGTATTCGACTTATGCTAAGAGGTGAGGTTGACTGTCTAGTATGGGCAGAGAGAATAGCTGGGATTCAGTCATACAAATAGTCTCGATCGCTAGCTAGGTCAAAGGCTGTCAATTTTGTAGTTTAACTACGCTAATCCCATGAAAATAGGAAATTAGAACAATTAGACTAGTTCATGACCCTTGAGAGAGGGTTTGGATGGTCTTTAATGATGCAACTGATTCATCTCTGAATACTAGCATAACTGAGAAGGTTAAGATTTAATTTGATTAGTTGGCTTATCTCAGGTTAATCATAAATCGAAATCTTTGTTTTTGTTTTAGTAGTTTAGTTATATTTTCTATCCTCCTTTTGTTTTGCCTAACTTGAGACGCTTTAATTGTTCTGGTACTTAGAAACACAACTCCCTACGGATGACACTTCGAGTTCTCTACGATGCACCTTAAACTTGGGGTTTATAAATATTAAAACTTTCCTAACAAGTTTTTGGCGTCGCTGACGGAGAGTTATTGCTTTTCAATATTGTAGCTCACTTGAGTAATCGAGACTAGGATTCATTTTTTTAAAAAAAAATTGAAAACTAAAAAAAGAATGTCAATTTTCCACTTCCTCAGTATGAGCATGAATGATTTGGAGATATTATGATTGATCACATGTCTTTCTCGCTCATTGTAATTATTGCTTGGAAAAGTGGAAAATTTTAAATACAGTCAATGAGAGTGTGAATTGTGAGACTCGTGCTCTTTTAGAGTATTGGAATTTTTGTGCTAAAGATGTTAATGAAGTATGTGATTTTCTTGATTGGTTGCTTAGGATACTTATGAATTTGAGATTAGTTGTGCTAACTCATACATCCCACCCCCTGCATCCCTGGTTATGCTCGTCTTGTGTGTGAAATTTGTCATTGCTCTGATCCTGACTGTAATTATTGTCCTTGTGATATTTCTGATGATAGTTTGCTAAACTGTCCAGTATGATAGAGACATGAATAAGCGACTAATTCAGTTTGCTATAAAATACGGGCGTATGACTATCTCATGAGACCGACCTTAGGTTTATTTCTCGTAGACTTGATGTCAATCTGTGTGATGATGGTGCGTCTTTCCTTCTTATAGAGTCGGATTAAGAAAAATACTTTATCATCCCTTGAGTACTTTACCCATTGTTGCTCCATCATCACCTAGCATTTTTAGGAACAACACTGCGTTCATCATGACTTTCTTGATACACCTTCCCCTTTAACTCAGTCGATGGAATTTGAAGTAGGTGAGACCTTTGGTATTAGCGCTAGTGTTGATGAGGATTATACTTATTCTGAGTCAGGCGATGTTTTTATTGAGGTGCATGATCTTCATGAGACTCTCATAGGGACTTCATATGTGGATGTTGTGTTGCGGGACCAGCTAATCCTGATCTTGTTGATAATATATCCCCCAACCTCTTAATACATGTGCTTCTTCTTCATGTTCACCATCCTCTCCTTTCCCTGAGTGTTGTGATATGTTGCTTATTGATTCTCATGTGATATTTGAGGGGAATGAGGTTGACTGTTTGAATCCCTGGGTACCTTTAGAGGGTATGACCCCTCCCTTGTACCTAGAGACATGCCTAGAAAAATCATGTTAACTATAGCGTTCGATTATTCTACTGATTTTTTCAAGGCATTTTATAAGTTTAGGAGAGCACTTGCTATCATTCCTATATTTATATCTGGGTGCTCTTACTTGCATTCATCTGAGTTGCATGCTCAAGTATTTGATAAGCTCTTAAGAGCTTTGACGGCATCCGAGTCACCGTCATGAGTCCTGAGCGATGATGATGAGTGACTGATGCTCCTCATGCCTCCATAGCATTATCTTAGAAAGGCATAATTTAGGTACACTCAGTGCCCGACCTGGTATACTCGTTCTAACTCTTTTCCTCCTCATTTTCTTTCTTTTCTTTTTGTTTAATTGTGGATATTAGGTTGTGTTTTTGTTGGTGATCAACCTTGAGATGAAATTTGAGATGTTGTTGAGCCAACTGATGGCTATGATCACCTTTTTGCTTTGTTTTCTTTTTGTGTATTTTGTTTTATGTGTCTTGTGTTTGTGATTTTGTTTTCTTTGTTTTCGTGTGTTTTTGTGGTGGTAGTGACTCCTCGACTCTCAATGAAGACATTGTGAGATTTAGGTATGGGGTTGGGAAGTCATGTACCCTTTTGTGCATATTTTTGTAAAATTTTTGGATTTTGTATAATTTTCTTACTGGCTTCAATGAAGCTTCGTACTATCTAATCAGCTTAAATCCTCTGTACTTTGACTATTTGCTTGATATCAACATGATGTGCATAATGGATCTTCGTCCTCAGTGTATCATTCTAGGCCCTAATTCTAACCCGGTAACCCCAATTGTTCACTATAGATGTGTCATCCAATCTTTATTTATACCATCATCATCTTAGAATTTTAGTCTTCCATGATTGACTCTTCCACTTGTCTTGTACATGTTACTTCGGTTTTTGTTTGCTTTCAAAAAAGAAAAAAACAGAGAAAAAAAATATAGAAGTCTGGAATGACCAGTATCTTTTTGAGGCATGCGCTACTGGCCATTACCCTTTGAGGCAATACTGTTATTGGGTGTTACCTTTGAGGCAATACTGCTACTGAGAAGGCTTGCTTCTGCGTTAATAAGCCAATAACGCAGTTTGTGTCAGTCAAGTGGGATTGAGTTTGATCACGGTAAACCTAAGTCCTAAAATGATGATGCACTTGCACCTAAGCACTGCGATGGATTAAAAGTTTGATGTATAGTGGGATAAAAAATTAGTGCTTTGATGTCATCCATGAGGATAGAGAGCCTTGATGTGTATATTATGCCTATATGCAGCCTAATATCTTGTACAAGGATAATTTCATTGGTTAGAACTTGCACAGCTTTCTCGCTTTTATACATTGTGTTTTGTTATAAACCCAACAAGATTTTCTACTTCTCTTTCTCTTTTTTTTTTTCTTTTGTAAGATTTTATGGGTATATCTTCTGCAAACCCTCATGAGACCTCCCTTGTCCACTTGGGGGAATCAAGGGGTTTAAAAGGCTTGCTACATACGATAAATGCAACTGTAATTCCTACGAAATTGAGTTAATTTCCTAGGTTAGATTTACTTTTATTTGCTCAAGGATGAGCAAAAGATAGGTGTGGGGGTATTTGTTGGGCGTTAATTGGGCGCTAATTTGTCTTATTTTACGTGCCTCTTTCACTTAATTTTAGCTCTCGTATAATAATATAATCTTTAGGATTTTTTTACTTGTTTTATTTACTTTGTAAGCAATAACCTCAATCGAAGCAAACGTCGCGAAAAGGAGCGAAGACAGACAAGAAGAGCAAAAGCAGGCAAGAAAGGACGACAAGGGAAGGTCGTGCCACCTGGCACGGCCGTTCGCCGCCTTTCGACTCGCTCGCAAGCCCGATTTTCTATTTAAGTCCCCTTTGGGCGTTTTGTATGGGGACCCTCCCCGACTCTCTTTTGCAACTTTTTGGGAGTTCTTAGCTTAAATTTAGCTAATAAAAACACCATTGGGAAAATTAGATGAGGAAGATTAGATTTGTTTTGGTTGCTTGGTTTCAAGCGTGTGGATTCCCAAGTTCATTCAATCAACATAAGTTTCCTCTTCTCTCTCTCTGTATTTTTGTATGTTTTGTTCTTGTTTTGATTAAGTTGATTTTAGTCTTCTTGTTGATTCATGCTTATTAGTTTGTTAGATTTATTATTGCTTTATTTTCCTTGCTACTTAATGTTTGTATGTTTAGTTATAATTGGGTTTAATTGTATTTATGATGCTTAGTTGTTAGCTTGTGTTTATTTAGATGGTGATTAGCTTCTTGCGGGCTAATTGATCTTGTTTAGACTTTTACCCACCTTGCTCATGCTTGAATTAGAGTTTCTTTAATGCCCGTCAAATGCTCGATGAAATACTTGAAAGAGCTTTCATCCATATTTTGGAGCCTCCGACTTATGTTGAGAAGTAAAGTTGATTGTCTAGTGTGAATAGAGAAAACAGTTGGAATTCGGACATGAAAATACCTCGATCGCTAGCTAGGTCAAGGATTGTTAACCTTGTAGTTTAATTGCACTAATCCCGTGAAATAAGATGTTAAAACAATTAGACTAACTCATGACTCTTGAGAGATGACTTGGGTGGTCTTTAATGATACATATGATCATCTCTGAATACTAGCATAACTTGAGAACGCAAACAAGTGCAGAAATGAATTCCACCAAGAAAAAATTACAAACACAAGATTTTTGGGTGGGGGGGGGGGGGAATCTTTTTTTTAATGAGTAATCAAAAGATGCATACAAAAGACACCAAGGGGGTGCCGACCATGTACAAAAGGAGCCAACTACAAAAATCATTAAGCCCTTAAGCTATCAAGCATAATATTATCTACAAAATACAAAAGACTCAAATTTTGCATCATTAAGCATCAGACTCAACTATGCAAGACTCTCAAAAAGTAGAGTTTGAAATTTTGATAGGACAAGGCTTTATCCTCAAAAATCCGATGATTCCTTTCCTTCCACGAACACCACCAAATGGTCAAAGGAATCATCTTCCAAAGACAAGAAACCCAAACTATCCTTCATATTTCTTCTCCAAGCTACCATGACATCCTTGACCAAAGATGGTTGCACCCAACTAGCACCCATCAGGGAGACAAGTCTCCTACAAACACAAAATTTGAACTAATAATGATTGATGCAATAGAAGCCAGCAAATGACAAAGGAGAAGTCATTGAATTTAATTGAACCGAAAACGAAGTAGTCATGCTACATTGCCACTAATTCATTCCATTCAATTTCCCTGAATTAAAATGCTTTCAGCTCCAGATAGTAAACCAAGAATATGAATGCTTCAGTTCAACCTATTAATACGCCCAAAAGATATCAGCAATCACAAAAGTGTTAACCGGAACTCAGTATGCCATCCTGGTGTGTCGCAGTGTCAGATTTTTGACAGACAACTTTCTCTATTATGATTCTCTGTCTTTTTTGGTTTTCTGTATAAAATGAACAAACATTCTCCTCTCCACCCAATAAAGCAATTTTAAAAAATCTTAGAATGAGAACCAATGACAAGGAGAGTTGACTAAAACAGGGAAATGTGTTACGACAAATATCCGCTAGTGCATTGAATGACAAATAGAAAACATGGGACACCTAAAAAGGAAACAAAGGGTAGAAGGGAAGATAATAAATTTGCTGGCTACTAGAATGTATTTCTTGGATTCTCCTAATTTTAAGTTCTTCCGTTGCGAATATTATAGTTTGTTTATTGGGCACCCTGAAATTCACAGAGTCAGTTAACCGTTGACAAATGCAGACATGAATGTGTATGATGTAAAATAAAACCAATGGTGAGATAATTGCTGTATAAGCAGACTAACATGCTTGGAACCTTAGAAAAATACTAAAAAGCAAGAATGAGAAAAAAGATTTCCCAGTGATTCAGAAAATATCAAAAGCATGACCCATTCCCTATTTTCCATGGTACTGTTATCTTCTTGTTTGAACAGCAAGATACTGTTATCTTCACGACAACGATTCACGTGTTTTTCTTTCAAAAAAGAAAAATCCAACACACAGATGCATGATACAACTTCAATATGAAATCATCAGGCATTCGACTAGATATGGGATCACTCAAGACCAATAAATGAATTCAGGGATCTCAATATGCCACTTTGCTCGGACAAGGGAAAAAGGCTCGTTCAGTACACTATTTTGGATGGTAAACTGTACAAGTCACTAGTTGGAAAGAACATGGTTAAAAACCTTATAATGAGTCAAAACCCGTCCTATACTAGTTTTTCATGAAGTTGACAAAATTTCCATACAGGGGGTTTCAGCCCCTTTTTTTTTTTTTTTTTTGATCAGGAGTTTCAGCGTAATTTACATACAAGTGCATGATATCATAGCCCAGGCGCTTTAACATAGGGGGCTCTCCAAAAAAGTGCAATTTTTGTATCATGCATCTCAATTAGTGAACCGCATGTTGGGACACAGACCATCGCCTGAAAAATAAGAGTTACCTAATGAGGATATTCCCTCCTTAGTGACATAGTACACTTGCATCACCCACCGGGAGTAGTTTGACCATTCACGGCAACACAAGATGATCATCACAGAAAAGCCGTGCATACCCATGAGAAATACTCATGGAAAATAACATGTGGGTAAGTTTACTTAAAGCATCATCACTTAAAAGTTCACTTAATTGAGTAGATACAGGTCGGCACAATTCCCATGGCACTTCTCTTCTTCTGCTGATGTTTGACACAAATTTCTCTCTCCAAACTTCACAGATGGCAGCAGAGAAAGCCGCAGGGTTGTGCTTTAATGGTCAAGCCTAAGGTTTAGGATCAGGGTTATGTAAACTTGCTTTTAGCCGGCACCTAGGCATTTACCAGTCACTCCGTTTATAATTAGTAGAATTCTTTTAAAAAATACAAATAATTAAAAAAACAACTCACAACCAGGCATACTTAATGATTATCAGTCGTCTGTGATTTGTTACGTAATCCTTTTAGTTCATTCCTTCCCGTGATCGTTTATTATTTCATCTCAAAGGACTCTAATCCAAAAATGTTCTCACATAGAAAATTACACAACTCTCTCCAGATCAATCTCCCCACTTGCTTCAACATAAAGCTCCATAATCGAGGTATCGCCCGACCTAGATTTTGCTGAGACAGGATCCACACTAGGTATTGTTCTTGTGCGGTTCTTAACCAATTGTTTTTAAGATGGGAACAACAACAAAGTTACAACATTCATTGTAATTTAATCAGTGTTGTCAATAATATGTGAATGCCCTTCAAATTTATATCCATTGACGAAGAAGTTTTCTATGTTTTTCCCCCCAAATATGGGAAAGCTTAATGTCTATGTCTCATTATGTCAGCACATGATCAGTACTTTCCATTGTTTTTTTTTTTTTTTTTAACCATTGAAACAAATTCTCTCTCTTTTAGCTAATTGATCAGTAGATATGATTAAGTGAATGATTCAAATGTATGATTAGTTGCAAGACAAACAATGCGACACGTTTGTAAATCCAAGCAGTATTAAATAGAAGCAATATCACCAACAATGTCTAATATTCATTATCAAATACCCAGAAATTTTCATTTTCAAACAAAAAATAGGGCTGAGGGAGTATAATCCTTAATGCATACATAACCAAAATTTTTGAAAAAAAGGTACATGCATATGTGCATGCTTGAGCGTGCACATGAAGCTAATTCCTTCCTTAAAGGGCTTTCGGACAACCACTTATATTACTAGTCAGTATCTCTATGACAGCTGATGTCATAGGTTAAGTTTGCAACCATCTGACTCCCCAAACCCAGCATGACATGACCCCACAAGATCATCACTTTGGCTGCCAGGATAGAGCTGGCAACAGTTCAGCTGCAGCCATGCAGGATCAATTTGATTCAGACAATTTAGGAAATTCAAAATTATGATGCTTTTAAGTCAATTCCTACTTTATTTTGTATTGGACAAATCAGAGCAGCATAAATATCAGGTTTTATATTTGGCTGACAATTTTCATGAATGTACCAATTCTCTTCTCAGGACAGATAAACTCAGGTAATTGCATTGGACAAGTTTTGGCTAGTAAGGAAGCAAGCAATGTTGAAGTGTTACAAAGTTGCCGTGCTAGTCTGAGGAAACAACGTTGAATGCTAGTCTGAGGAAAATTAAGATGGCCTTACTTAAGGCTCAAGCTTGTGATTGTTTCATTGTTTTATAAGTGCAATGGTTTCAACATTTGGAGCCGCCAAAATGGTGGTGGAAGGAGTATGATCACCAGGGTCAACAATGTACTGCAACTGGTAGAAGTTGCAATCCAGAGGATGGACTTTGACTACTGCGAGGGTTCAACTTGCATGGTGTCCTATGTGTAGGTAAGGCCACCAGTGTCCGGGGTATGTATTGAGGAAAATTGTCGCATTAATGCATTCAACACAAGATTTTGATAGCACTAAGGCTCAACCACATGCAGGTCAGCTGTTCAGAATATTTCCAAAAGAGGTCTAATAGAAGAAGACGCCACTGGCACCAAAAAAGGACCATGTTCAGATGGCTGCAACCAACTTATTCTAAGCATCATTTCTTGTTGATTATATACAAAAAGGAAACTGCGAAATGCAGGGGAATTGGATTGGAATAGCAAGGTCAGAATGGATTTTGCATCACCACTTTTCACCGCCTCCAGTGTTTAATGGGGGAGAACTATCATTTAGGCATCAGACAATATCTAATCTAAAATGTATTTATAATGTCAAAACTTCAGGCTTACCTCCTCATGAGAAAACTGCTCAGCCCAGGAAGGGCCACCAACACGCTGATTTTGGTATTCAGCTGCCCAATCGCCTGCCGATACTGAACCTTCTTTGACTTGATTATCTTCAATAAACAGTTCTCCACGACTCATCTTCGACACAAATTGGAGGAACTTTGAATTCTATAGGTTGCAGAAACGTGCAAGGCATGTTTAGATGGCAAAATTAGTCTCTTCAGATAAATTCATTTCGATAACACAACCATAATTTGAATAAACATCAAAGAGAACCAATGTTCATGAGTGACACATTCAAGAACTTCAGATTCTACAGGTTGCAGGAAAGCACATAGGCAGTGCAGGCTAATAGCACTATATGAATTAGTTGGAAATACACAATTATACTTCAAACATACAACACCTAAAAGGTTTCAAGACAGTTCCCCCATGGAACAAAACAATCTATAAAGCATGACTTGTAAATGTGCTAACCGCCTTGCACTCTTTGAGAAGCTGAACACATTCCGATAGTTCAGACGAACTTATTTTCAGAAAAATCGGCAAGTCATTTAAAATTCACTACTTTGTACTAAAGTTCAAAGGTTGATGGCAGCAGAGATGAGGATGATTAGATGGATGTGTGGTTATACAAGAATGAATAGAATTAGTAATGAAGTAATTAGAGACTTAGTTAAAGTGGCTCCCATCGAAGATAAGATGAGAGAAACAAGCCTCAGATGGTTTGGCCACATGAAAAGGAATGTAGACGCTCCAGTGAGGAGATGTGAGAGGATTAACATCTCCAAAGGTAAAAGAGGGAGGGGACGATCAAAGAAGAGTTTGGACGAGGTGATTAGAGAGAACTTGAAAGTTGTAGGGTTGACGGAGAACATGACTCAGAATAAGAAACTATCGTTGGATAGAATAAGGATCTTATATCTCAGAAAGTTAGCCTCGTAATTGTCTCTCGGTTGCAGTAGGGTAGATTTGGTTGTGAGTTCTTTATTCGTATGTCGTGTTTGTATACAAGTACTACAGTCATATGGGAAAAGCCCCTATTTATCGAGGCATAGTACCTTCCCCTGCTATGTTGTACTTATGTTTACATAGTTACTGCTACCTGATTTATTAGTCCTTCATATTTCATTCTCTGCTGCTTATCCTTAATTTCTCCCCATAAAATATTTTCACAAAATCCTTCTTCTATAAAATGTTTTCACAAAATCTTACTTTGTGGATCTTTTGGAATCAACCTCTTTACGGATAAGGATGCCAGTAGAGGTAAGGTTACCTACATCTAGATCACGCTGCGAAAGCGGGACCCACACTCAGAGGAGGTGGTGGTGGTGGTGGTGTACTTTGTACTGAAGGGTTACGTGATTATCTGAGCAGGTACAATATTGTTTAATTATAATCCAATTAACCCTTCAACACATGCATCACAAAATTTGTAAAAGAATTCTACATTGCACCAAGGAGAAAATCCGCTGTAGTAGACTCCTTAAATAAGTACATCACTAACACTCGGAAAAAAGGGGGGAAAAAAGATATTTTTTTTATAATAAGAGGCTAAGAAGAGGGCGCCTTAGGCGTTAGTCTAGTGGTAAGATGCTTGAATTTCATAAGGAAAGACTAGGGTTCGATTCTCCCTAGGCTGTGTGTGTTAAATCTACCCATCCAAAAATAGGCTAACAAGAAATTTTTTTTTATTTTTTATTTTTTAACTGACAGAATATCATGTTTTATATTCCCACCTAATCTCTTGTCCCCTACATCTGTAGTTTTTCTTGCTCATACAAATCTGACCACTACCTCATTATATGTGTTATGCTTTCCCTCTATCTGAGTTATGTTGGTCGCCATTAGTAGGGAGTGACAGCAGGAGTAGCAGAACAAGGGAAAGGCAACAAAGAACTCACTATTTAAAGCCCGTTTTGGCCTGAGAAAACCTTCAAGAAATCACTTAATGGAACAACATTCGCCTGCCGTTGAGAAGCTATGCATGGAGCCAGAGCCTTTTAGAAAGGGGGTTAACATTTGTTTAATCTTCGTTCCAGTTATTCTCCTAATTTCCACTTCTTCATCTCTTCATCCTCCTCTCTTCCCTCCCCCGCTTTTACTTTTCTCTCCTCCCTCCTGTTTTCACCCAACTTTCCCTATCGTACACAATGTTAAAACAAATGACCCCTTGTATGAGCACTAAAAAAGCACAAAATGCTAAGAAAGATTAGCAAATCCATACGTCTACATGCAAAATTGAGGCCCTTCACATGCTTTCATGTCCTAACCTTAGTGGTGCGAATATTGACCAATTCATGCCCTATTTTCTCTTCCAGATTGTAAGCAATTTTTTTTTTAAATACTCTCTACAAGACCTTTCATATTCTTGTTAACTACTTATATATGTCATCAAGCACTAAAGTAATAAGTAGAATCATACTTACAACATTTCACACTTTAGTACCTTGAGGTGTGGCCACCGAATAAATTAGTCCACAACTTTGTCAAAACAATAATTTACTGCCCTAATGTTCTAACAAAGTTGTAATTTAATCCTCTTTCTTGACAAAACATTCTAGAAATTATTTTTGACCTCCACATGGGAATTTCTTTTGTGATTCAACTACTTTTTAGTTTATAAGAAGTTTTACACCCCATATATGTTATCAAGGATGACAACAACTAGGCTCTGGTAATGGTAATAGTATGATCATAGTCATAAAATATGTCCAAGCCATCAATACTAGCATAGTTTCTTAGGAAACCGACAAAAGATAGTAAAATTGCAGAATTATCCCATTTTTGGAAAGTCAAGACATAATCTCTAAAACTTCTTGCCAGTAGAAGGAGTCAACAAAAGACCAATCTTTAAAATAAGACCAAGGTTCGATTCTCCATATTCTCCCCAGGCTTTGTGCATGTGTAAAATTTACCCGTCAAAAAATAAGACCAAAGCATCAATTCCTTTTTTTTTTTTTTTTGGGCGATAACAAAAAAGTAATATATTAATAAATGGCTATCAAAAGTTGGATGCAAAGCTAGCTTCCTGCAAAAGACTATACAACCAAAATACAAACTATCCACACACTCAGCCACATCAAAAGAGGAAGGGCATATCTTCTTGTTATCTCCCCCCCCCCAAAAAAAAGGTCTTGATGAAGTTTCTCCTACGCGCAAGAGAGAAGTCTTGATACCATCGAAATACTCTACGATTTCTCTCTCCAAATGCTCCAAAATATCACGGGAGGTAAAACTATGGCCGCCGTCTTCTTCACTTTCCTACTGAAGAAACCCTCCCAAGCTAAGAAATGGTTCCTAATGGATTTAGAAGGAACCCAAAAAAATACCCAAACAACTACAAGCAAGTTCCCAAAGAGCCCTAGCTAATCAGCAATGAAGCAACAAGTGATTCGTTGATACAAAATCCCCCATGCATATAAAGCATCCATTCACAAGGATTTTTCCCCTCTTTTGCCAGTTGTCGCAAGTCAATATGTTCACATGCATTGCTTCCCAAACAAACATAGAAACCTTTATAGGGACCAAAGACTTCCAGATGAGCTTACAATAGAATCCTTCATTGTAAAGAGTTTGTATGGACAAATAATTCAAAGTGTAGGAGCTTCAAACCTTAAGATCTAACTGTCAAAACCACCTTAGAGTATAGGTCAAACCTAACCATATCATGTGAGAAGTCCTCTAGTTAGGCTCATTAAGCTTGTCAAAGAAAATTACCGAAGTGTCATCATCAACAAAGCCATCATGGACAAAAATAATGTCAAACACTATAGCATCTCTATAATGTCATACTGACAAAATTGGCGACCAAACATTAATGTCAGACACTGCTCCCAATAAGCAGCAACATGGAATTAGATATCAATATTAACCGTTACAATGTTAAAGAAACGTTCGTAAAATAGTTTAAAATATGATAAAAAGTAAATTATATTATTTAAATACAAATCAAAATGCTAATAAGTAACAAACATTCTTGCTATAGGTTTTTTTAAAGGAAAGAAAAAAAATCAAATTTGAGAGAGAGGACAAAAAAATGGTTTCTTTAACTCAGAAAAATATAATAAAATAAAAAAATATGGTTGATTCTTTCCTAAATGAAAGACAAAAGGAAAAAGAAAGAATTGCACACAACATAACAAATTAAGACTAGAACAAATATTTACTAGATAAAACTATGAATGAAAAAGGAAATAATCTGCACAAATTCTAACCTAGCCCTTTCCCATCTAAAATTCTGACAACCGCCTACACACCATGGAAGAAGAAGGCTGATAACCGGAGCCCACTACACTAATTCCAGTCAAGATCGACCCCTAGAACAGTATAAAGATCGACATTCGATCCTCTCTAGCACCATTAGGTCTCCATACTTGCTCCCAATTTAAATCAAAGGATAGTTCAAAAATTAGGGTTTCTTAATCCCAGGGTTTGTCAATTTGATGGATGGCTTCGCAGCTATTATATGCAATTACATGAGGGGTTATGCTCGAAATCGCAATATAAGACTAAGGCAAGTGTTAATTTTAACAAAGTTGGTGATTTTAATGGTCAAAAGTTCTCCTCTTTGTCCCATAACTTCACTCCTCAATTAAGATCAATAAAGCCCTTGCTTTGGTCCCCTCATGCCTGCGCTGAGGCACACGCCTCACCACGCGTAAAGAATTCACCACGCCTCACCCACTGCGAGGCGCCACAGTGGTCGCCTCACGCCTCAATGTGCCTAAGCGCGCTTTTTTAAACTAAGATAGACATAGAAATCACAACGCTAATCCTGGAAGGATAAAGCTAATAAAAAGATTGAAAGAGTGCTATATTACTATTCCCTAGAACGCGGGTTGCATGCCTCCATCGCCAGATATCCTCTCGAGGGCCATGTCCTTAGAGGGGTTTAACATGCCACGACATTATGCTATCGTGGCTCATGCTATTTGATTACTTTGCTCAGATTCTGTTTACATCTACCCCTTCTCCTTATTCCAAAAGTGACAAATTCTGAGCTCCTTAGTGTAGGAAGATGCCTTCTGTATACATGCTTGAACAATCTAATCTTATTTTGTATATCTTCTCAATAGGATTCCCTCCTACCTTTTTCCCATCGTTTTATTTCTAAATTTCTCTCGTTCCGGCTACATACCGAACACAACATCCCCATCTCCTATCATATGAGAGGACATTACACCACAGAATTTTTCCTTTTTTTCTGAATTAATCAAAAAAAATTGTGGCTGCATATACACTACTCCACAGATACAACACATTACAAGTCCTACCGTTCTCTAATCACTTATTTTCTAATTTTTCCTCTTGTTGTAGTTGCACATCCACCACAACAGCGCGCTCTATCATATGATAGAACACTACTCTGCAAATGAATATATTATGGGCCTTACCTTAATCCGATCATTTCATTTCTAATTTTCTTTCTTGTTGCGACCCCATATCAACTCATAATGTACTAACATCTATAAATATCCACCGCAACAGCACTCTCTAGCCTCTATCATATGAGAGAACACTACTCTGCAAATATAATTACTCTGTCCAGTGTTATGACAAAACTGTCCTTCACACTTAACTGGGATCCTCTTATTGCACAGAACCGATGAGGTAATCCGTTTTGGCATCTAGTTTGAACGTAATAAGTAATGTCCTTATACATTTCCACATTACCTTGCATGACCATAGGTGTCTGAAGTTTTCTTTCTCACAGCATATTACGGCAGCATCTTGAAGCAAATTAAATGCATCATTCCAGCAATAACACACAAAGGAAGCAACAATTTCAGGCATTTAGAATGTTTGTGTTAGGTCAGAAGGGACATTATCATTAACCACATACAATGGTAAAGGAAATCCAAGAGTGGCGTAGCATCTAGCTCACACAGTTAATCGAGTATACATTTCTTCTTTGCTCTTGGTGAGTTATCAAAAAATATATGAGGACACCAATTAGATGTCACCCACGCATAACAGGAAGGCAAAAACGATAAGTATGATGCACTCAAGCAGTCATGAATGATATAGTCTAGAAAACCACTATGAAATCCAAACCAGTCATATGCCCCTCACAATGAAGCACTGCACTCCGCTACACAAATTTTGCAGATGTGCAAGTTTGGACTCATAATAAGTCAAAGCTTTGCCCTCAAAGATCCACTAACACCTTCCGCTCCACCTATTCCACTAAAAGCCAAGGGATTTAGCTCCCAAACCCCAAAGACCCTAACTCTTTCTCACTTCTTTTCATGACCGAAACAGCCGTGACATTCCTTGTTTGAAAACAATAACTTTCATCAAGTAGAAAGACAAATATCAAAGCAAAGAACCCACAGAAAGAGAATTATATGGTTGCCAACTACTCCTCTAAGGACATGCTAAGTTGAAATTTCTTCTTTTTCAAGCAGATATTCTCTACAGGAATATTTTCATCAGCAGTAGCCTAAGCCCCAAATAAAAAGGGAAGAAAGTGGCATTTGGGAGGAGCATTAGATTTCCATATAGCCTTTGGAAGTTCGGACAATTTGACCATTCAAGCAACGTATTCCAAAAACTCTCAATATAAAAGAATCCCTTTGAATCATGGGCCCAAACAATCACATCATTGTCTTTTAGTACAGGATTCATTTTAGAAAGCAAATTCATTCACCGTACTAAAACGCTTCGTTCCCTCTTCCAAATCATTCAGAGCTCTTCAAGAACATCAAGCCCTAACAGCTCCAGTCAACATTCCAAGATACCACTTCTTCCATAATTGCATCCTCTAATTATGCCATTCAAACAAAGAACTCAAATTAAACTATACTGATTAACACTCACACCATAAATCACCAAATAATGTCACCTCAAAATGCACCAGAGACTAATGCTAAGGTAGACCTCCCATTCTCCAAAAGCCCACTCTATAGCATTAGGACCTTCCTTGCTACACCGAACCAACTTTTTGGCTCTATGTTTCACCTTGATCACATTTTTCCATAAAGCTTCCTCCATTTTTGCACAAAACCATAGACACTTAGCCTTGATGGTTTCGTTCAATGTGCATGCAGATCCAACGCCTGCTCGTCCTTCAGGATGGCAAATGTATTCTCAACAGAATCCATTTTCGCTCATTATTCGACCACACAAAGTCAGTTATGATTTTCTCCAAAGTAATCCTAACTGGAGCAAATAACAAATAAATGAAGAGGCTCAAAATAGGGTTTTGTGATGAAATTAACTTTGCCCCGGATTAACGGCAGAAGGGAACTATCATTTCCTCTTATCTTCTGCTTTAAATTGTTGGGTCACTTTATCCATATATAAAATTAGGATGAAAAATCTGCATAAAGGTGTACACATTCTTCATTTATCTCACTTAGGTAATGCAACAGCATACGCTGAAGGATGAAAGAAAATTATAATTCCTTCAGACACAAACAGCACCATATGAAAAGTTTGAGAGAAGTAAGAGGCTAAGAGCACATATAGAAGATAATGAAGGGAGCATATAGCTACATTGTGTAGTCTTCAAACAAAATAATGCATCATACAAAAGTGCTACCTGACGATATGCATACAATTTGAAATAGATATCAGCAAAGTCTGAGAATATTATCTAAATCTATCTACATTATGGTAGTAGTAAAACATTTGAGAAATAGAGGTGTACACACTTATTAAAGCAACTGAGGTGGGTTTATTAGAAGGTTTCCAAATGGATAACTGTCAATCTGACAGCATGTTGATCTCTCACCTTCTCCTTGCTCATTACACTCTTGTTTTTTGTAAACCAGATGAGAGTAACCTTGGGTATTTGAGGTGTACCTTCTCCTTTTTGAAGCAATGTCAGGGCTTAGAGGCAACTTATCAAAAAGTTTTCTTCTTCCAATTGGTGAGGTTCCCGCGATGCATCACTTGGCTCATTTCTTTGGGTGTGGGGTTGATTACCTGCCCTCTTCTTACCTTGGTCTCCCTCTCGGTGCAAATTTTAAGAGCAAAGTTGTGTGGGAGGCTGGGAGCCTATTGTTGAAAGGTTCCACAAGAGATTGACAAGGTGGAAATCTAAGCTTTTGTCCAAAGGGTAGGCTCACTTTGTTGAAGAGCACTTTATGACGCCTCCATATTTATTTCATGTCCTTGTTCACCATCCAGCTAGCATCGTTAATCATCTTGCGAGAATCATGACAGACTTTCTTTGCTCCACAAGCGATAATACCTGGCTTCCATTGGGTTAATTGGGGAGAGGTTTGTTGTGCCAAGCAAGAGGGATCCTGGGCATAAGACCTCTTCGTCATATGAACGAAGCTCTAAAGACCAAGTAACTTGGGCGTTTTGCTAAAGGGGAGGAAGCTCTTTGGAAAAATGGGATCAACACCAAATATGGGGTGGGTTGTTGAAAATCCATTTTAGGTGGTTTGGAGCGTTCATATCCTTAGTGCATTCTGAGGTTAAAAGTGGGTGTAAAGTGCTTTTTTGGCATGATGCTTGGTGCGGAGACCAATCTCGGTTTCAATGTCCTGAACTTTTAGGATGGCCCTTCTTAAAGAGGCCACGGTGGATGATGTGGTCTCTTGGAACGGTGATTAAAGTCATTGGAATATTCTAGAAGCCCCAATGATTAGGAAGAAGAAAGTGTTTGTAATTTTTTGACTTCACTTGCCAAAGGTGAAGGTTCTTCCCGAGGGTACTGATGAAATTATCTGGCCTTATGACTCTAATAATTCTTTTACCATCAAAAGTTTCTGCCACAAGCTTTACAGCGGTGGGAATTGCCCTAACTTCCCTGCTATTTGGAAGTCTAAAGCGCCCACAAAAGGGTGCTTTTTTGCTTGGGCGGCCACTAAAGGTAATATCCCCACAGAAGATATGCTTAAAAGGAAAAACTTTATCAGGCCAAGTAGGTGTTCTATGTGTTTTGACGAGGGATAGACGCCTGGCCATGTCCTTATTCATTGCAGTTGGGTTTCATCACTTTGGCATTTATCTCTTTCCTTGATGGGTGTTACATAGGTTCAACCTTTCTTTGTGAAAGATGTCTTGATGGCATGGAGAAGAAGAATGAAGAAGGGTTGGTGGTATTCGGAAGATGATTCATTTGACCATTTTGTGGAGTACAAGGAAAGGAATAGATGGATTTGTTAGGGCAAAGCTTTGTCCTTGCAAGATTTCAAGCTCTACTTTTTTAGAATATTACATAATTGGAGTCGTGCATTTAATGGTGGAAGAAACATGTGTTTCTTCAATTTTGTAGATAATATTATGTATGAGAGCTTGAGGGCATGATGTTTTTGTTTTTGCCCCTTTTGTACATGAGCGGCATCCCCTGATGTCTTTCTAATACAATCTTTCGATTACTCATTCCAAAAATAAAATAAATAAATAATAAAAAAAATTGAGCAATAGATAAGCAATGTGAGCCTCATAAAAGCTCAATGAAATATATCACAATTTAAAAGAAAGGACCTCGCTCCATTAGAATACACGTACATTGAATGTGCTTTAGATTTCAGCAAAGCTCACAAGCTTATTCAGACAATCAAAGACAACAACAAAAAGACAATTCTTACCATCCAAAACTTGGGGTTGCGAAGGAAGTAAGTAGTTATAAATGTGGCTGGACTGTGGAAAATTTGACTCTATTTGAAGGTGCTGCCAATCAGGAATTTGGATGGTATGTATTTCATTCCAAGCTTGTGCAAGATCACCATGACCAGCAGTACAGAAGCCATGAAGAAAAGCCGAGTCCTGATGTCAAATAATATAGTCCATCAGAGAACATAAAACCATGATATGTATCAATCTACGACACTATCACTATTTATATAGGAAAAATGCAGACCTGGCCACTGGAATGCTGGTTTAGCTGATAATCTGACTCCAAACCAGGAAGCGTTGCCAGCTGCGTCTCAGAGTTTGTGTAACTGCTAGAACCTAGGAAAGTGGATGTAGGAATCTCCTTCAGCCTTTTCTGTTAGTAATATGATATCGGATACAATCAGTAATCAGAAAATTATATCCAAAAGACATTATGTTGTCATTCCCTACCAAGAACGAACATATATGATCAAGACTAATGCAAATGTAAAGAGCATGATATCATCATTGACCCAACCACGACCTCATGTTGCCGCCAATCACAGTTGACTATATAGTTAATGAATTGACATTATTGGTGAGTTTACTTAGATAGTTTCATAAAGATCTGTCCAAACCTTAGCCATGAAAGAGTAGTTCATCTCAATATTGATCGAAGAACATGAATTGAAAGGCAGACAGATTTCTCGGGCAGGCTTGCCTTAGTTGATCTTCATGGTAAACAACTTAAAGATCAAAGAATGGTGCAGAAACGTACATGACACTTTACCAACAAGAAGAGCAGCTCAGAGAAATCAAAGGAATTGCCACTATGGAATTATGCACAAAACAAGTTGTAGTTTCACTTGCCCACTAAAGGTTTGAATCATTTGAGTTACATGTCAGTATTGGCATCACCAGTATCCTAGGAAGATATGAGGAAACTTTGTCCGAGACTCTTTCTATTGAAGTGCATTTAGGAGGCATTTTGAAAGTGTTCAAAAGTGAAAAAGTTAAGAACTCAATTCAGGGCAGTTTGCATTGCCGTTAAATATAAAAGTTACAGAATCTCAAGTAACATAGGGATTAATTTATCTATGAAATATGTCTTGAGACTCCAAGGATCCAATACACAGCCATGACATCTTTGTAGTAAATTGGAGAAGCTTGCTCCAAAGTGTCCGAACACGCTCTTGTCTCTTTTCAGCTGAATGAAGACAATTAAAAACTTAACAGCTGCAAGCTGAAACTTATAATAAACCTTTCACGGGCTTGTTTATGTATTGATCGTGGACAGAGCACTTGTTTGCAGTAGCTTAACCAGCATTTATGCGAGCACTAAGCCACTCTAGGAGATTTTTCATCAAAGGAATAAAAGTAGCAGTGAAGGTGGTTTTTTTTTTTTTTTTTGGGTAAGTAATCAAGAGGTATATTAAAAGGACACCAAGGGGATGTCACCCATTTACAAAAGGGGGCAAACACAAAAACATTATGCCCTTAAGCTCTCATCCATAATGCAATCGACAAAAGCCAAAAGAATTTTCGTTACCACTAAGCCCGACACCCCAACTATACAACCACCTCAAAAAATAGAGCCTAAAAATCTTGAAATGACAAGACTTTGTCCTCAAAGATACGACGATTTCTCTCCTTCCACGTAGCCCACCAAATAGCCAAAGGAACCATGCTCCAAACTCCAAGGACCCAACTCTTCTTCATCCTTCTCCTCCAAGCCACTACCACATCTCTTATATTAGAAGGTTGAACCCAACCAATACCCATAAGAGAGAGAGCTAAATCCCAAAGCGAAGAAACCCACCGACAATGTACAAGGAGATGATCCACAATTTCTTCCTCCTCCAAATACAGAGCATCTAGTTGGACCTCTAAAATTTCTTCTTTTAAACCTGTCATCCGTAGGGATCTTGTCTATGGTGGCTGCCCACGTAAAGAAACACACTTTTGTGGGAACTTTAGACTTCCAAATGGACTTAGCAGCAAAATTATGACCATCCAAGGCATCAAAATGTGTGGAGCAAAAACTCTTGAAGTTAAAGAATCCCTTAGAATTTAGTGGCCACACAATCTCATCCTTTTCCTATGACAGATCCTCTTTGCCAACAAGTATAGCTAACAAATTACAAATACTGTCCTCTTTCCAATCATTAACATTCCTCACAAAAGTCAAGTTCCAATGGCTAATGTCACCATTCCAAGAAACAACTTCTTGTACTGTGGCATACTTCAAACGAGCCATCCTAAAAAGATCGGAAAAAAGAGTCTTTAAAGGTCGATCCCTACACTAAACATCATGCCAAAATAACACCCTTGAGCCATCTTTCACCTTAAAATGCACTAAAAATTTGAAACGCTCAAGACCAATTAAGATAGATTTCCAACAACCAACACCGTGGAAATCAGAGCTCTTCTTACTCCACCAACCCAACTCATCAATCCCATATTTTGCCTTGATCACGTTTTTCCACATAGCATCATCCTCTTTTGCAAAACTCCACAACTATTTGGTCTTCAAAGCATCGTTCATAATACAGAGAGGTCTTATGCCAAGTCCTCCCTCTTGCTTAGGATGACATACTTCGTTCCAATTAACCCGATGGAGGCCATTACCATTATCATTAGAATTCCAAAGAAAATCTCTCATGATTTTCTCTAACCGACCAGCAATGCTAGCTGGGATGGTGAATAAAAACATGAAGTAGATAGGTAGACTACTCAAAGTACTTTTCAAAAGGGTCAATCTACCCCCTCTAGACAAAAACTTAGACTTCCAGTCTGCCAATCTCTTATAGAACCTCTCAACAACTAGGTCCCAAATAGCTATGCTCTTATAAGGAGCACTAAGAGGAAGACCAAGGTAAGAAGAAGGCAGATACTGAACTTCACACCCAAAGAAACGGACCAAAACATGAACATTAGGCACCTCGCCAATGGGAATAAGTGCACTTTTGGAAAGGTTAACCCTTAGCACAGACAACACAGCAGGAGCCGTTGATGACTCACTTTCGACATACCATGATAGCATCATGCACAACTTTTTTCTTTTTTCTTTTTTTATCTGATGAGCTCTTTAGGCTTTTTTCAATCAGTTAATTGGACGTATCTCATTTTCCCCAAATTATGTGATGTTATTTTCTGTTAAAATAAAGGAAACCTTTAGTAAACAATAGCATCCCCAGCATTCCAGAAAGATGTATGGAGTTGATGAATGCCTTGAGCATCCTGTGAAATGTTAATAACTCCATCCTCTCTGCAACTCCAAGTCCCCCATTCCAGGTTTAGGTTCTGCAACTCTGTGGCTGCCCAGAAGTGTTGGCAAAACAATCTCAGCTGCTGATGGTGTATCTGTATCTAAAACAAAAGGACTAGCCTGCCTCACTATAGAGAGTCTAACCCAATATCAGTTAACTCTCAAATTTAGGAGTAAACTTACCATGAAAAAGGGTAACGGCAATCAGAGGATTTTGTGTACTGCATAACCCCCCCCCCCAAAAAAAAAAAAATTCCTCTTTCTATTTGGTAATTTCATTTTACTTATAGAGCCTAATTTGTTACTTTCCTTTTGCGATGCCTACTCTAGAGATGTTAACCCAATAGTAGACATCCATTGACATAACGTGATTTGTTAGTTGTTACTTTCTTTTAATGATGCCTACTCTAGAGATGTTAACCCAATAGTAGACTTCCATTACCATAACTTGACTTGGATATCAAAATAAATATAAAAGAAAGTTGTTTTCTCATTTTCTTAAGTCCTCTCGCATATATTCCGCCCAAAAAAAAGGGGGTAGTCCTCCTCATCTATTTCCTTATGATCATGTCCGGTCAATCTACTGAAACCAATTTCCCAGACTCACTTCAGACTAGATTGCCAAGGCCTCTCTTAGATCATTTCCCAATAACTCTAGAGAAGGCCAAGTTGGAGAGGGGCAATGTTCCTTTCAAATTCGAGAACATGTGGCTCAAAGTTGAAGGGTTCTCTAACCTTGTTAAAAAATGGTGGAAAGAGGTGGAAGTGGAAGGCTTTGCTAGTTATGTGATTGCGAGGAAGCTTAAGTTTGTTAAAGAGGAGTTGAAAAAATGGAACAAAGAAGTCTTCGGGGATATTAAGTTAAGAAAATACAAACTGCTGGATTCTGTTAATACGCTTGATGTGAAAGAAGAATCTGTTGATCTCAGCAGTGATGAAATAGACCAAAGGAAGGTGGCAAGAGAGGAGTTGGCAAGGGTATTGCACATGGAAGAAGTTTCTTGGAGACAAAAGTCAAGGGCTCTATGGCTTAGAGAGGGGGATCGCAACACAAAGTTTTTCCATAGAACGGCCAACCTGCGTAGGAAGTTCAACTTCATGTCCGGGGTGGAGATTGAGGGGAATCGTTATGAAACAATTGAGAGTATGAAAAGCTCTATACATGGCTTCTACAAGAAGCTGTTCTATGAAACTGAACCCTGGAGGCCGAAAGTGGAAGGCTTATCGTTGCCCTCTTTATCTACCTCCGCCAGGGAGGCTCTTGAGATGTCATTTAATGAAGAAGAAGTCATTAGAGTTCTACATGATTGCTGTGGGAATAAGGCGCCTGGCCCAGATGGAATGACTATGGCTTTCCTTCAAGCAAACTGGGATACGGTGCGAGGGGATGTGTTGACTATGTTCTCGGAGTTTTACACAAATGGGAAATTTGTGGTTAGCCTCAATGCTACTTTCATAAGGCTTATTCCAAAGAGAGCTGATGCACAGAATATCAAAGATTATCGCCCAATTAGTTTGATTGGATGTATTTATAAGCTGCTCTCAAAGGTGTTAGCTCGTAGGTTGAGAAGTGTAATTGGGGGCCTCATTTCTGAGAATCAGAACGCCTTTGTTGGGGGCAGGCAGATTTTGGATGCAGTACTCATAGCAAACGAGCTTATTGACTCCAGGATCAAGGGTGGTAAGCAGGGTTATTTGCAAGCTTGACATCGCGAAAGCTTATGACCATGTCAATTGGGATCTTCTTATTTACGTGATGAGAAGAATGGGGTTTGGGGAGATATGGATTGCTTGGATTAGACATTGTATTTCTTCTGCTTCTTTTGCGGTTTTAGTTAATGGCTCCCCTTCTCAATTCTTTTCTGCTTCTAAAGGGTTGCGCCAGGGTGACCCTATGTCACCTCTTCTGTTCTTATTGGTGATGGAAGTGTTCACAAGGATGGTTAATTCGGCTGCTACAGCAGGACTTATTTCTGGTTTCTCTGTAGACCGGCTTAATGATTCTGCCACTGATGTCTCTCACCTACTCTTTGCTGATGATACGATTATCTTCTGTGATAATGATTGCGAGCAAATAGTGAACTTGCGTGGCATTCTTATTTGGTTTGAAGCAGTGTCTGGGCTAAGAGTCAATCTCTCAAAGAGTTCTATCTTACCAGTTGGGCAAGTGGATAATATTTAATTACTTGCAGGAATTCTAGGATGCTCTATTGGTTCTTTTTCATCATCTTATCTTGGCCTCCCTCTTGGTGCAAAATTTAAGGATAAATCCATTTGGGCACCTGTGATCGAGCGTTTTGAGAGAAGACTATCGAGGTGGAAATCAAAGTATCTCTCCAAAGGAGGGAGACTGACACTTACTAAAAGTGTTTTGGCGAGCATTCCAGCGTACTTTCTCTCACTCTTCCCTTTACCAGTCTCGTGGCTAATAGGTTGGAAGCTATTCAAAGAAAATTCCTTTGGGGGTCTTTTGATAGTGACTTCAAATTTCATCTTGTTAGATGGAATATTGTCAAAAATCCCATACCAGAAGGGGGATTAGGTGTTAGAGATCTTAGAATCTTCAATGAAGCATAGCTAGGCAAGTGGTTGTGGAGATACATGAATGAGAAGGATAGGCTGTGGAGAAGAGTGATTAGGAGCAAATATGGGGATAATGGTCTTGGATGGTATCCATCCAAACCAAGTGGTGCTTATAGGCATAGTTTATGGAGGTTCATCCACAAAGGATGGGGAAGATTTTTTCATTATTTTTCCTTCAAGGCTGGTGTCGGTTCTTCTATTTTGTTTTGGCACGACCGTTGGTGTAAGGAGGGCCCTCTGCGAGATAGCTTCCCCTCTCTTTATGTGCTTACGGCGAATAGAGATGCTACTATTGCAGATTTTTGCCACCGTGAACCTAGCACTATTGTGTGGTCTCCTGTTTTCATCCGTGATGCTTTGGTGGATGACTCTATCCTTGCCACCTTTCTTAGTAAGTTGAGTGAGATTTCATTTCATGACTCACCTGATGCAGTTACTTGGGATCTCAACCCTAAAGATTTTTTCACTGTTAAATCTTATTATATAAAGCTCCTCTCTAATTCTACCTCCACTATGGAGTCTAGATTTTTGGGGCGGTTCCCTTGGAAAATAATTTGGAAGAGGTTGGCTCCCTTGAAGGTGTCAGTTTTTGTGTGGGAAGCTTCGCATGGGAGTATTTTGACATATGATAATTTACAAAAGAAGGGAATTATTTTGGTGAACAGATGTTCTATGTGCAAAGTCGATTTGGAGTCTCCTGATCACCTACTACTACATTGTCAATTTGCAAGGGCTCTATGGGAGTTATCCTTTAGTTGCTTGGGAGTCTCCTGGGTTGTTTCGGATTCTGTGAGGAATCATCTTTTGGCTTGGGAAGGTGCTTTTGGTAGGAAAGTTAAAGAGAGAAGCGTCTTATTGATCCCACATGCGATTTTTTGAGCTATTTGGCGAGAGAGAAACAAAAGAGTCTTTGAAGGAGAGGAGACGCCCCTTCAACGAATCAAAGATATTCTTATCAAGACTCTTTTTTTCTGGGATAGTGGAAACTTTTGTGACTCTTCTTTTAACGTAATTGATTTTGTGGATAGGTTCCATCTAGGGTGTACATAATCCTTTTGTAGGTTGCTTGCTTACAACCATCCCTTTGTACATTATTCAGTTTAATATATTTTACTCTTTTTCCCTATCAAAAAAAATCTACTGAAACCAATTTAGGGGTCACTAATTAAACCTTACTTCGACCAACTGTACTGCAATTGATTGAGAGCTTGTAGATGAATTTAGCATCCATGACTTAAGTTCTAATTTGAGAAAATTTTGACAATTTGATGACTAATTTATCAAATCTCGAGGTCATACACCCCGAACTCCGGTGAGGCACGCAAAAGCGTACCACTTTCGCCTAGAGTGAGCCACTATATCAGGTGCATGCCTCAGTCAAGGTTCAGGAATATGCCTCACCACACCCCCTCTTAGGCACTGGGGTGCTCGGTCTTGCCTCATCTCGCCTCAAGCATGCTTTTTTGGACTAAGGTTTTGGTTTCTTTGACAGAAATTGATGCGGAGCAAACTTCAAACTTTGACCTACTTTCAAGGGTTAGGGTTTTGAACCAAGTCGGCTCAATGTGGACTCTAAGTCAAGCCTAGGTCCTCCAAGGTCAATGTTGACTTGGAACCCTTTAGGAGATCCAAGTAAACTTAGAAAAAGAGGTTGGGCAATTAGTAACCCTAAATAAGGAGCTTATTCACTCTATTATCCCAAAACTACTTCATTAGCTCATTTTCAGTTTTCTGAACCGAGCACTTCACCTCACTTCTAGCTCAATTTTGACTAGGCAAATGGGCTCCAATTTGTGTAAATTATACATGGATAGATGGCCCCAAATGTCTATTTTCCAACAAGCCTTGAATCGCGCTAAAACTCCAAGTATTGAGAAAGTTATGGATTGTTAACAGAGCAAGAGTTGGTCCAGGGTTGGAAAACGCACGGTTTTAATTATAGGTTTAATTGAGGAGGATGCAGCTGTGATCTTGGAGATTAATTAGCATGGGTTGATTTTACACACACAAAGGAAGATTTGCCAAGTGGCGGCAGCCTTCTCAAAATTCTAGAAGATGGAGAATGAATCCTGAAAAATACAACTCATCTTGATTGTAATTATCTTAACATCTTGATTTATTTTTCTAGGGTATTTTGTAAGCCCCTTATTGGCCCACTTGCTCCACTAATGTAACAACTAATCCCCCTCCAATTGCGTATTTATAGACCCAATTACCTCCATGAAAATTCAAACTTGTTGAATGATATGAGAGCTTGAAGTTTGGTATTTTTCTCAAAATATCCAATTCTTTATCTCTTTAAGGAGCGTGGTAATTTGATTTCATCCCTTTAATCTAATTCTTTGTGTTAAGGTTTTAGAGAGTTAGAAGGTGGGTTGATTTATATCTTTGTTACCTACTTTAAGTATTGATTCATCTTCATTGGAGGATTTCTTCTATTTGGGGTTTCTTTCTCTCTCTCGGTTCATCTTTGGAAAGATTGATCTGCCACATCCTTTGGGATCATCTTCATAGATTTCTCAACTTTATTTGGTCCAATGAAATTCACTATGCATCAGAAATATATGCACTAACTCCCACAATTTTAAAGTTACTTTCATGTTGAACTTTCAAGGCGCAGATTTTGCGGCTAAGCCAAATTGTCATTTGCCCCACGCAAGACTTATAGTGCTCAATTTACCAAGGTTCCATGTCAAGAACTCTTAGCATATAGCTGTCATCTTTTGTTATACCTTACCTTTGGGGATAACAACTACAATCATCAATTCGAGATCATGAATACCAAGCTTTAGAGTTTTCACCGGAAACAAAAATTATACAACTTGCACCTACATTCAACAGAATCCCTATATCTGGATCCTTCTACAGTTTTTCATTTCCTATACTGAACGTCCCCCCTCCCCAAAACATACTTATAACTTTCATACATCATCCTTTGTTATAGCCACTTATACAAGAGATACACTCACTACAAGTTAATTCTCATACACACACAAGAAGAGGCTGATATGATCTACTTATTCTGATCAACAACGGCTATAGCCTCTGGCTAAAGAAATCCCTAACTCTCAATAGGTAAGAATCACAATGAAGTATTGGGTTAAGACAAAGCTGTATACAAAATATAACGCAAAGTACTTGGAACAAAATTAGATGACTGCAAAATCTACGTGTGACACTGAAACCCACCAGATCGTCCAATAAAAAATGATCACTTAACCTTAATCTACGAATCTAAACACAAAAAATTAGGTTGTAAATTTCAAAGCACAATTGTAATAAGGGCAAGGGCAGACATTAAAATTTCGAAATTAAAGAACTACAACAACCAAGCGCCCCCAAAGAAAAGCTGAAATTATGCACCTGAGTTTTGGAAGATGAGCCAATAAGTACGTTGGCCAGAGCACCAAGAGGATTAGAAGCAGAGGATGAACCAGGAACCGCACAAGCCGCTCCTCCAGCAACCAAGTCTGGCATCGCCATGGCAGCTTGCTTTGAGCTTTCGCTCCCTTCCTCTCAATCCACGAGGAGTCGCCTTTGTTCTCTGGCCGCGTATCTCCAACCTCCCAGGTCCCACCGTCTTCTACACCGCTTGTTAAAGAGTCCTTCCTATCGTAGTACTGTCTCTCCCCTACCAAACCTCGATTTTTAAATTAGCACACTTTTTAAGACAGGACAGACTAGCTTTTCGACGACGAAATCTAATAATTCCAGCAAATCCAATGATGAGTCTTTTTTTAACTCAGTGCGAAACTTACTATTGTCATAAAGCCTCTTCAACTTTTTGCTTAGAATCTTTCCTTTTTTTAATGCAAGATTCCTTATTTTAATTTATCAAATAAAATAGTACATTTTGACTGCACAACTAATCATTTATAATTAATTTAGTTTTTTTATTTTAATTTGTTATTTAACTTTATTATTTATGTGAAAAATAATGTGAACATAGTAATTACCCATTATTATGAATAATTAAAGATGCAAATTTTTTAATTTAAAAAAAAAAACATAGGAGTATGAATAAAAAAAAAAATTACACATGCTTGAATGAAAAAATTACAAGAGATCGATGATTAAAAAAAGATACATTGATTGAAAAAAAAATTACAATAGGTGGACAATTTAACAACAACAATAATAACACCTCCCAGTGTAGGGCTTGCTTTCACGGAATCTAGGTAAATAATTTAAAGAAATTACAATATGATGATCATTTAATTACAATAGGTGAACAATTTAAAGAAATTACAAAATGGGATGTATTTATAGGAAAAACATAAATGAACAAAAGAAAAATAAAAAGCAAAAAAATGGCCAAAATTTAGTCGTTGCCAACGGCTCTGTTCGTTCACTTCTTCCAGACAGGCAACGGTCAAAACAAAAGCAACGGTCAAAATTTACACAATTCCCAACTTTTTTTTACAGTAGCTTTTCCCTTTTTTTTGAAACCAAGCAACGGCCCTCCCCAAAAAAAAAGCCAATCAAACTTCCCGTACGATGTTCTTTTGATCCGGATAAGGACAAAAAAAATTATCCCGGGCTGCTCATGTACGCGAGCTGCGCACCAAAGGCCATCTGCTGCGCGCCCATGAGCGGCCCACAGGCTCGCTTGCCCCATTTCCAAGCTTGAGTCTGGCGCTGGATATGCTATTCGACCCTATTCTTTTCGTGGGTCAATTCTAAAGTATTAACCTCAATCCACTTCAACCCACTTTAATCTATTTCAACTCATTTCAACCTACTTCAACTCACTTTAACCCACTTCAACTATTTTAACTAAGTTCAATTCATCACATAAAAAAATTTAACCCACTTCAACCCACTTCAACCCACCTCAACCTATTTCAATATACCTCAACCTACTTCACCCTTTTACCCACCCCAATTTACCCACAAAAAGAACAGCCCCTTACTCTAAAGCCTATATTATACACTTAAAAGTATGTACTCCTAGAAGTCATAAAAATAAAATATATATTAACAACCGCTTATATGATAAATACACAATAGAAAATTTATATATGTGGCAATAGGAGTGCATACTCTCGAGTACATATAATAATTTACTTACTCTTAGGCTCTATTCTTTTCGTTAGGAAACTGTAAGTGTGGAATGGGTGGGAATGGAAAAAGGAGGAAGGAGTGGGTAGAAGTGAGTAGGAGTGGTTTGTTATATATAGAGGTGCTCAAAGTCGGTCAATCGAATTTTCAGTTAACCGAAAATCGGTTAACCGCTTTTTCGGTTCGGGAAAAATACAAACCATGAATCAAAACGAAATTACCAGTTAACCGAAAAATCCGGTTCGACAAAAAGCCGAACTGTAAACCAAACTAAAATATTCGGTTAATCGGGAAATTTGGTTCGGTTAACCAAAATTTCGGTTCGGTTTATGGTTAACTGAATCCTACACACCTAATTTTACTTTTTTTTAAATTTTTTTCTATGGATCCCCTATTCTGAGTTATTGTATTATTCACGGCCTTTCTTTCTTACTAGTAGCAACTTTTTGCTTATTTTTTCTTTACCTTGAATCAAAACAAACTCATCAAAAATACAAAACACAAAAGCAGCATTACCCACTCACTCCATAATCCAAAATAGGCACTTTCTTGTGCCCACTACCATTTTTCCCCATGACTAATCAATTAGCCAACTAGCAATTGTCATCAAATATAAAACGCTAAAACTTAAGGGGTGGGGGAAGGGATGGGGGAATTACTTAGCATTATAAACCATGGATAAGCAATTATAAATTCCGACAAATATTATAAGCTAAGGATGTGGGGATAAAACATCAAGCATCTATATATCCAATAAAAACTACAAACCAGAGTTTGCATCGAAAGAGAGTTGAGAGCTCCAATGCTCCACTTCATTGATCACTTGTAGCATTGATAGACTCGTCGATAATAATTATGGGCTGCTCCAAAGACAAATCTTTAATACCTACAATGAAATTCATGTAAAATAAGATTTTGATTACAGATATACTATTAAGAGTTATAAAAATAATAACAAAAATGAATATAAATAATAAATAATAATTAGAAAACTCACTTTTCTTCAATTCTTCCATCTTAAGAAAGGTATCTTTTATTATAAAATGACCATGTGACCTTCTTAACCAATCTTGACACCAAATGAGAACTTCCACAATTCTAGGGGTCAATGAAGTGCAGAAAGAATCAAGAACACGACCCCCCGTGCTAAAAGCAGACTCAGAAGCCACAATAGAAATCGACATAGCAAGCACATCTTGAGCTATTTTGGCAAAAATAGGGTATCTTTTTTGTTGATCCTTCCAAAATTGCACAATTTCAAATGCATCATCATTTCCCTCTTCACAATCGTCACTTAAATATTTGTCTAACTCACTTTTCTTGTCATTTTCTAAAGTTCCCTTCTCTTTCTGATATCTCATACTCATAACTTTGTTGACATCCATCATTTGTTCATCATTTGAGCCCACATCGCAAGAAGCACTAGGAGTGACACCACTCGATGCTTCCATTTTTCGCTTTGGTAAAGGAACACTAAATGAGTAATGATCAAACAAAAATCTTAAAGTTTATTTGACTTTAAGAAACAACATATTGGCACTTTCACCATCACAATTAGTTCTTATCACCCATTCAACGTAATCCAATTTGCATCTTGGGTCAAGGACTAAAGCAATGAACAACAAGACAATAGTATTATCAACATTTGTCCAATACTTGTCATATTTGGCTTTCATTTGATATGCAATATTCCTAATGCTCTTATCCACATTGTTAGAATAACCCGATATCAAGTAGCCAACTCAATATATTTGGGGCACATAAGAATTACTCAGCATATAAAGAGACCTAGGCAACTTCAAAGTAGTTTCATAAAAGATTCTCAAAAAGGGCAACAATGCAGCAACTTTCTTCTAGTCATCATTATTAGGTGGACCACCATGCTTTCTTATTTTTTTAACATAAAGACCACCTTTTGATCCCAGAGTACTAAATGTGTTTCTAAATTTCAAAGCACATTCAAGCATAAAAAAAGTAGAGTTTCACCTTGTATCAACATCTAAACAAAAAAGACCTTTTTCATTGATGTTTTCCTCTTCTACACAAGCCTTGAACTTTTCTAACCTTGCAGATGAAGATCTCACAAATCTTAGAGCAAAACGAATTTTGACAATGGATGGATCAAGATCCTTTAATTCATCTTTCACAACAAGATTCAAAATATGCACATCTCATATGTAAATAATTGCCATCCAAGACAATATGTCCCCAATGATTAAGCATTCTTTTCAAATATTGAATAGCAACATCATTTGAACTTCCATTGTCAACCGTCATAGTAGAAATATTTTTCAAATTCCATGCAATTAAACACTTTTCAACTGCTCCCCCAATAAGCTCCTGAGAATGGCCAGCAATAGGACAAAAGTTTATTATTCTTTTATGCAAATTCCAATCATCATCAATACGTAACTTATATCAACTCTCATATTTTATTCAACTTCTTCCCACTCCTTTGCACTCCAAGTTGTATCTGGGAGTGGGAAGGAATCGAATGAAGTAGGAGAGTTGATATAAGTTACATATATTTTTTTTAATGTAATCTTTTATTCGTGATAGTAATTACAGATAATAAAATTTTTTTAGACTAAAAAAGATATTTTTCTGCATTGACTCGGACATGAAATATTGTTTCATGGCCGTTGTTACCAAAAAAAATTGTATTTTTCATTATTTGTAAAACAAACTGTGAATGTATTTTTTTTTTCATATATTAATCAAATACGAACAATGAAGAAAATACACATATGTTCAGGCCCTGTTCTTTTCGTTGGTAAATTCAAATTTATCAATCTCATCCAATTTTAACCTACTTCAATCCATTTCATGAACTTCAATAAAAAATATCAACTTCAGCCCACTTCAATCAACTTCAATCTATTTTCCACTATTTAAACTCTTCTACCCATCATACAACAAAAAAATTCAGCCCACTTCAACCAAGTTCAGCCCACTTTAACTTGCTTCTGCCAATCTCAACTAACTTTATCCATTTTCCAACCCATATTTTCCTACAAAAAGAGCAGACCCTCAATACACAAAAAACAATCATCTACAATTTGTGTGAAGGATTTCAATATTTTGTTACTAACGGATACAAAAAAAATATCTGCTCAAAATATACGTACAATACATTTACACTCCCTGTCATGAATTACAAATAACGCCAAAAAAATTACACATTCCTTCATTATGACGGAAAAAACATCTGTAATTTTTGTCACGAATTACGATGAAAGAAAAATAAATCCGTTACACATACAACAACAACCATCCATGCTTTGATGATATATAACAAATATTTCGTAACCTACGCAAAAAAATAAATTAAACATCTCTTTCCTAGACAAAATCAAGCCCAAAATATCTACCTGTCACAAATAACTTACATTTGCTTAACAACACAGAAAAAATTATTATTTCTTCAATATATATAACAAAAATTACGTCATCTACAATTTTCGGCACGACTAACAAATATTTCCATAACATCTGAAAAATAACTAAAACTTTTCATAATTGTTATTGGACTATTCGTACACACAATTACATAAATTATAAAAGTTTTCAAAATATGAAAAATAGTAGTTATATGTAGAGGTGGGAAGGAGTGGACGAGAGTGGGTGGAAGTAGGAATGAGTGGTATTTTTTAAAGTGTGGGAAGATATGAGAAGGAGGGAAGAAGTGGGCGGGAGTGAGAATGAGTGAGATGAGTCCAGTAAACCACAAAATAACAGGGCTTTAGTCCGATCCGTACTGTAAAATTGCAGCATCTTTATTGCATATCCAAGTTTGTGGCCATTGTCATGGGTCATTATTTTTTTCCCCCAATAGGTCGGTTTGATGGGTGTACAATGCTATCATTTATAAGTCTAGAACCCTTCTATCTGATGTTTCTTCCAAGGACGAGAGATAGAAAAGGGTCTTATTGGATATACAATTAGGCCATATTAACATATGTTCTCGTAAAGATTTCATTGGTACATTTTGTGAAGAGCACGACAAATTCGAACTCTGAGTTCTTTATGTTGTAATTTAATTTACTTAACTATGAAAAAGATGTAATCTTAGGTTATGCATGTTTTAATTTGCATTACAGATGAGACTGTAGTGTGGGTCAACTAGAATGACGAGGTAAGCATTGTGTATACTAGTACCTATGCGCTCAAGCAAGATTTTGTAAGGTGTAAAATGTCTTTGTTCTCTTCTTTTTTTGCACGTTTGACGTAATGGGTAAAGCAGTAGGAGATGTGATTTTGGGTTGATTTCTTGAAATTAAGGATACATATATCATTCTCTTTTTGGGGCGACTGTAAACATGATATGAAATTATAGTATCTTTAAATCTTAAAAATAAATGAAAAGAATTGTTGTTCCTGTGAAGACTTGAGGGCAAATTTATCCTGTTATCGTATTTTGGAAGTCAAAATTGTCATTTTGCCTTAAGTTTCTCTTATGGGCATGGAGGACATGGCTCCTCCACAATCCACCAATCCTTGACTCATCTCTTTACCCCCAGTGTCACTAGTCTCCGCCACTGACCCTCCACTGCATTAGATGTATCTGGCTGGCTCCTCATACGCTGAAGCAATCTAGTCACATCCTTCCTTTGTCCCTCCACTTACTGCATTAGCCCGTGTACAGATCCTCAAATCTCGCCCTGCTAGCGAGAACGCTATAGTGATTTCATTCGGCTTATTAAAATTTAAAATTGAATTTGAGTTTATCTCATAATCCAGCTACATTCTCTTTCCCAAGTTCTTGATTTCATTTTACTTATGCTACCTCTATCTTGTCATGGTATGTACTTGCCCTTATCTTTTTATGATGTCAATTTTCTTCATCTGATTAGGAAAAATTGAGAAAAGAAGTTTTATCATGATCTTGTGATTGATAGCTTTGTTGGTAATCAGGGGGTATTGTAGTAAGTTGTTCAATGTTAATATTTTGCTTATGTGCCTAGAATTTTGAGCATTTGCAAATTATATTTATTATTCGCTTTCTTTGGTGGTTGAATTCGGTGTGGCTCGATATCAAGCCATTGAAATTGCCCAAGATTTGCAAGTGAAAATCTTTGTTATTTTTCCCTTCTAGATATGGGTTCTTAATTTATTATTAAGGCTTGGATTTTAGGTATTTACGCTATTGTTAATTGATTAATTGCTACATTGTTGATGTTTCTTCCAAGAAAGAGAGCTCCTTTTGTGAAACATATAACAAGTACAAACTTTATGAGTTTTCTTATGATGTAATCTAATTTACTTTAGTAGGCCAAAGATGTTATCTTGGGGCATTATAGTGTTTACTATAGTGCGGTTAACCATGATGAAGTAAACCCTGATCGGTATACTCGTACCTATGCCATCAAGCAAGATTTGTAAGGTATGTGATATCTTTAATTTGTTCTCTTCTTCTTCTTTGGACATCTGATATAATGGGTAAAGAAATATGAGATGTGATTTTGGAAGAATCTTGAAGTTGAAGAGACATATATCATTCACATTTTGTGTCGAATATGAAAGATGATATGAAATTATAATATCATAAAAGATGAAATGAATAAAGACTATATGACTTTAAGAAATTTTATTATGCTTTAGCCATGGATGTTTACCTCATAATGACTAGCATCTACTGATTTTTCGGGTACGACAAGCAGACTCTAAGAGGGCTTATCTGTGATGAAACAAGTGCAATTTCAAGATAGTATTATTTAAACAATTTTCAACATGGAGTTAAACAAGCAAGTTGCTTCCTTGTTCTATATAATAAACATCATACTCTATTTTAACTAAAAATAGATATTGCCACAAGCATCTTATTTTATTAATCTCTCAATAGGATGTAGTTCTGATGAGTGTCCATTATTTTGTCAATAGAAATAAACCTTCACTATTTCAGCTTTATGCTTTTGAAACCTTGCTTCTTTTGTAATGAGGTCATTCAAGATTTATAGCTGCCTATACGTGTAGGTTACATAGACCATTCGTGAGTCCATTTGAGATTGTTCTCTTTAGTCTTGTTTTCCAAACTACTACATAAATTTTGTTTCATGCTAAGATAATTAGATGGTTCTAGAGTTTGTTTAAGCTTACACATGGTATGAACTATAACACTACGGCTGAAGAGGAGGCGATTGCTTCATCTAGGAATCATGAAGGAATTTTTCAAATGGTAGTGACAGAGAATTAAGTATCACCAGCAACCCTAGATATAATCAATAAGGGTGAGATTATATACAATACTTGATTACATTCCTTGCTCTGATTTCCTTGATGTCATGTGGGCTAAAATAGATAGATAAGATTTTTGGCATGAGATAGAATGCTAGAGTTCTTCCTTGATTTGTTGTGGTGCTTGGGCAAAACCACACTTTGAAGTCATTGTTGAAGTCTTGAATAAGGTGTGCGTGGACTACAAAGTTGAAAAAATTAATCCTCTAAAGGATGCGATATTCTTGGTAAGTTTCTATAATGTGAAGGATAGAGATACTGTATTAGAAAAAGGACTTCATTTTTTATTAACAAAACCTACGCTTATAAATGAGTATTTATAGAACATTCTCAAATTGAAAAGTTACCAATATGGATCGAGCTTCCAACTTGTATTCTAAGTATTCTTGACCCCAAGCTTTGGCAAATTGGGAAGTATGTTAGGAAGGCCTTTGATAACTTATGAATCTACTAAAGAGAAGAACATAGGGTGATGATCTACCGTATAGAAATTAAGTTTGTAATTGAATGTGAGACCCTATTAAAGCAGAAAGTGATGTATGGGTGGAAGCCTTCAAGGTCTAAACACTGTAAACTTTTTAGGTATGTTGAAGCTGAATGTAAACAGAAGAGTACAATGAGGAAGATTTAGGCTTTTCCTCTAAGGAATAATGATATTCATACTAAATAGCTAGTGAGAGTGCTGAGGTAATTGATGAAGATGCATATAGATCTATTCCAAGAAGGTCAGCTATTAGGGCAACTTACAAAGACTTGTAATTGAGATTGCTACGAACAATTTTGAACTATTATTAAATGGTGATATTAGCCAAGGTGAGGTGGTGGGTGAACTTTTTAGGTGGGGAAGTTACATCGTCAATATACACAAACCAAAAGGTAGAATATTGATTTGTTGGAAACTATAGGATTATATTCTATAGGTCTTGGACACTTATGCTTAGCATATCTATCATAAGGTTTTGTAATAGGTCATAAGATTGACTTTCTTCATAGCAGTGGTGTACGTTTTTAGTAGGGATGCTTTTAGGTTTCCTTTATAGGGAATACTTAAGTCAATTGCTCAAAACATACGAGAAAAGGAGATACTTAAGTCAATTGCTGAAAACATACAGGGCTTGTGGTGTGTGTTGAGATACTTTAATAATGCGGTACATCCAAATGAAAGAATTAGAGGACAAGAGGTGACCTGTAACTTAAGTCAACGCTTTCAAAGAGTGTCTTTAGCATTGTACACTTTTAGATGTTACAGTTACTAGCGTGTTTTACACATGCAATAGATAAGAGGATGGGAGTAGAGCTTACTCTAAGATTGATAAGTGCTTGGTTAATTAAGATTGAGCAATTCACATGAATGTTAATGCTGAGTTCATGCCAGAGGGGATATGAGATTACTAGCCCATTCATCTTGCTTTTTCATATAATGGGTTCATCCAAAAATAGTCCCTTTAAATTTTGCAACGTATGGGTTAATTATCCATCATTCAAATGATTAGTTTAGAAAGCTTTTAGGGGTAAATATCCAGTTGCTTAGTGTATCAAATAACTAAAAATTGAAATGGTTAAGGAAGCTTCTATGACCAATACATAAGACATATTATAATTAGTGCATTAGCAAAGAGAGCTCTAATACCAAAATTGAAAGATATACATATACAGTTACAAGGGAACCCCGTTAACAAAATATTTTATGTTGCTAAAAGGCATGTAAGGGTGAATTATTACTCAGCTTTAGGTAATTCGATGGCTATGATGAGACAATAGAAGAAAAATGGCTGGACAATGTTGGGGGATAAATGCATGAAGAAATTCTTCACAATGGTGAAGCAGGGCAAAGAAGCTCTTTTTTTTTTAGTTCTTCAATGAAGGATAATACTAGCATTGAAGTATAAATAATGTCAATGACCATATGCTGTACTATACTAGGATGATGCTAGGCACTACAGAAGGTATAAAAGAGGCTTGCTAAGCTAAATACTTTAGATTTGACAATGTATTATATGTAGCACCTTGTAAGCCTTTCACCATAGATGTTGTGAAGAAGACAAAGTTTAGTATTTCTAACATGAAATCCCATGGCCTTAATGGATTCAATACTGGTTTCTACAAAAGTTGTGGTCAAATTGCTAGCGTGATAACTTAGGTAGTGGTTAAGTTTTTCAAATTCGGGAGGAACCTGAAGCATCACAGTTGTACAAATCTTGTATTGATACATGAGGTGCCTTGCCTCAGGGAAGTTCATGATTTTAGACTTACAGTTTGTTTTTTAGTCTTGTATAAGTGCATCTCAAAGCTTATTTGTATGAGACTTAAGAAAGCACAAAGTTATTTAATGGACACTTAGTGTGCTTTTGGGAAAGACATGGTGTATAACATCATCTTGCACTGGCAAATTACAAGAGGGTATGCTAGGAAGAATAATATGCCCTGGATGTATTATGAACATCAATCTGCGAAGGGAATATAACTCTGTGTATCATAGATTTATTGAAGAAGCCATGTGGTGGTTATATTTTCTTCACTAGTTCATAGAGTGGATTATAACATGTCTTATATTAGCATAATTTGCAATATGTATTGATGGAGAAAGTCACGATTTTTTTAAAGGAGAAAGGGTGCTCAAATAAGGGGTCCCAATGTCCTCTTTGCCTTTTGTTTTTGTCATGCAAATCTTCTCAAAGTTGTTAAATATCAAATCTAGAGAAGTACCTTTCCCTATCATTCAGGATAAAGGTCTTTAAAAATTTTATCGTGTCTTTTGCGTGGATGATTTTCTACTGTTTTGTAATGTAAAGGAGTCCTTAGTGGAATTAACAATTTTTGAGTGATTTACTATGACATCAAGTATGCAAATCAATTTACAAAAAATTAATCATAATTGTTACTAGTGTGGAATCTGGTACTTAGGTTGTTTGAAATCTCGAATTTTGAAGAAGAAAAATTACCCTTCAAGTACTAAGTGGTTCTAACTAGTATAAGGATATTATCTTCTTTTGACTGTAAGCATTTAGTTGATAAAATTATGGTAAAAATTAGGATGTGGGGAAAAAATAACTTGTCTTCTGCTTGAAGGGATCTTAGAATTAATAATGTCCTTATAGAAGTGTGTAGCTTTTGGGCATCTAATTTCATTTAGGCCAATGAAGTTGTAAGGAAGTAGATGTAACTTATACAAATTTTTCCTTGCCAGAATCAGAGAAATACTTAAGGAGACCGCTTGTTGCATCAGATCGGGTTTGCTTACTAAACATACTCGGTGGCCTTCAATTTAAAAATCTACAAATATGAAATAAAAAATCTTGATCACAAAGCTTTTTATGAGTTGTGGCCAAGGAAAACATGCACTCTGGAGATGGGTGCATTTGTTTTCAAAGACAAATGTTATTAGGCTATACTCCACTAGTTACTATCTATTGTATAAGAGGAAATTGTCTTAGTTGAAGGATCAAGGAAGCGTGGATTTCAAGAAGGGAAGTGAAAGCATGTTGCAAATGAAATTTGCTCCTTTCATGTGGTTATAAGGGGCTTATTCAAAGTGTTCAAAAGGTTAGGATAAGATTATATGGGGCAAAGCTAACTTTCCTAAACATTCTCATTTGATTGGATTGTTATGCACAAAAAGCTACAGGTAGGGGATACAGTAGTAACACACAAATATGACGTGGATACAATGTGTGTGCTTTGTCAAACAACAACTAATACTTAAGAGCATTCCTTTTTTTTAATGTCAATTTACCATAATAGTCAGAAAAGGAGATCATTAGTCGCCTTGGAGTGAACTATCATGTATCACCTTCTAGTGGACTTATTAAATCATGATTGAACAATAAGACACTCTAATAGCATTAGTTGATTATCAATGCATGCATAATTGCGACACTTTATGAAGTGTAGATATAAAAGAATGAAGTAGTTCTCAAGCCAAATAAACCAAATGTCAGTAGAGCAGTAAAAACATGTAAAAGAGTTAGTGTATGCTAGAGTAAATTTCTTGAGAAAATGTGGTAAGAAAGTTCGATAATAGCTTGACGTTTATAGAAGATCTTTGATCTACAACATTGCTTTATACATATGTTCCTTATTTCCAAGAGAAACTTTTGTTTATGGTATTGAACAATGATTTTATACCCAAAAAAATGTATATATATAGTATAAGATGTGTGTTTATGACATGTACAACACTAAATGACTTTTCATGATAAATTGACAGTTATCGTAGGTCCATATATTTACCAATTTACGACTTTCAAGTACCCTAGGTTTTAGGACAACTATTTTCAGGTCCCTATCCTTTTGAAGCTAATTCTGAGGTATCCTATGTTTTTGGACAACAAATTCTTAGGTGCTTTTTCTGATGATGTCGACCAAAAACTTTCAGAAATTTTCAACTTTTGCCCAAGTGGGGATACTTTTAGTAATTTTGCTATTTTTTTGGGTTTTTTAAGATATATGCTTGTTTTAAATAATTTAACTTCTTATAATGACTTTAGTGATGCTAGTTATCATAATTTACTACTTACATCATATATATTATATTTTCTATGATTATAGGCCCACTATGCTTAGCAGAATAATAAAGTTTAATTAGACAGCTTTTACCGTTACTTGAATTTAGTTGACACTGAATCCTGACGTTCCTCTAACTTCCAATTTACAGAGATTGCTAATCTCAACCACACCTCCGTTAGATTAGGTGCAATACAAATCTATTTCATTTCCTACCTCAGACCATAATCACTAATCAAGTTTTATAATTTAAGGGATACTGAGACATTAATCAAAAAATTATAATATTTAAGCTATAAGGTTTGATTGAATAATGTTCCCTACTAGGAAACTTTTTTTATTGAAAGCCTAAAAGTGAAAATATTACAATGGAATGATTAAGGAGGGATATAACTTACTAAGATCATCGAAGATGCTTTCTCATAGAGAAATGAAAATACCTGACTTTTTTTTTTTTGCTCACGTATGCTCAAATGACCGTGTCCCTTCTCAGCACTCAGCTTCTCCCTTTATAGAGGAGATGGACTATATAGGATGCCCTGATGACTATAGTACATACACTGACATTTTCATATCACTACAGCTGCTTTTACATGACTGCAGTAGATTGCCTTGACAAAATAATACAATAATAGTGTAGCAACTTTTCAGAGTACTTAATATTGACAAGATTAGTCATCGACATTGAGTTTCTATATGCATTCTAATAATGTCTTCCAATACATCATTATCGAGATAATTATCAAAATCTTCATCAAATTGAAGATGCTCTAGATCCTATTTTTCCCATAATTCATAGAGATATTTCTTTCCTTTTTCTGATAGAAAATTTCAACGCCAACATCAAAGAGATAAACAAAGACATCTTCTGAAATAGCTCCTTTTACCTTCATATATTTGCTGAAATCATTACGATAGACAAAGATAGTGCTCCCACAATGCATTATTATTTTTCCTTGATCAATTAATGCCCATATTTGATGATAAATATTGTAAAAATCGATGATGTTTTCTAAAGCAGGATCACTAACTACTTCTTGTTGTTATGCGAATCTTCCTTCGTTAATCATTGGGATCATCTAAATTAAGTAATTTAACAAGATAATTGGCTGATTTGGTCTTTTTATTTTCATACTCAATTACTATGCAATGCATCTTGACATACAGACTTCTATTATATGGAATTTTTGTTGGACTATCAGAAGATATGAGAATCCAATAGATCCTTTTAAACATACACTATTGACACTTAGTTAGTCTTGAGAAGAATGGGTACTTTGGATCTCGGATCTTCATAAGGTCAGCTACAGTTCCATATTTTCAGGCTTTTATGATGGGGTCATCTGGAGAAATTGAATCTGCTAGGAATCTAACACCACTAACTCTAGCTTTATCAGAGAAGAAAATCATAGTACTCCATGACTCCCAATATCATAAGAATAATGATAATAGCAGTCGATACAGGTAGCATACCTGTCATTGAACCATTTTTCTTGAATATAGGAACTTATTCTTTCTTGAATATCATAAGGACACATTAAGCAATTTATTTATAACTCTAAAATGCTAGGTCTTTGTGCTATTAGATAGGAAGAAGACAATATACGAAAGCATGATCTATTTTTTATATGAAATTCCAAACCATAAGGACTCTACTAGAAGGAGAAACCTGTTTTAATAGAATGCCATTCCGTTTTGGATTTCCTCCTTTTCCGACAAGAGTTCTGCTCTAATAATCACCATCTGCAAGCTCGTGAGTTAAACTATCTACTAGAGAGTTCTTCAATCTCTGGATGTACTCAATGTAGAAAGAAAACTTGTTAAATCATAATTGCCAACATGGAGGTCACCCTTACGCTTACATATTGGATAAATTCTTTTTCAAAAAACTAAGTATTCCTTTGTAATCAATTCAAATAAGAAAAGGTTTTGGAGCTGAAAAGATTAAGAACTTTTTAATTCTCCTTATGACTGCAAAGATTTCATTTTCCTTCATGGGATAGTTGTATTTTGCTTATTTGAACTTCTACTATAATATTTGCAGAGTTTTTCTCCTTTTTTGATTTTGAGTACTGCACTCTAGTGCTCATTTCTAGTATCTGTCTGAAGAAATAAATCAGCTCCTTCATTAGATAAATTATGAACAGGAAGAGTTTTATACATCTTTTTAAAGTTTTGAACAATCTTTGAATCACTAGGGGGCTCATGTTCAACTTACTTTTTTCTTGAGTTTCTACTAAGATGGTTTTCTCAATTTAGTTAGATCTTTAATGAAATCTAAAGTAGATGTAGGACATCCAAGAAACATATCTAATTGCTTTTTATCTTAAATCTTTTTAGGAAAATTTTCTATTTTTTTCTAGAATATGCTTTTGTAGGATGATTCATCTAGCTTTTATTTCTAAATCTAAAAACTCAATTTGTTATTAAGCATAAATGCACTTGTTCTTAGCAAGAGAAATACCATGATCAATGGATCTTTGGGTGATACCTAGGGCACCATATTTGTGTTATTCTATGGTCTTGAAAAAGATAAGGATATCATCGATGTAATTGTAATTAAGATCTTTCAAGATGTTATCCATTCTTTTTTGAAATATCTAAGGTGCATTTTAAGACTAAATGGCATTACTATTCACTCATGATGTCCTAGAGCGGCACTGAAAGCTGTTAGAGCAATGTTTTCTTCATCCATTTTTATCCACCAGTATCCGCTTTTGCAATCCATTTTTGAGAACCAAGCGGTTGCTTGAATTCTATTGAAAAGGAATTATTCTGTTAGGAATATAATAACCATAAAAAACAGTATTATCAGTAAGGCTTTTATAATTGATTACCGTTCTTTCTTTTCTCTTTTTTTCTTTAGCATGGTTTCTTACGATGAACGCAGGACTAGTGTGAGGACTCTTTCTATTTCTAGTTAATTATTTATCCAGAAGTTCTTTGATTTGTTTATCAAATTCTTGTATATCATGGTGTGTATACAATATTCATTTGACTCGGATAATAATATTGGGATTTACCAAAATGATTTTTACAAATGTCTTATCTTTATCTTAAAATTTAAGAGAATTATCAGAGTAAAGTTCTTTGCATAGTTGCTCTTATTGTTCAACAGTTTGCTCTTTGATAGATAATTCAAGTAGTGAGATTGTTAGTGAAATCTCAGGTTGTGTAGTGATTACCTTCTCACCATAGTTGTTGTGTGTAAACTCAACCTTCTGATGAGTATAAGCCTTATTTAATTTTCAATGGCAACTGAGTGACCATTTATTATGAATATCATTTGATTCATGGTCTATGTGCACGAAGAATATAGCCTCTGAAAATTATTTTCAATAATCATATCATGAAAGGGTTAATCAGTAGTCGATAAAACTAGTGTAATGCGTTGGACTCCTTATATTTCTATGGATAAGCCTCCTATGGTTTCATTGTGGCGCATTATGCTATTATTAGCTATTCTTACTTGTAAAAGATTCTTGACTTTTTCCCATATAAATTCTGAAAATAAAGATCTTTTTTCCAAGACAGATAGAACAACCACTATCAACGTAGACACACAATTTATATTCATTATGTCCCTTTAAACATACATTTATTAGGATATAGATGCCATTAAAATTTGTATTAGTGACTTCATAGCATATTACCATAGTCATATTTTTGACTAATTCGTCCTCACAAATAGGCTCACTAACAGTTCTTATTTTATACCTGATAACTTTTCTGTCTAGACTCATACTATAATCTACACTGTGGTATGTAGATTGAAAACTCATTCTGCTCATTTCACTGATTATACTAATTGTATCATCTTCTTTAAACTCTTCTTTAGCTGTTGAAGATCATTCCCCCCATTCTGATCATGTACTTATGTTTATTAATAATTGGGATTTAATGGTAATTTTATCATTCTCATCAATTTTTTTTTTTTGCATTTTTCTCGTTTATTTTTGTGGAATTGGCAAAGCTAGATATCCAAGACCTATTGATTTTTATCTTTTACAAATTAGATTTTATCCTTTGAATTTTTTATATTAGAGTAAGACTCTCAAATTTTTTTGTTTCTATCATTATTATCTTAGTCTTTGGGTCTATAGTATTATCTAGTTTGTAGATTATTTTTAAAAATATCCTTAGAGGGTGTCTTCCTCTTTTTGTATCCATCCCAACTATTTTTATCTCAAGGGATATGAAGTTTCTGGCAAATTCATCTTTTAGGCTTACATAGTACCCATGCTCGCAATTGAATCTTGTTAATCCATTATATAAATTAGTCTTAATCCTATGATAATTTGATTATCAAATTTTGTATGCTTGATATCATAGAGTAAAGTATAAAGATCAATATCCTTGCTATAATACTATGATAGAGTAATTTGCACTTGGACACTTCCAATATGTATATACCTATACTTTCTACCATTGTTATGCTTAAGGATGTCTTCTCAATTAATGAGATTAACTTCTGCCACATCATATTGACAATCTTTTACCTTTAAATTTCCTTCCATCATTTCGTATATATACTTACTCTATAATTAAAGATGAATTTTTTATATATCATATCTTTATGAATTATAGTAACAACCTAATCTCCTTGGACATCTTCATTCTCATTATCTACAATAAATTGATCCCCTTGAAGATCGCCAAGATTAATTGAACTACTTTTCATTATATGACTAGATTCTTCATAATCGCTTTCTTCGTATTCATCCTCTAGTACAATGTGAGCAATTCCATTGTTTTTCAGGGCTAGATCTAGTGCTTCTTCTTTACTAAGTTCAAAATAATCTAGATTACCCAAAGTTTCAATAAGCTTGTTATCCTTCATATTTTTGCATTCATTTATGCAATGACCTACTTCTCCCCATGCCCAAAACTTATAATTGTTTTTTCTAATAGGACAATCAGCAGCTTGTTTGAAAAATCTTCGCTTAGTTTGTTATAATACGTTCTTATATATTTTTCTATCATGTGCTTGTTAAAGCTCTTTCTCTTATAAAATTTTCTTTTTCTTCTTTTCTCAGGATCATTTCCCCATTGATGAGGAGAATCCCAATAGATTAGAAATTGTTTCTACATTTTCATTTTCTGTTGGAGATTACATTTTCTTAAATAAGATTTTTATACCAAGGGTATCAATGGCATCTATTTTTTCAAGCCATGTAATGTATATTTCATTAATTATAGAGTTTATTAGATATGGTAATTTGTTATAAAATATACTAAGATTGGTTTCATTGTGCCCAATTTTGTAATAATATTGACTAAATTCTGTAATGTAATTTTCTAGATATCTCATATCCCAAAGCTCTATATTATTAATTTTTCTTGCCACTCTCTAGCCTTTTCTTTGAAATCAATTTTGGCTCCTATGAATTTAGTTTTGATTTTCTTACATAATTTTTTGAATATAACAGTTGGCATTTCCATCATTCTTAGTACATTTTTACCTTTCTCATATAATGAGTCATACCAGTCAGCTATAGTGCCATAAAAATTATGTTTAAGATAGTTTAAGAAATTTCCAGCAAACCATATGGTACTTAAGTTCATATCCCTTTTTCAATGCTTAAATATTTGTTCTCTATTACGAGCTCTATCAATATTTAAGATATATCCTGTTTGGTTAATTAGGGTAAAGCTAATTCTTCAAAGGACGTGGTTTTCCTAGGGATGAACCTAAAGGAAAAATTTGTTGTATGTCCTGTTGGAACGTATCTAGGTCTTATAGAATATATATTTCTTCTTCAGATTTAGGAACAACATTGCTAACTAGATTGAACTCGATTTCATCTATGTTGAGTTCTTCTCCAATCTCATTGATTTCATCATCAGCTATCATTTTACCATTTTTTTAAAATCTAACTTTCTCCTAATTTCTTCTAAAGGAACAGCATTAAGATCCTCTAGTTTAACTAGGTCTTCTTCCAACTGGACATTAAGATCCTCTAGTTGAATCACGAAGAACATTAACATCTTGTTTTCAGTTATTACGTCCATGATTTTGTTTAATTTTTCTGGGTTTTATTCTTTATCAAATATACTTTATAATACCTAAAGATGGTACTGCTTGTACTCCATCCTCTTCTTCTTTTTCTTTCTTTTCAGATGAGTTTTCTCCTAATTTTTTTTTGGATTTTTATATCATGGAAAGAAATTTAATTTTTGGTTTTTAGGTTTTAGAAAGGATATTATACTGAAATGGAGTACTATTCTTAAATTAGATCCTCCACTATGTCTAATTTCATTAAACACAGAAAAATAGATTGCAGAAAATGACTTTTTTTATCTCCTTAATTTTAGTCTTAATTTTTGCTAATTGTGGTTTTAATTTCTAAAACTATATCAGTGATATAGTTTAATTACGGTGCTACTAAAGTTGTTCCTTCGAGTGAGTACGTAATACGTGAATGATTAGGTGCATGACACGTAGATGATAATTTAAGCATTAAACACAGTTAATTAGCTTAATTAACTATTAATTACATCAATTCTCTTAATTATTTTTAGTCACGTGGCTCTGATACCAATCGAAAGAGAGCCACAAGTGCTACTTATAAGAGAAATTACACACGCACAAAATTAAAATTTTCAAAAGTAAGTTTTTAATGATTAGTGTAAAATATGCAAATATGAAAAGTTATAGGCATTATGCGCAAATTAAAATAGTAGAATTGGATCTAAGAATAGTTTGTATAAACTTTGAGGGTCTTTTGTGGTGGTTAGCTCATCAGTCAAGAGACCTTATAATTAGTTTTAAAAATAGAGGGTCTTTAAAATAATTTGCACAAAACTGAAGGTACCTTTGTGCAATTTTTTAATATATTTAACCCCTTTTTTAATTGCATTGCATTTTAAATTAATGGCATTAAATTTATGACCCTAGGGTACCGACATTCTGTAGAAATAATTTTTGGGAGACCATATTTCGAGAATGTATTTCTAGGTGCTTGCTATCAGAGGGAAACTAATTTATAGGGATCGATATCCTTTGAGAAAATTATTTTTAGGGGCTTTTTCTTTCATATTCAACCTGAAACTTTCTAGAATTTATGCCTTTGACCCATAAATGGGATAATAAGTGTAACTGCTATGATTTTTGGGGTTCTTAAAATGTATGTTTGTTTTAATGTCTAAACTCATTGTAACACCGTTACTAGTCTACTTATATCATATATATTATATTTTCCACCATACTTGGTAACATAATTAAAACCTGATTAGAGAGTTTTGACCATTATCTAAATTTAGTCAGTGCTGGATCCTGACATTTCTGTAGCTTCCAGTTTGCAAAAATTACTAATCTCAATCGCATCTTCCTTAGATTCGGTACAACACAGGTCCATTTTGGTTTCTACTTCGGACCGTAGTTATTTTTCATATTTTAAGGGTATTGAAATTCTAATCAAGGAATTATAATGTTTAAGACATAAGCTTTGATTTAATAACGTTCCCTATAGAGAAACTTCTCTTATTGAAAGATTGAAAGTGTAAATATTACAATAGAAATATTTAAAGAAGGACTTAAATAGCTGAGATCATTAAAGATACTAGATCATAGAGAAATGGAGAAACCCAACTTCTCGTTTACTCAAGTATGCTGAAATGATCATGTCCCCTCTGAACCCTCGGCTTCTCCTTTTATAGAGGAGATGAAATCTATACACTATTATAGGATACTTTTAAATGGCTGCAATACATTACATTATTTTACTGACTTGACATTCTAACAAGATGGTTCAAGATGGTGTAATGATTTCTTCGAAGTACTGAATGCAGACGAGACTAATCATTCATATTAAGATTTTGCATGCCCTCATCTTTAATAATGCTTTCAAGTTGATTATTATTTAGATAATCATCAAATCTACTTCAAGCCTGCGATGCTCTGGATCCCTTTTTTCAAATAAATCATGCAGCATCTCTTTCCTTTTTCTAATAAGAATTTTCCAGCTCCAACATCAAAGAGACAATCAAAAACATCTCTTGAAGTAGGTCCTTCTACCTTCATATATTTACTGAGTTCACTATGATAAATGAAAGCATCTTTTCTACAATGTATTAGTATGTTTCCTTGTTTAATCATTACCTATATTTGATCATAAATGTTGTAAAAACCTACGACTATTTCTAAAGTTAGATCACTAACTATTTCTTTTCGTTCTAAAAACCATTCTTGTCTTTGATGATTAGGGTCATTTAGATTAATTAACTAAACAAGACAATGAGTTGGTTTGACATTTGCGTTTTCATATTCAATCAATGCGCAATGTATCTCAGTAGGTAAACTTATATTTTCAGGAGCTTTTGCCATCAAAAGATGTGCAAATCCAGTGGATTATTTTAAACATACACTTTTAAAACTTAGTTAAATTTGAAAGAAATGGCTACTCTGGATTAGGAATTTTGATGAGATAAGCTACCATCCCATATTCCCAGGCTTCCGTGATGGAATCAACTAGAAGGATTGAATTTCTTAGAAATCTAACATCAATTTCATATCTATCAAGGAAAAAGACCATAGCACTCCATGAGTCCCAAATATCATATGAACAATAATTGGAGTAGCCGATATAAGCTGCATACTAGTTGTTGAAGCATTTTTCTTAAACATATACAACTATTTTTTCTTGAACATCATAAGAGCACCTTAAGAAATCCATTTATAATTCTAAAAGGTTCAATCTCTGCACTATTAGATAGGTAGAAGATAACAACCCAAAGTGTGATTTACTTTTTGTATGAAATTTCAAAATGTTCGTTAGAATTCTATTACAACGAGGTGCCCATTCTAGCAATATGACATTTCACTTTTGATTTTCTTATTTTTCGGTAGGAGTTTTGCTTTGATGATAACTACTGGAAAACTCACGAGTTAAACTATCTGCCATCAAATTCTTCGATCTTGTACATGCTTGAGAGAGAGAGAAAACTAGCTGAGCCATAGTTGCCAATGCAAGAGTCACCATTGCGCTTGCATATTTAATAGATTCTTTTTCACAAAAACAAGTAGTTCTTTGCGATCAATTAGAACAAGAAAAGTTTAAGGGCTAAAAAGATTAAGAATTTTTTAAGTCTATTATGATTGCAAGGTTTATTTTTCTATCATAGGATAGTTGCATTTTGCTTTATAAAAACTTTCACTGCAATATTTACAGAGTTTCTCTTTTTCTTTGATTTTGAGTACTGCATTCTAGTACTTATTGTTGGCATCTGTCTCAAGAGTCAAATCATCTTCTTCATTAGGCAAGTTAAGAACATGAAGATTTCTTTCTTGAGTTTCGACTACAATGATTTTCTTAATTTAGCTTAGTTTTTACTGAAATCTGAAGCATAGGTAAGACATCCAAGAAACCTTTTTAGTTGCTTCATATCTTCAATCTTCTTAGGAAAGTTTTCGACTATTTCCCTAAAAATATGCTTTTGTAGAATGATTTGTTCAGCTTTCATTTCTAGACCTAAAAGCTTTATTTCTTGTTCAGCATAAATGCACTTCTTTTTCCAAGGACAATATCATGATCAATGCGTCTTTGGGTGACAGCTAGAACGTCATCTTTGTGCTATTCTATGGTCTTAGAAGGGATAAGAATATTATCGATGTAAACTAGACAGTAATAATTGAGAAAATTGAAGATGTTATACTTTCTTATTTAGAATATTTGAGGCACATTTTAAGACCAAATGACATCTCTATCCACTCATAATGTCCTTGAGAGTACTAAAAGTGGTAAAAGGAATGGTTTCTCCATCCATTTATATCTGGCATTATCTAATTTTACAGTTCATTTTTGACAACCAAGTTGCTTCTTGAAATTGATTGAAAAGAACTATCTTGTTAAGAACATAATAACCACAAAAAACAGTGTTATCCTTACACTTTTTGTAATTGATTACCTTAATGTATTCCCTTTTTTCTTCAGCATGATTACTTACCATAAATGCAGGACTAGTGTGATGACTCTTGCAATTCCTAATTAACCCTTTATCTAAAAGTTCTTTGACTTGTTTATCAAATGCTTTGATATCTTGGTGTATATACACCATTCTATTGACTCGAATAGTAATGTTGGGATCTAATGAAGGAATGTTTGCCAATGTGTTATCTTTGTCCCAAAATTTTAGCGAATTATCATAATAGAGCTCTTGGCATAATTCTCCTTATTGTTCAACAATTTGCTCTTTAATGGACAACTCAAGTAATGAGATTGGTAGTGCTACTTCACGTTGTGTAGGGATTATCTTCTCACCATGTTGGTTGTGTATGAACTCAGTCTTCTGATAAGTGTAGGCCCTATTTACTTTATCAATGGAAACTGGTGACCATTTATTATGATTATGATTCGGCTTATAGTCTATGTATATGGAGAACAAAAACTCTAAAAGTTATGTCCAGAATCATATTATGCTATGGTTATTAGTAGCCTATAGAGCCGGTATAACACATCGGACTCCCACTTCAATAGGTAACCCTTTTATGGCTTCATTGTGGAAGGATTCTTTGCTTTTTTCCATATGAACTCTGAAAATACAAATTTTTTTAATGAACAGACAGAACAACCACTATCAATGTAAAAACACAATTTATATCTATTATATCATTTTCAGTATATATTTACTAGGATATAAATTCTATTAGGATTAGTATTGGTGGGTTCATAACATATCTCCATAGTCATTTTTTGAATAATTCTTCCTCTTCCTCATAAATTGCTTCACTAAGGGTCCTTGTTTTTTACCCAATGATTTTTCTATCCAAACTCATGCTTCAATCTACACTATTTCTTGTAGGTTCAAAACTTATTCTATTAATTTCACTGGTCATATTAATTGCATCATCTTCTCAAACTTCTTGTTTAGCTGTTGAAGATCCTTATTTGCTTTCTGATCTTGCACTTATACTTCTTAGTGGTTGGGATTTAATTGTAAATTTTTCATTCTCATCGATTTTTGATGAGTTTTTCTTGTAGATTTGTGTGGGGTTGACAAAGCTAGCTATCCAAGGACTATCATTTTTTGCCTCTTACGAATTGGACTTTATCTTATGATTGTTTTTTTTTGGGCATTGAAATAGGGAATTCAAGTTTTTCTATCTCTATAATTGTTTCCTTAGCCTTCAGGTCTGTAATATTATCTAATCTATAAATTATTTTTCAAAATATCCATAGTTGATAGCCTCCTCTCTTCATATCAATTCCAACTATTTTTATCTTAAGGGACAAAAAGTGTTTAACAAATTGACCTTTTAAGCTCACACAATATCCAGGTCGATAATTAAATCCTATTGAACCATTACGCAATTTGGTCTTAATCCCTATGATGATTTGATCATTAAATTTGGTATGCTTATGTCATAGAGTTAAGTATAAAAGTCGATATTTTTGCCATAATATTGCAATAGTGTAATTTGAACTTAAACACTTCCAACATAGATATATCTATACTTTTTGTCCTTGTTATGCTTAAGGATATTTTCTCAGTTAATAAGATCAACCACTCCCACATCAATTCATAGTCTTTTATCTCTAAATCGTCTTTTATCATTTCGCATACGTACTTATTTTTTAATTACAAGTTCTATATTTTATAGATCATATCTTTATATATTATAGGAAGGATCCAATATTCTTTGACATATTCACTCTCATTATCTACTGTAAATTCTTCTCCTTAAAGATTACCTAGACTAATTGAACTAATCTTCATTATATGACTTATTTCTTTATAATAACTTTCTTCATGTTTGTCTTCCATTACTATATCAGCAATTCGTTTTTTGTTTTTTATGGCAAGGCCTTGTCCTTCGTCTTCGTTAATCTCAAAATAATATAAAGTACCCAAAGTTTTAATAAGGGTGCTGTTCTTCCTATTTTTGCATTCGCTTGTATAATGCAACACTTTTCTACACTACCACTTATAGTTGTTTTTTCTATAGGACAATCGATAGGTTTGGTAAAATGATGCCAAATTGGCAAGGGAATTTGCCTCTTCCTCTTATTCTTTTCCCTTTCTTGGTTGTTCTTGTTCTTGTAGGTCTTACTTTAGCTATTGACTTTGTTCTTTCTGTAGTAACCTTCGCTTTTTAGGGCTTGACCTAGTAGAATATTTTCTCTTGTACTTTTCTCATCTTTGCTTGTTAAAACTGTTTTTCTTATAAAATTTTCTTTTTTTTTCCCCTCTTAGATTTATTTCCCCATTGATGCTGAGTATCTCAACAACCTAGAAATTGTTTCTTAATTTTCCTTTTTTTTGGGGAGATCAAGACATTGGTCATTAATCCATTTTCTTAAATACGATGTCCTTGTACCAAGGTGTCAATGACATCTATTTTTCTAAACCAAGTAATATATTTTTCATTGATTATGGAATTTATTGGATAAGGTACTTTTTCATAAAATATATCACAATTGGTTTCATTATGCCCAATTTTGTAATAATATTAACTGAATTTAGTAGTATAATTTTCTAGATATCTCATGTCCCACGACTCTGTGTTACTAACCTTTCTCTGCCACTCCCTAGCTTATAAAAGACATATGAGACATGCAATTGATCAAGCATCTCGTCACGATGTGGGATAGGATGTCTGTATTTTATAATGGTCTTGTTTATAACTATACTTCCACACACATACTCCATATAGCATAGGAAAAAAACAAAGCAGCATTTAACATAGGCATGGGCTTGGCCTAATGTACCCCATATCAAGTGGCTCTTGGGATTTCTTTCGTGATTCTTTAGTCGGGTGTGTCACATATATACGCAGTCCTATTAGGTAGAAATATTCATGGAATCATGTCAAGTTGGTGCTCAATACATTTAGAGGAGGCAAACCTAGAGGCAAGTATTTGGGAAATACATCGTTAAAGTTGTGTAAGAGACCTTAAACACGTGTTACACTCATAAATAAGGTTTTCTCACTTCCAACAGTTGTTTTATGTTTAAAAGTCAAGGGCATTGATAAAGGAAACTTTCTTCCTTGATGGTTAATCACATAAGTATTAGCAACACCATCGTGTATAACATTCTTATCATATTGCCATGGTTTGCCTTATAGTAAGCAGAATGTATCCATAACAACTCATTATGAAATCTACCCACACAAAAAGCAATAAGAGCTTGGAATAAGGCTTTTATCTTATTCCTTTACTGAAGCCATTAAAGAAAATAAAACTTAGGATTAGGGATTGTTGGCATCTTTGAGCTTGTCAAACATCTCTTTTGAAGTAACATTGGTGCAACTCTCACCATCAGTGACAAGGTTATATAGTTTTTTAGTGATGATGTACCTTGAATGAAATATTTATTCGTACTGGTTCTCAGATTATGAACACTCTTGAGTATGAATGACCCTCTTTACCGCAAGCAATTCCCTTTGCTTATGTTCAACATGAATATGCTCTTCCTCACATCTCGTTTCACTATCAATGTGGATTTGATTGGTATATTCAAATCCCCTTGATAGAAAAGATTCTTCTGCCTGGGCAATTGGTTTGGAAGTGACTATAACCACGGTATCTAAAGCACTCCATGCCTTCAAGCTTCTTAAAAGGATCCTTGAGAGTAACTTTTCCCTTATCTGACGCAGCTTTGGCCTTAGGTGCATTCAAGGGCATTTAATATGAGTGAGACCATGAGGTAAGCAATGAAGGCATTTAGCCCCTTAATAAAGTGAATTGTAGTAAGATCTTTGTTTGTGCCAACAATATGATATTTTTACAATACCTTTATACCTAATTTATGCTCGTAATAAGTATTATTTTTAGATTTTTATTTGATTTTATTTGATTTCATAGGTGTTGAATAAATTGGAAAAAAGCAAGGCAAAAATAAAGAAATAAAATGAATCCTAAAAACCTACCCTGCCCATGTGCCCGGCACATGGCCTTTACCCCCCTTTTATTTCTCATTTGCTCTCTCTCCCCTCTCGGCTCTCACCAAGCCAAAAACCTGACACCACTATATGAGTTTCTCCATGTTCATCTCCATCAAACTCATCTCTTTCTCTATCTCGCTCTCAACCAGACGCACTACCACCATCTCCTTCATCCTCGCCCCCCATCAACCCTCTATGCACTGCCATGACGGTAGCCAACACATCACCATCTCGACTATCCATCTCAATCCCTAGATCAATAGTGAAGAAGAGAAGAGGAGAAACTATAAAAGGAGGCATCGATGATCGAAGGAGGCATTCTAAAATTAGGTTTTAGTTTTGAGGTTTTTAGGCTTCAATTTTAGGGTAGTCCTAATTTCGATTTTAAATAGGGATTTATTTTGAGTTCAATTTTAGATCAGTTTTTTAGGACTCAAATTTGAGGTTTTTGAGTTTTATTGTTTTGATTTCAATATGTAGCCTGGTTGTTATGGTCTTAATTTTGAACTGAACTTTCATTTTCATTCCCTGTATTCTTTGAATGGCAGATTTTTGTCACTAGCCTACAATTTTAAGTGTTTGAATGTTGAATTCTTCATGCTTTGAATCGAAGCTTGCAATTTCTGGGTTCAATTCGATATTGTTGAGTCAACATTTGCAATTGTCTGCTCTGAGTTTGCTTAATGATGGCTGAATCTTTAGTTTCCTCTCCCCCTTTTATACTCTGTTTTTCTTTTTTGACTCTTCATATGTGGTTCTTGTAGTCAGTTTATCTTCTCTTTTATAAGCCTTGAAACTCATTTCTGGTTAGATTTTGGTCTTGCTTTGGGTCGAGTTAATATGTGTTGAAGCTAATGGTTGGCTGAATCCAAACCCCCTTTCCCTTGATTCTGATTCTAAGGTTTTGTTCAAGATAGTGATGTCTCGTTCTGCACTCTCAATGGAGTTAAGGCAGCTGGGCTGAGCTCGTTGGTGAACAGGGATGCCATGGCTGTTATCTTCCTTCTCATTGATTGGCTTTGTTTGTTCTGCCTTCTCTATTTGTTCTGTTTCTCTATTTGTGTTTAGATTAATATAGCTAATTTCACGTATTTCGTTATTTATGATAGTTTAATCAGTTTAGAATGATGCTAGATTAGTTATTTTCACTTTTAATGACCTGGATCTCATCCTCGTCCCTGAGGAAACGACCCTTAAGTATTAAGACGAAAGTCATATGCTTGTGGCTTTAAATTTACACTCAAAATTATTCAACAAGTTTTTGGCGCCATTGTCGGGGATGGTGCATGAGATTAGGTTGCATTTTCTTTTCATAGCTACTTCCTCATTAGTTGCATTGATCTTATTTTACTTTGCTTATTTTGTTATTAGCAGTGATTAGTATAGTTCATTTCTTGAAAATTCCAAAAATCCAAAAAAATTAGGAAAGCCTAAACTTGAAAAAAAAACCTTAAAAACCCTAAAAATTGACAAATTTTAAAAACTTTAAAAACATATGGCAAGTTTCTATTTCCCTCAGTATGCGCATGAAGTATTTTGGCGATATCTGAGTAGATTAAATGAATTTCATCCTCAATGTGTTGATCGTTCTTTTGAGAAATGGAAATTTACCAAGTGATCTTTGAGGGTCTTAATGATGAATATAAAGGTCAGTTAAAACTATGTACCCTGGGGGTTTGGATTATTTGTTCACTAAGACTCTTGATGAAATTTGGGATTTCTTTGAGTATTTGGCTCATGATACTTAAGAGCATGATAATGCTAGAGAGACCTTTAGTCACCTCTCTTCTAACCCTTGTATGATGCATGCTACATCTTTAGATGAGACTCAGTTTGAGGGTATATCTTATGAGCACTTTCATACTCCATATGCTCTTGTTTCATGTGATTATTGTGATTCCTTTGACCATGATGTTGATACCTATCCATCGCTTGGTAGACCACACAGATTAGAGGTATTGGCTGCCTTTAATAGGGGGATTTACTTATAGAGTTAATTCCAGACTGACCTTAGTTTAGGTTCTCCTATACCTGAGGCTAGGTCTTGTGATGACTCTGATGTTAGGAGTGAGGCATCGATTCCTTTAGGACATGAATATTATGATGATACACGATGACCTTGAGATTTCGAGTGATCCCTTATTGCCTTTAGCAGCTACACCCTCCCTAGAGTTAGCCTAGTTAGTGACCACCTTGAGAATAGTCTGACCATTCATGATTCGTCTCTTTCTTTGGCTCCCTCAGGAGAGCTTGAGGAGAGAGATGGTTCTAAAACTGATGCTAGCCATGTTGATCAATATGGCACATTAGTTGAGTAAGAGGATACCTTTTCTGAGGAGCATTCTCTTGATAAGCCTTTTCGATGTAGAGTTTGGTGAGGTTACACCTCATACGGAGCTTGATGATCTCATTTCTAATGAGTCTACCCTTGATTTAGCTCCTAACCCTCCCATTTCACCCCTTTCTTCTCCCTGCTTTTTCCTCCTTCTCCAGACCATTTGGAGTCTACTTTTGTAGAGTCTAAGGCTTTTGTGCTTAGTAGTCCTTGCTTAGATCGGATTCTTGATGATAGAGACATAGAGAGACTAGAGGATCACTTTGAGGTGAAGGACTTGACTTTGGGCCATCTTATGAGCTGTGACTTTCATATTGCACCTGATTGGCCTTGCCTTGGTCCTGTCCCCTCCCCTTTTAGAGACATTAGACTTTATTTAGGATACTTAGACCACTCTTGAGGGTCCTTGTATTCATATAGCTATATGTTTGTTAGACCATTGACTTGTGCATCTGATGTTCCATATACACATCTCTCATTTGATTGGGTTGGGAGCTTTGATATGCTTCAGAGAGCCTTGAGTTGCATTGCTTTTATGCACTTTATTTGGGTTATACCTCTTTTGCTGACTACGTTCATTTTTATGAGGAATGTGCCCAATTCTTTGACAAGTTGCTTCGAGCTTTGGTCGGTTTTGATACGAGTAGCAGTTTATGAGTTGTAATGGAGCGGCTGATACTCCATGGACTTCCTCAAGTGAGGCATTTAGTTTGGGTACAATCTGTATCCAACCTGGTATGATCGTTCCACCCCTTCCCTACTCTTCTTTTTCTTTTCTTTCTTTTTGTACATAGTTGTAGATATGTAGGACTATGATTGTATGGGTGATCGATCTTGACGAGCAATTTGGGATTTGTTGAGCCGAATTGGCTATGATCACCTTTGATTATGTTATGGTGTATTTTGTTTTGTGAATACCTGTTCGTTGTGGATATCTAGGATTGTTTATGTATGTTTTCGTTAAGAGTGTTTTGTTTCTTCGGTTTGAGAGTTGTGGTTTTACTTTGGCTATTTTTTGTTTAATCTTTTGTTTTGTTTCCTTTTTGGTGTTTAGTGGTTCTGTTTTGGTTTTGCATTTTGTTTTCCTTTTCTTTTGAGTCTTGTTTTGTTTTATTTTTACTTTTTTTTGGTCTTTTATTTGGTGTTTTCTATTTATGTTGGGTATTTTTGTTTTTTTAGGACGTTTTAGTTGTATTTTGTGTATTGATGGTATGTTTTGTTAAATAGGTGATTAGTGCTTTCTTTTTGTTCTAGTGGTTTTATACTTTGTTTTTTCTTTTGTGTTTTCTTTTGTTTTAGGTTTCTTATGGTTTAGTTTGGTATTTAGTACTCCTTACTCTTGTTTTGTGTTTATTTTTTGATTATGTGTGTTTCGGTCTTGTTTTGTTTTGTTTGGTATTGGTATTGGTTTTTGTTTTGCTTTCTTTTGTGATTTTGGTTGTTGGTTTTTGCATTTATTTGTGTTTGCTAGTTTTAGTTTTGGTTTTGATTTTGATTTTGGTGATTTAGTTTTTGGTTTTATTTTTGATTTTGCTGGTCTCCTAGTTTGTCTATATTTGTGGATTTATGTTGGTTTTACGGTTGTATAGTTTATATGTTGCATTTGAGGCACCGTAGTTCCCACAATGAGGATATTGTGGAGTTTTGGTATGGGGGTGAGTTGCCCATTTGTACATACTTTTTCGAAAATTTTCAAAAAATCCAAAAAAATTGTTATTTTTTCTTTGGGGTTTTGTGTGTTTTTTTTGGGGGGCGATTGTGACACATATGCTAGGTTATTAAGTTATATATAAATGCAGTTTGCATGATGAGATGTCTTGTTGAGGATGTATATTTGATTTTTCATAATAACCCCATCTCATATGCATGATTTGTGCTACCTTACTTAGTTTATCGTCAATTCTTAGGGTCTTGTTACTAAGTTGGCATGTGAACTTTTTGTTTGTCAAAGTTGCCTTTTAAGCTCTTGAAAAATGTGGAAAAAGAAAAAAAGTGAAAAAGTCTAAAAAGTGAATAAAACTCGGGGCGCCAATGCTCATAGCTACTATCTTTATTTTATATCTTTAATTGGCTTGAATATGTGCTATTTTACCTGATTACACATCCATTTGGGCAATGAAATAAGTGCTTTACACAATCGAATAAAATCCTTTTTTAGGGAAGACTCGAATATTTGTAAGTCAAACGAGTTTAGGGTATGCGTGTTTTTATTCTTGAAAAAAGGAAAAGGTGGAGAAAAGGAGCAAATAAGGCAATTAGGCAAGGAAACAAGAATTGCGTCAATATTAGCAACTTGATTCATAAGTGTTGATACACATTATCACATGTACTAAGGTGTACATATCATTGCATATTGTGTGCGGAGTGAAAAAATAAGAGTCGGGATGCTTCTTTTGACCTGGATATCTTTTGATTGTACATTCCATTAGTATATAGTTTGGTGACTTGGTTGCTAGGGTGTTGTAATTGTCTAAGTTGCAATTGCCTAAGTTATGTGCATGATTTCCCAATTACTTATATATATGTTTATATTTTGAAAAAAGCCAAAAAGATTTCGATTTGTTTTTGAAATGGTTTTTGTGGGTATTTCACTTGAAAACCTTCTCGAGACCTCACTTGTCTACTTGGGAAACCGAGGGGTTTAGAGGACCTATTGCATACTCTAAATGCAACTATGATTCCTACGACAGTGAGTTAAAATTTTCTTTGTTCTTATTTTCCATTTCTTTTTAGGTAGTTTAGTTGTTTTACTCGAGGACGACCAAAATCTTGGTGTGGGGGTATTTTTTTGTGCTAAAAATATGATATTTTTACGATACCTTTATACTTGATTTATGCTCATAATAAGTGTTATTTTTATATTTTTATTTGATTTTATTGATTTTGTAGGTGTTGAATAAATTGAAAAAAAGAAAGGAAAAACAAAGAAATAAAATGAATCCTAAAAACCTACCCTGCCCATGTGCCCGGCACGTAACCTTTGCCCCCCTTCATTTCTCATTTATTCTCTCTCTCCTCTCGGCTCTCACTAGGCCAAAAACCCGACACCACCATCTGAGCTTTTCCATCTTTCATCGCCATCGAACTCATCTCTCTCTCTATCTCGCTCTCAACCACACGCATTATGACCACCATCTCCTTTATCCTCGCCCACCATTAACCCTCCATGTACTACCACGACGATAGCCAATAGATCATCATCTCGATCGTCCACCTCAATCCCCAGATCAATGGCAAAGAAGAGAAGACGAGAAGCTATAAATGGAGGCAGCGGTGATCGAAGGAGGTATTCTAGAATTAGTTTTTAGTTTCGAGGTTTTTAGGGTTCAATTTTGGCGTAGTCTTAATTCCAGTTTTAGAGAATTTAGGGATTTATTTCGAGTTCAAATTTAGATTAGTTTTTTAGGGTTTGAATTTAAGGTTTTTGAGTTTTATTGTTTTGGTTTCAATCTCGAGCCTAATTGTTACGATTTTAATTTTGAGTTGAACTTTTGATTTCATTCCCTGTGTTCTTCGAATGGTAGATTTGTCACTAGCCTATAATTTTAAGTATTTGAATGTTGAATTCTTCAGTCTCTGAATCAAAGCTTGCAATTTCCGGGTTCAATTCGCTAGTGTTGAGTCGACGTTTGGAATTATCTGCTCTGAATTTGCTCAATGCCGGTTGAATCTTCAGTTTCCCCTTCGCCTGTTGTACTTTATTTTTCTTTTCTGGCTCTTCAGATTTGGCTCTTGTACTTAGGTTATCTTCTCTTTTATGAGCCTTGAAGCTCAGTTCTGGCTAGATTTTGGTCCTACTTTGGGTCGAGTTGATTTGTGCTAAAGCTAGTGGTTAGCCGAATCCAAACCCCTCTTCCCTTGATTCTGATTCTAAGATTTTTTCAAGCTGATGATGTCTCGTTCTGGACCATTAATGGAGTTAAGGCAGGGTGAGCAGGGATGCCATGGCTGTTATCTTCCTTCTCATTGATTTGCTTTGTTTGTTCTATCTTCTCTATTTGTTCTATTTCTCTGTTTATGTTTATATTGGTATAGTTAATTTTGCCTATTTTGTTATTTATGATAGTCTAATTAGTTTAGAATAATGGTAGATTAGTCATCTTTGCTTTAATGACTTGGATCTCATCCTCGTCCATGAGGAGACGACCCTCAAGTATTATGATGAAGGTCGTATGGTTGTGACTTTAAATTTCCACTCAAAATTATCCAATAATCTTCGTCTTATTATAACCTACTCGTGATTCACAGTTGTCAAACTCTCTTATGTAATCTTCCATTTTCATTTCTTGCTTGTAGTTTTAAGGTAAGAGCCTCTTCAGCATAAGCCTTTTGAGCTCTATGCATGATTTCAACTTAGACTTTCCATATTTTGCCCTTAGCTGTTTGAGATTCTCATACCAAAGGAAGCATACTACTTGATCTCAAGGATTGCCAGTTGAAACCACTTCTCATCATCATATCCTTTGATCTCAGACATCCTCTCAACTCTATTAAGCATTTGAGGAATAGACCCATGTTAGGACTAGCCTTAAATTCAAGCAATTTGATTATGAGATCTTTAAACTTAAACTCTACATGGTCTACCTCTTCTTCTTTTCCTACCAACCTCATCTTTTTTAAGAGAGAAGAATCGTGAGTAGAGTCTTGACTAACAACATCACTGTTAGAGCCACTACTTAGAGTGTTAACCCTTTTGGCCGTGGGTACTCAAAGTATCCATTCTTTGGGTGAGGTTTCTTATTTATTATTGCAATCAAAGGTGGTTCTATCCACCCTTATCAAGGGTGTGTTTATGTTTATGCTCTCTTAGGATGTTATTAAACCTAAATCCTTTCTTCATGGGTAAAAGGATGTGAGTTTTTGGTTGAAGGCTCTTTATGGAATTTTTGGGTTCTTTTTAGCTATGGAGATATGTTTGGGCTAAATAAAGGTTTTTTTGGTGGATTTTTGAAATGAGTAGGATAGCAAAATACTAAATCAAAACTATAACATGGAACTTTACTTACAATATAAAGGACCGTTGTACTCTGATGCGAACTAATTTGGAGCAAACCCCTAAATAATTAAGGTTAGGGTTAGGGTGCGTTCATTAGAATTGGGCACAATTCAAGGCTCTAAAACGTGAAAGGATTGACAATGAACAACAAAGATAAAACGAAACCCTATGATGAAGAATTTCTTTCACCATTTAGAGGGGCTAAACACCCTTAATCCTTTAAAGATTAAATCCCTCTTAAATAAGATAAAGTTTAGACTATAAAACACCAATGAAATTAGGATAAAATTTTAAGAGACTTTTAAGAGAGAAATAGTAATGAGCTATATCATATATCATTCATCAAAGTCTACTTACAAAAGAGTAAATTGGTGTATTGTGCTTGCAAGGCTCATGGCTTATTCCCAAGAAAGGAATCAGCCAACAAGAAAATTACATCCTTAGTTAATAGAAATTAGGCAGAAATCCCCCCCTAAGACCAATAGAAAATAAGCATTAAAATTCCGTAGTCAATAGGAGTGAGATGATAATTTCTCTCTTTCTTATCTTTTTGTTTTGGAATTTGAATTCGTCTTAGAAGTGAAAACGAATCTTCCTTAAACCTTTCTTTTGGGGAATATTACAAGAATTTCCTTAGGAGGATTTTATATTGCTATGTACCACTTCTCTAGGCAAGTTCAATGTCTCTCAACCTAGTTTTAAGTCTCCTTTCAAATCCAAATTTTGGCCATCTAAATTCTTTGTTGTATTTCTTTGTTAATACTTAAAGTTTACAAAAGTTATTCTCTAGGATGGAAACTACTCGTGGAGCATTGTAAGCATCTCTAATATACTTTATTTGGGCTTCATTTGCTAATCCAAAATGTGGTTCAAAGTTGACCCAAACTTCTTGAAGTAAATTGAGCAATGAAGAAATTAGCCTGAACTCCTTATTTAACATGACCACTTGCCTCTGACCATTAATAACTTACTTAAGCCCTTCAAAGTTCTCAAAGGAGTAAAGACATTAGAGGTTGGACCCCCTAGAGCCATTTGATCAGTGGTGAAAAGTGGAGTTTCTTGGTTTAGGCCTTAACATTGTGCAAGATGTTGAACTTAAGCTTACTTAAGGCCATTACATCAAGTTTCTTTGCATTGATAAGGATATTCTTTAAGGGTCCTTAACAGCTGCTTCTAGGATTTTCTTTTTTTGGTAGAGTAACATTTCACTCCGTTTACTTTGTTTTATAGATTTTTCCCATGGTTAGAGTAGTCTCTTTGGGTTTGCTTATTGAGCTAGCCGTTAATCTAGCTATTTTTCTTGATCCATTGATTAATCTTGTTAGGATTGTGGATCAAGAGCCTAAAGATATAGCTAACACTATAATGAACGCATGTTGTGACAACAATCCGTTAGAGAGGTAGATTCGAATGTGCTTGCTTCCCTTCCTATTTGTATCTTTCCCTACTTGTTAAGACAAAAAGTAAATCTTGATTTAGTCATAGGATAGCTAAGTATGTGTTTTCCTCAAATATACAAAATATTTACTAATTACATTTGGTGATTAAGGTACATTGGCTCATAAATATTCAAAGTATCTGCAGTATATATTTTGCCTAAGGAATATTCTCTTCTTACAAAATAATGGTTAGCTTAATCATTTGAACCTGCTATTACATTAAATACTCCATATTTAACACAACATTAGTATTTTCTATCTTGACAAATAATCTTTTAGATGCAATTAATTAACTCTTGTTCAACGTTCAATGTTTTGATCAAATTACTCCATTACTAAGGACATTTGGTTAGGTAATTTTTAATTAATCAAATATAATAGGTCTATGGGGCTGGCATGTTTTACTACTAAAAAAGAGCCAAATAACGATGGAAATAGGTGACAGAATACTTTTCTATCACTGATGGCAACAGAAATGACAACGGATAGTGGAAGAAAACATTTTTGGATAACTGGAGAAGTGTGGCGATAGAAGATCCGTCCTGAGTATTGTGCACTTACCTTGGCGACGAAAATTCTGTCACTGAAAAAAGAAAAAGAAAAATGGTTTTAAGCTTGGCAATGGAAATTCCATCCCCAAAAAGTTTTTAAGTAAGGGGCGACGGAAATTCTGTCGCCTATTCCATCGCCAGCCTTTTAAATGAAATCATATCTGGTTTCAATTACTCACTTTCGCGACACACACACCTGGCTAGAGAGAGAGAGAGAGAGAGAGAGAGAGAGAGAGCGGCCACGAGGGAGATTGCCGAGCACCGTCAGCCCACGGCCGCCATCGCCGATGTCCATTCGCGCGCCTATCGCCGTTCTCGCCGTCGCCGGTTCAGCCGTCAGCCGCCTCCGTCCCCATTTTCTAGCTTCACTTAGGTAAATTTTTTAACCCTAGATTTAGTTTTAACTACTACAAATTATGGTTTTGGTAGTTCAAAATGTATTGTCAGTTTATATTTACATTGAATTGTCAGATATGTATTGGTTAATTGCTTCAATTTGGTTGAAATTGTGTATTAATGTAATTGAGGGTTTAGGATTGTATGAGATTAGTAGTTTTTTTTGAACTCTAGATTTAGTTTTAATTACTACAAATTATGATTTTGGTAGTTGAAAATGTATTGTTAGTGTATGTTTATGTTGAATTGTTAAATGTGTATTGATTAATTGCTTCAATTTGGTTGAAATTATGCTTTAATGTAGTTGAGGGTTTAGGATTGTATGAGATTAGTAGCTTTATTTGTAAGAGAAGATTTGGTGGAAATGAAAATTTATGTGAAGTAATTATATGAAAAATTATGGGAGTAGTAATGGGTGATTTGCAAGAGTCAAAATATGTGTGAAGCAATTTGGGTGAAATTTGTGGGAGTTATAGTGAGTGATTTGCAAGAGTTTATTGTAAATTGAAATTAATACTAATTCCATGTACTTATATATATCTTTTAGTAAACAAATATATGTAATACATAGGTGAGAAATGATGTTAAGTATTATTGTGTATATTGAAATTAATATTAATTCAATGACTTTTATGAATATTGTTGCTTGAGTAGAATATGAGTGGCCCTCCACATCGATCGTGGATGTATAATGGATTATTACCTGATTGTGATGATTATACACAACAATTTCTAAATAGGTAAATCGATTTGGTGCATTTGCACGTAGGCAAGCAGACTTCCAAAGTGGGGGGAAATATAGATGTCCATGTTCAAAATGTAAAAATAGAGTGTATTTGACACCTAATGAGGTAAAGATGCATTTGATGTATAAGGATTTCGTGAAAGGATATTGGTATTGGATATGTCACGGAGAAGTAGAACCTCCGCAATATGAATTTGGATATTCTACTAGTGAAATGGGCAAAGTTGGTGGTTCAAGTCATACAAATTATACCCATGATAAATGCTATGCAGATCATATGGATCACATGATTGGTGATGCTGTATTAGCAAATCAAAATGTAAGGGTTCAAGAGGGAAGTAGTTCTCAAGGACAGTTCTATAATATGGTTCAAGCTACTCAACAGCTCTTATATAATGGTTGTTCTACGTACAGTGAACTCTCTGCTACTGTTCGGCTATTGAGTATCAAGTCTAATTATAATATGCCACAAAACTGCTTTAATGAAGTTGTTCAGTTAATAAAAGAGATGTGTCCACCTAACAACCATGTGTCAAACCACTATGGCCAGATGAAGAAGGTTGTTAAAGATCTTGGTAACGATGTGATACATATTGATTGTTGCTGTAAAGGGTGTATGCTCTTTTTTTAAGGAGGACTCAAACCTCGATGCATGTAAGTTTTGCAGGCATTCGAGATGGAAGAGGCAAAGGTCACAAGAAAGGAATCAAAAGCCATTGCCATATGCAAAGATGCATTACTTGCCATCGAAACCTCGACTGCAGAGGTTGTATGCATCAAGAAGCACTGCAGAGCACATGAGATGGCATTATGAACATCGGTGGGAGGATGATATTTATGTCATCCATCAGATGGCGCAGCGTGGAAAGATTTTGATAACAAGTACCCTGATTTCGTGGCAGAGCCTCGAAATATTATACTTGGTGTATATGTTGATGGATTTAATTTTTACACATTCTCCGCAAGATCTCATTCCATTTGGCTGGTGGTGGTAACACCTTATAACCTTCCTCCTGAAATGTGTATGACCACACTATTTATGTTCCTCACTTGTGTAATCCCCGACCCTAAAAATCCCAAGAACAAAATAAATGTATATTTACAACCGCTTATTGATGAGTTGAAGGAGTTGTGGGATGTTGGAATTGAAACATATGACATATCTACAGGTACAACATTTCAAATGAAAGCTACACTTATGTGGGCCATCAATGGTTTCTTGGGGTATAGGATGTTATCTGGGTGGAGCATTAATGGTCAATTGGCATGTCCAGTATGTATGACATAACAGAAGGCTTTGAGACTCCAGAATGGAGGTAAATTCTCGTGGTTTGATTGTCAACGATGTTTCTCACCAAGGAATCATGCATTTAGGAGAAACAAAACTTCATTTAGAAAAGGCAGAACTGTTGCTGGGGGTCCTCCTTGCCGCATAACTGGGGAACAAAATTATGCTGAGGTGGAACACTACCCAATGGTTACGACAGAAGATGACTTTCAAATGCCGGGATTTAAGGAGAATGAGCATAACTAGACAAAGAAGAGTATATTCTGAGAGTTGTCTTACTAGCAACATCAATTGCTCCACCATAATTCAGATGTGATGCACATAGTGAAGAACTTCTTTGAGAACATCATTAACACTGTGATGGATGTTCAAGGGAAAACAAAGAACAATGTCAAATCAAGAATGGATGTTGCAAATATTTGTGATAGAGAAGAATTATATTTGCAGCGAGGTCCTAATGGTAGAACAGTTAAACCAAAAGTGAAGTTCGTTCTGGCTGTAGATAAAAGAAGAGAGTTGTGTGAATGGGTTAAAGGACTTAACATGCCTAATGCATATTGCTCCAATTTAAGGAATATTGTAGACCCTAATGAGGCAAAGTTCAGCAATATGAAAAGTCATGATTGTCATATGTTCATGGAGACGCTGCTGCCTATTGCATCCGGTGCTCTCCCGAATGACGTGTTCGAAACCTCTAATCGAGTTAAATCAGTTCTTTAAGAATTTGTGCCCCACAACACTGCGAGAGGATGTGCTTGAGAAAATGCATTGGAACATTGCCATTACTCTCTGTAAGTTGGAGATCATATTTTCTCCAGGTGTCTTTAATGTGGTAGAGCACTTACCAGTGCATTTGGCAGAAGAGGCACAATCTGGTGGTCCTCTCCAGTACCGATGGATGTATCCATTTAAGAGGTAATATAGATTACATTTATTGAAATTAGATTTAAAAAATGAGGGAATGTATGCACGTATTTAAGCTACCATCAACAACTCATCGAACCGTTTCCTAAGCTGAATCATAACTGCCTCCTCATATTTCAATTATTGATCATAGATTCTCTCAACTTTGGGAAAAAAATACCTACAAAAAGGAAAAATTGTCCAAGTAAGATAACTATGAGTAAGCAGGAGTAAAGATGACTAAATACCTTGCTGAAACCAAAGAATAAGTAAGGAAATGTGGCAAAATGAATGGGATAAAATGATTAAATTAAAGATTTGTCAACTCCCACATGCTTATCTCTTGCTTGTCCCAAGCAAGACTAAAAGCCTTATCGATTGTTTGGTACCAAAAGTGATTATTTAAGCATTTCTAATCACGTGGTTTTTTTATCATATTCGGAATTATTTTTGGATTTGATTTATTTTTGTGTGTTTGTGCAAAGAATAATAATTTGATGAAATATTAAGGTTATTAGCTTGGCGTGCATGACTAATTGGAGCAAATTTTGGTTTCCAACAATTTTCGTACTATGGTGACTTCCATAATATTGATCAAGAGCGAAGAATGTGAAACCTACTCCAACGAGAATTTAGAAAGTGAAGGATGGCTAGCATCGTTATAAAAAGGAGGTCTTGGATACGACAATTCACAATCCAATTTTTTTTCTCATCTTAGAATAGCTTAGTTTAAGTTTAGGAGTTGGTTTAATTTAGTGAATTTCCTCTATAAATTTTAATATGTATTTGTAGATTTAATGCCAGTTTAAGATTATGATTATTCAATTCATTTTGCTTTCAATTCAATTTGTTCCTGGTGATTTCTTCCCTTGTCTTTTTCCCTTATCTTAACTCAAGTTCACTACTTTTTGATTTATTCTATTGATTGACCTATTAGTACTTGTTTAGTTTTTAGACTTAATCATGTTTAGGTTAGATTTAAATTTTGCAGGTTGAATGATTTTTGTTTTCATGTTTGCTGCTTTCAACTTAATTATCATGGGTTACTGGTTAGTGTAGTGACCTGGATTTGGCCCCATTCCTATGGATTTGTCCTTTAAATAATACGTTGAAAATTGTATGCTTGTAGTGTTACTATACATCATTCTAGGATCATGCAAGTTTTTGGCGTCGTTGCTCAAGGTGGTAGTTTGAATTTACGTTACAATTTTATTTTTGTTCGCCAATAGTGATTATTTTTATAATTTTTTCTAGTATATTAGTTTCATAATTTTAATTAGTAGATCACATATTATCATCCTTTTTCCTTTTTTTCATTAGAATTTTGGGGGAAAAACCCCTAAAAACTCAAAAAAAACCCCTAAAAACTCAAAAAAAAACTTTGACTTTATTTTTGAAATCCTAGGTCTAATGGCTGTTTTCCATTTATCCTAATATAAGCATGAACCGTTTTGGAGTTATTTCTCTAGGCTGAATGACTTTCATACTCACTTTGTGGACCACACGTTTGAAAAATGGAAAATTTATGCGGTTGTTGATTCAGGTGAGAATGGGAAGCCCGAAGTGATTTTAGGCTCAAGGTGTTTATTTCAAAAACTCCTGATAAAACATGGGACTGGCTAGAACATTTGGTTTGGCATAGTTATGAATTTGAATAAGTTAGAGAGACTTTGAGTACCACACTAATAATCCATCTGTTCATCATGCTAATTCTTATTCATATGATCAATCTAGGGACCCACATGCTCAACCCTGCCATTATGTTCTTGATTGTACTCCTATTTGCTATGGTTATTGTAAATTGTTTGACCATGACACTAATGGTTCTTTATATCACACAAATGATGCTTGTGTAAATCTTGAAAAGATAATGAGTGATATGATAGAAAAAATGATTGAGACTATGAAGTAGTACATGCTTCAATGTTTTAATCAAATAAGGGGATGGCAACGTGCATGAACCTAACTTTAGTTTTTCAGCCTCCTAAACAAGAGGCTAGTCTTGATGATGATATTGAGTGTGCCAGTCTCTAATTGATACACCTTTTACCAACCTTAGGGAAAAGATTGACCTCCCCATATCTTCATTTTCTAAAATTTCATCTAAGACTAGCAAACGCAAGGACATCATTCATGATATCTTACCAGACCCACATATTCTTTTTGCACAGCCTTATGAATTAGAGGTGATGTTAGTGCTCATGTTGAGAAATAAAATAAGTGGTATAAGGAAATTTCTAGTCATGATGATTTCATAGAGTTAGTCTATGAGAAGTCAGATGTGGAGAACGAGATTAGCGTACGCTCTTCTAGTTCAGAGTTAATAGATCCCACTTCTCTTAGGTTCACTGAAATGGCCCATACCCCTACCCCTTCACCTTTAACACCCTTCATTGATGATTATTTCTCATATCCTCCTAAGTCTCCTATTTTAGGGTTTCTTGATCATATAGTTGGTTCTAATGATTTTTCCCAAACCTTTATGCATATTGAGATTACGGGAATAGGTGATGATTCAGGGTTCCCTAGAGTGAGTGTTCATGATAATTCTGATATTTTGAGGCCACTTTCCTATCCCTCCTTAGCATGTTGGTTATGTTGCTAATAAGTGGGCGTGTAAGTTTGACAAGTTGAAAGGAGATTTAACCTGTGTGGATGCATGCTTATATTTATATTTTTCTCACGCTCATGTTTTGCGTTGTGTCCAAGGCTTATGACTAGTTGTTGAGAGCTTTAACGTGCTTTGATAGGAGTAGCACTTTGAGGTCGAGCTGGAGTGTTTGATACCGCAAAAGCCATCCAATGACTTCTGATGGGCGGTGAGATAGCTCGAGTGCATTCAGTATTCAACCTGGTAACATTATTCCCATGCTCTTGTACATGTTGTATATTGAGTAGTGTCCTTTTCCCTTTTCATTTTCTCTCGATTTTGTGTTCTTTAGACTCTTTTTTCCTATGGTGTAGACATTGTATGATTTTGGTGCAGGGAAGGGGAAGTTATCCCATGAATTTTTCGAAAAAGGAGAAAAAAATTAAAAAACCAAAAAGATTTTCTATTTTTGTGTGATTTTGGGAGTTGTACTATCTTAATTGACTTTGACCCTTCTTGTTTAATATTGGTTGTGTATGACTATTGTGTACATGAAGTCCTTAGTACAAAGTGTGTCATTTATTGCCCCAGTTCTAACCCTATGATTCTATTATAATTTTGAGGCCAATCCTTGTTTGTATATCACTATTGGTTTAGGGCGTTTGGCTTTCATGGTTGATATTATCACTTGTCCTTTTGTTTTATTCCTTTTATTTTCACCTTTATTTAGCCCAAAAAATTAAAAATATCAGAAAAATAAAAGAAAAGGAGTCTTAAAGTTGGGAACGATAAGTATCCCTTTGAAGCACGCGCTACTAGGTGCTATCCTTTGAGGTAACACTACTACTAGAAAAGCTTGTTTCCCAAGTTAGTGAATCAACAAAGTACTCAAGGAGGAATGAGTCGAACTCTGGTTAGTTTGGCTCCAAATATGCTAGTGCACTTACACACTGAGCACTATGATGGATTCATGGTCTTGAAGCACTATGGAGTAAAAAGTTGGTGTATGGATGTCATATACTAAGAGTTTTGACGTGTACATTGTGTTTGTGTATAATCTAATAGTTGGATTGCAATGGCAACATTGTTTGTTGAGTGTAAATAGATTTTTCCTTACATTTATATTTTGAAAATTCTAAAAAGATTTTCTGTTATTTATTCCTTTTCCTTTTCTTCTTAAATGATTTTGTGGTTATATTTTCTGTAAACTCTCAGGAGTCCACACTCGTCCCTAAACCTAGGGGTTTAAAGGGTTTATTACACACGCAAAGTGCAATTGCAATAACTACAAAAGCAAGCTAGATGTTTATGACTGGTTTTTCTTCTCGTTTGTTTCACTCTGGAATAAACAAAATCTAGGTATGGGAGTATTTGTTTAGGCACTAAAAGTGACCATCTAAGTACTTCTAACTGCTTGAGTTTTGATCATATTCGAGATTATGTTTAGTTTTTATTTGGTTTTTGTGTGTTTGTGTAGCAAATAATGATTTGATGAAATATTGAGGTTATTAGATTGGAGTTTGTAAGGAGCACGACCCCGGGGAACGTATCTTAAGTGTGGTCCCCCACAAATGGTCAAATTCACCTGCCAGGTGTTTTGTTTGAAATTAAATCATATTTATTTTTATATAAAAAACAGAGTTTGTCTATTGAGTTACAGGCTCGTCCAACAAAGCTAGGCCTCAGATTTGATTCAGGAACCAGGCCAGGTTCCTATACTAGAGCCTGGTCAAAGCTATCTTTGCTGAATCCTAGAAGTAGCCCCACTAACCCAAAATCGGGGCTACAGGTCTGATCCAGGGCTAGCACTAAGCCTAGATCCTGGTCTAGATAGTTTCATTATCGGGATTCCGAACTGGTTTTCTCAATTCAGAAAAAACAAACAAAAGGAATAGAGAAAAGACAAAAAGTGATGAACTTTAGTTAAAAGAGTCGCCAATGAGTTTTAACAAAAACTTACAAACCAAATTTACTCTTCAAAGCGAACATAAATTGAAAGGGACAGCTGGTTTGCTTCAAAAAGGTTTTTGAAAGGCCCTCGAATAATTTCTATTGTGGGGACCATCTTGACTATATAGGCTCGAATCGAGGATTAAGATTCAGGGGCGATAGTATGGTGACATGTTAGAGTCCATCACATCACTGCCTGTCATCACTGACGGTCTCTACTAATCAATATAGGAAGTTTGATATTAATAACACTATCAAATAGTCATGCAACATTTTAGCGTTAATCATGTCAGATAACACAAATCAAAGGTACAATGCTAGTCCAGAAAAATTTAAAAAAAGTAAGTAATTACAGAGGTGGGGAGCTACTTAAAAATTACATCTTTATAAATCTACAATCAAATAAGTAAAAGAGCAAGAAAACAAATAGAAAGAGTGAGGGAAAGATTGGATTTTCTGTAAAGTGTTTCTCTCAAGATTTTTTTAAGTGTATTCCTCTCAAATTTTTAGTGTTTTTCTCCCAAAACTATAATGTTTTCCTCCTTAATTTTCAATGTGTTTAACCACAGCAGTAACCCATTTTTATAGTGTTAATAGGGTAATAGGACCGGTTTAGAGAAAGGAGACTTAATAATATTCTCATTAAGCTTAATCTATATGGGTGTGCCGATCAATATAGAATCTATTTGGTGAGACAAATGTTAGACATAGAAAATGACTCAAAAAAGGAAGACTATAGAGTCCAGCAAGGTTCTAGGTCTAGTCAGATTGTGTTACGCAAGAACCCGGTCAGGTTCCTAGGCTGGGTTGCAGACAACACAATTTGCTTTGGCCATTAGTTTCTCATCTAATATCTATTTTTAGTAATTCTTTTTTCCTTGGAATCTTATTCACTCTAGTTTTAAATGACACCAATTTCATAAATTTGGAATGAGCGTAGAAGAAGATATGAGCAAAAAGGTGAATCGGTGCCATTTTCAGTGCATGCCTTAGTATTCAACTTATATCTTTTCCGTTGCTTATCAGATTTTAGTGTATAATATGTCATTAGAAAGATATTCAATGAAGAATACTAGTATCTAAACTCAATAATTTTATATACCCTAGAGTAGGGTGAAAATATGAAATAAATCTCAACTAGATGTCGAATGCTGTTAATTTGGGCATGTTTAGGCTTGATTAGCCTTTTGTTTTATTTCTCTGTTATTCTTCAGACCCAAATGAAGGATCATAGTGCTAGGACCCCAAAAATACACATTGGCTCATAATTTTTGTGATTGGGCATTTTATAAAAAAATCAAGAAGCCATTTTTAGGCGTCTACAGTTAGCCCCCACTTTGGCATCTGACAACTTTCGCCGTGGGGGTGGGTGATAATGTGAAATCCAAACCTGGCCACTAAGGGGCTTGAGATTTGGCGCCCACTAACTTTCACCATGACAGTGGCTGATGATGGCTTATTGTGCTAAGAGTTAGCAATGTTGTTGAAATGGTTTTGTTGGGAGCCATCGATTCTGAATTTTGACCTTTTATCAATCTATCGAACATTTTTTCTGGTCTACTGGATTTTAAATTTAACCTTTTGTTGATCTTGTAGTTCTTGAATTTGGTGGAGGAGAGCCTAAAGACCTGTAGTCAGATTCCTATGGACTTAAACACGTCTAGGCTTAAAGACATGTAGCCAGATCCTTGTGACTGTGCTAGCATTTGAGCCTAAATACTATGGCCAAATCTTTATGAACTTGGGGTCCTGGAAGTCTGAAGATTTGTAACAAGATCCCTATGAACTTGGCAGCATAGAAGCCTAAAGATTTGTAGCCAGATCCTTGTAAACTTGGTGGTGTAAAAGCTTGAAGAACTGTAGCCCGTTTATTCACTTGTCATTAGTGAAATGTTGAGATGTCAAATCCTTAAGTTTGACTTCTATTGCTTACATGTCGATGTCATATTCTCTTGATGGGAGCTTGCTGGACGTCAAGATGTCCTAAGATAACGAGGATGAGGTGTCCTACATGGCTAGTCACATAATAACATGAAGTTAGGCATACGTCCTTTCTATAAGGATAAAGGTGAATTGCTTACGGGCAATGATGATTTTATAGAGCTCGCTTTTAGGATGGAGATCCTACTTGGATCGAGCCTAATTAAGGTGATGGTCAAAGTATAGATGTCTTTTGTCATAGTTATTGATGTAATCCTAAGAACTCTTAATATAAATTCATGGCTAATCAGGTTTGTGTGCCCTTCCTCTTGTTGTCATGCTTGAATGTGCATTTCCTCATTCCATGGTTCCCAAGTGATCAAGGTAGAGGGTGGGTTAGTAAATAGGCTAAAGACCCATATATAGATGCAGGTGAAATTGCTAGCCTAAGTGAGACTATGCATGTACACTGATTATGAGACTTAATAGTGTTGACCGTTCTAACTTATGATGACCTAACCTCCTATACAAATAGGTTAAGGCCCCATGCTAAGTTTAGGGTCCATCAGATAAGGCCCAGTCAAGGTATAAGTGACTAACGGGCTAGGCATAGTGATGTTCTGTAGCTTAGGATAACGGGTAAAATGTTAAGTGACCGCTAGGTCATGAGTCATTTATTGCCCAGGTAGGGAATCTTTTTTTTAATGGAGGAGTAATCTGTAATTTTGCATTAAAGTGCTCATATTCTAAAGAAGCCCCAATCTTTGTTCATCATAGGATGTGGAAGGTTATGGAAGGTGAAGATGCTTTTGCTAGTGGTGCCTAAAGTAGAATCTAGCTCAGTACAAAGCATGTGGTTACCTCCTTGGCAGGTAGTGTTTACTATGATGGAAGCCCTAATTGTTTAGAAAAATGTGGGGGAGTCCCCTGTCTTGCATAATGGATGAGTGCTCACTTAAGAAGGTTGAAAATATGAAGTGAGTATCCATTCTTAAATTTATAGTCATAGCTAAGATCAGAGTTTAAATTTTAGAATGGAGGTGAGATTAGAGGCTATAATGATTAAGAAGTGTGGTAAAGTGGGTGAATAGTTTGTCCAAGTCTGAATTAATGGGAGTAGTTAATGGAATGTTTCGTTGTCCTCAAAAACTTAGGTTTTATTTTCAATTTTCTTTTGCTGGTCTACCTTTTTACGTTTCTAGACTAACCACTCTCTTCTTCTTTTTTTTTGTCTCTTTTTTTGGAGACCAAAGGAATCAATTCATATGTTTCTTCAGGGAAAAGAATGTTCATGGTCGAGCCTTAAAGAGGTTACCTACGTATCCAATGTAGAATCAAACTAGTTATAGTTCGAGGTAAGAACATGTAGCTTAAAGGAGGGATGCTCCTAAGAGGGCTTTTAAGGTAAGCTTCAGGGTTAGGTTGCTAAAGGAAGGAAATCAGCGTGAAGACTCAAATAAACTTTGTGAACTCCCCAGGTGTGCATGGGTGATTAAGTTAGTGTGAATAAGTAATTTCTTCCTTTCTTGTTCTTTTCAAGCTCTCTCTCTCTTTTTTTTTCCTTCTCTTGTTTTCTTTTTGTTTTAGTTCATCTTTTCTTCTCTTTTTCTTTAGATAGGGACCATTTGGTATGGACTCTCTTTTTCTAATTGCTAATTTCGATGCCAATCATTACACACTCTTACTCCTTAGTCAGGTCAAATGTAGTTACCAAACAAATATACTCTTTTGAAGGCCCAAAGGGGCCTCAAGTGGTAACTTATAAGGCTTGATAAAGGTATTAACATAGATTATCAAAAGAGGCCGCCTATCCTAGGGATGTCTCTTGAAGTTACATGGCTTATTGCAAAGAAATTTTTTGGCCATCCTTTTTTCAAGTGGCGGATTTAGTCTCTTTTTTTATTTATTTCTCTCCCTCTCCTTTTGCCGACCCTAGATTCACCATAGGATAGAAGCATTCTAGAAAAAGGAGTGTATGGAACCAGTACAAGAAGATATTTTATTAACGATCAAGGTTACATCAAACTTGAACTTAGGATTGACAAAGAAAAAATAAATTTCAAGACTCAAGAGCTGACAACAAACTAAGTGTCATCTATTCTTCATAATTGGACTGATTTGAAGTCCTGTTATGTGGTGACTCTTCTTCCACAAGCATGTCAATATTCCTTAATGTTATAAGTTTTTAAATGACAACCTTCATTGTTGGTTGTATATGGGCTATAGGATCCTGATGAATAACCTTACTTGATCAGCCTCTAAGGGTTGGTTCGGCATATAAGTTGCATTTGCCCTCCATCAAGCAAAGAAGTTAGAAAAGATTTCCTTTTCCTTCGGCTGAATTAACTTCAGGTCCCTAAGTGTGATTGGGAGGTCAGCATTATATGAATACTGGCGTAAGAACTCTTTGCACAGATCATCTAAGTTCATGAGCTTTTGTGAGTCACTATTATAATACCAGCTCATCGCATCCTTGTTGAATGTCCAAAGAAATATGATGCAGAAGATATCATTGTCAATTCTTTTTAGAGTCATGGCATGACAAAGTTCCTCTCTTGATGGTTAGGGTTTTCGGTTCCATGAAATTTGATATCTGGCATGCTGAATTTCAAGGGTAATTTTCCTTTTGGGATTAAAGTGAATCCCACATAATCATTAAAGTAATTGTTAAACATCAAGAATTCCTTAACTAACTGTTCTATATGATCTATATGTGGATCAGTTTATGGGGCCCCCTTTTCCCCTTCTTCTTCCTTCGTATTATTATCTGCCTTTAGGATGTCCTTGATAAGGTTTGAAGGGTAGTGGCCATAAGTTTCATTTTCATTTCACTTTTGTCCACCCTTACTTGCATTCTTTCCCTCATTTTCATAAGGTGAGCCATTTTGCTAATTATGTGTCATCGGGATTAGTGAGCTGTTGGACTTTGACTTTGACCTTGACCGTATAAATGAAGTTTCCCTGACTTCTTTCTGGGAATGTAATCTCCCATTTTGTGAACTCTGCTTATATACCTTCTTAGTGTTCCTTATCCTAATCAATAAGGTGATGGTTTAGAGGAGTTGAATGTTGTTCCTATGAATAATGGAAATGAAAACTCAACAGTATTGGCTATGGGATGAAGAAAGTGATTAATAACTTGTAGCCTGGTTGGAGAGGAGATAAGGATTTGAAGGTTTAGGTCGGGTTGGAAAGGATAAGGTTAAAAAGTTGGATTTAGGCTACTGGTTTTAAATGAAATAAAGTCTTACCATATACTAGGCTCTAAGTTAGGCTTAGACAGCGAACTTGTGGGCCTACATTGGGTCTAAGTGAGCTTATATGACTCATGGGCCTATAGAGAGCATAAACGTGACCTTGGTTTGGTTTGCCTAGAATTAGCTAGTTTAAGCATGTAAATAGATGTAGGTGGACTCATCTAGGGATCTTAGACCTAGAGAATGGATGTATGATGCGAGGACCATGGATTTATGCATATGTCAAATACCTTGGTCTTAATTGGACTTACGTATTATGAATATGATGTATGATTCGGTGCAACTTAGAAAAATTAAAGCTCTAAAGTTCTAATAAGCACCATTACAGACATTGGACCTAGATGAACTCAAGGACTATGCATGATGAGGCAAAATGATGTGTGATCTTTGGGCCTAAGTATCCTATAACTAATGTGCTAAGACTAAAGGGGAAATGCCGACCCATGAACTGAGACCATGCTGAGACCCCAGGTTAATAAACTATACCGAACATCCTTGCAAGATCCCGGTCGGGTTCCCTTAATGGCCTCTAAAACTGACACTGTGACTTTTGTCCTTTTCTCCAAAATCTAGACTCAAGCACATACATCCAGACTCTGGGAATCCTAGCTGAGGTATGGTGGACATAAAACAAGCCCAAATTTTGCCCATTCCCTAAACACATATGCAAACTCTTGTTTCTTTGAGCACCCGATCGAGCTCTTTTAAGCTCAACTGAGACCCTCATTAAGACTTTATATGACTTAAACTTGAGGCTAGAACGTATTCAGGTTCAGGTTAAGAGCCCTTATAACTCAATTGGCCTAAAAACCACTTCGATCATTAACCCGTGTTACTAGACTTGACCACAATGATGACTTCACAGAACCCTAAAGCACATATACACTGGTCTTTGGGTGGAGGTAAGGTTTTAGAAATAGCACTAGAGTTCTTAACATTCATAAAATCACACAAGCAGATGAGTTCCAACCAAATCAAAAATTCTAAGTTATAAGTAGTCTAGGTAAGGTTTAGAATTAGCCATCTCGCGACCCAATGCTTTCGAGGTCACCCGTGGGGTACATGAGATGATTGGAACATTTTGATTGCTTCCTTGTATCATGTGGACTGGCAAAGTATCTCACGAGTGGGTGAAACAATTGCAGGCTCCGTTGGAAGTCTAAATGGGCCCACTGAGTTAACCAACTGTTTTTCTGAGGGATAATAGCAGTGGTTAATCCTAGATGCATTGTTAATCCTATTAGGGTAGTACCTTTAATGCAAGAATATCTAATATAATTGCAACTAAAATAATTTTCCATATTAAATTTCAAATCTCACCCACTTTAAAAAAAAAAATTCTCCAGTAGAGTTGCCAATGTAAGGACCACCACCACCTAGGTACATCCCCCTCTTCTACGAATAATCGGACTCGTTTGCTACGTGTTTTGTTTTGGAATTAAATCATATTTATTTTTATAGAAAAACAGATTTGGACTACTGAATAGCAGGTTCGGCCCAAAAAGTTAGGCCTCAGATCTAATCTAAGAACCCGACCGGGTTCCTTGGCCAGAGCCTGGTCCAAGCTCTCTCGACTGGATTCTGGCAGTAGTCCCTACCTAACCTAAAATCTAGGCTACAAATCTGATCCAGTCCATTCCTAGGCTTACACCGAGCCCAGATTCTAGTCCAAATAGTTTTACTATCAGAATCCCAAATTAGTTTTTCCAATTTAGAAAAAACTAACAAAAGAATATAAAAAAGACAAAAAGCAATGAATATTATTTAAGAGAGTTGTCAGTGAGTTTTAGGGAAAACTTACATACCAAATCTACTCTTCAAAGGTGAACATAAACTGAAAGGGACAGCTGGTTCACTTCAAAAAGGTCTTCAAAAGACCCCCGAGCAATCCCTAGTATAGGGACCGTCTTGGCTCCATAGGCTCAAACTGAGGATTGAGAATCAGGAGCAATGGTATGGTCGCATGACGGATTGCATCGCATTATCGCCTATCATTACTGACGATCATACTAATCAATATAGGAAGTTAGGTCTTAATTACACTATCAAACATTCATGCAGTATATTAGCACAAATCATGTCAAATAACACTAATAAAAGGTACAATGCTAATCTAGAAAAATTTAAAATAAAGTAAGTAATTACAGTGTCGTGGAGTTACTTAAAGATTACGTCTTTATAAAATCTACAATCAAATAAGCAGAAGTGCAAGAAAACAAACAGAAAGAGCGAGGGAAAGATTGGATTTTCCCCACATGATGACACAACTGATTGACTTAGGAACCTAGCAAAGTGATGCCTTTTAATTATTGATCCACTTCTCTGTCTCAATGCTCTCAATATGTAAAGTGTTTCTCTCATATTTTTTCCAATGTGTTCGTCTCTAATTTCTAGTATTCTTCTCGTAAAAAATCTGATGTTCTCCTCCCTAGTTTTCAATGTGTTTAGCCGTAGAGGATAGCCCCCTTTGTTATAGTGTTTGTAGGGATAATTTGAATCAATTTAGAGAAAGAAGACTTAATGATTTTCTCATCAAGTTTAATCTATACAGATGCATCACTCCATGTAGAATTCTGTTTGCTAAGAAACACTATAGACATAGAAAAGGACTCCGAAAGGGAAGACTATAGAGCCTTGTTGGGTTCTCAGTTTGGTCATGTTGTATTAGGTAAAGACACGATCGGGTTCCTAGGCTGGGCTCCAAATAACACAATATGTTTTGGCCATAACTTTCTCATCTGATCTCTACTTTAAGGGATTCTTTTTTCCACGAAAGCTTATTCAGTCTAGTTTTTAATGACACTGATTTCATAACTTTAGATAATTGTGTAAGAAGATATAAGCAAAATGGTGAATAGTTGTCATTTTTAGCACATGCCTCAGTATTCGACTTATATCTTTTCCATTACTTATTAGATTTTTGGTGCATAATATGCCATTAGAAATATATTCAATGAAGAATACTAGTATCTAATCTCAATAATTTTATATACCCTACAGTAAGGTGAAATATACAAAATAAATACCCACTATACATTAAATACCATGAAAGTAGACTTGTTTAGGCTTGATTACCCTTTTGTTTCCTTCTTTATTATTCTTCAGACTCAAAATACAGAAATTGGGTTACAGATTTCGTTATTGGGCATTCTATAGAAAACTATGATGCCATTTTTAGGATCTATTGCATGCAAGACTAACTGAGGCGAATTTTGGAAACTTATAGCCAAGTGGAAATTGGAAATTAAGTAGGTTATAAGCAATTTCCTAATTATGGTGATTAAGAGTGAAGAACAAAAAACTTATTCCAACTAGAATTTGAAAAGTGAAGGATGGCTAGCACCACTATAAAAGGAGGTCCTAAATACCATAATTTACAATCAAATTTTCCTTAAAGCTTAGTTTGGGTTTAGAAGTAGGCTTAGTTTAGTCAATTTCCTATCAAAACTTTAATACACATTTTTTTAGATTTAATCCAAATTCAATACTTTGATCGTTGAATTTAGTCCACTTTCCATTTTTGTTGTCAAGTAAATCTATTTCTGGTAACTTCTTTCCTTATCTCTTTCTCTTATCATGACTCAAATTCACTTCTTTCTGATTAATTCTGTTGATTTGCTTGTCAGTAGTTGTTTAGTTTGTAGATTTATTTATATTTATCTTACATTTAAACTTTGCAGATTGAGTAATTTATATTTTCATGTTGCCTACTTTCAACTTAATTGTTGTGGATTAGTAGTTAGTGTAGCAACCCATATTTGAAGTAGTCCTATAGATTCGACCTTTGAGTACTACGATTGATAATCGTATGCTTGCAGTATTACTATATATCCTTCTAAGATTGTACAATTTTTTATCGTTAAAGGGAGATCAACCTCCATTTTTATTTTTAAATAGCAAGGCAATGGTTATCAGCAAGGCAATGACTACCAATCAACAGGACATAATCATACACAAAAGGCAGCCCATTCAATTTGTAAAGCATATTTCATCATAAAAGATCCCAATGCCATGTTACAACACATAATTGACCTATATCGAACCACAAAGCAGTCAAAGTGCTCCTCAACAAATGGTAAACCAACCAGACCAATAGAACCTCACTCTTTCGAAAAATATAAACACTCCCTCTAATGTGTTTCTAATGATAATGGCTCTCTCTCTCTCATCAGTCCAATGCAACAATCTTACCATAAACCTGGCTATACTTTTAATCCTTCATCAGCAAAATGTAATATGCAAATGATAATCTGGAGGACTTACCACGAGTTGTAATAGGGTTTAAGGCTTAGAGTGAGAGAGGGACAAATGACTTAGGAAATGCAAAACTAAAGCTAAGAGACTAAGGAGCACCGATTCTAACAAATGTAAGTGCCACCAACACCACACCACCCTAAGAGATCAATAATGAACCCCCAAATGAGCTTAGGAAAGTAAGCAGAGAAAATAAAAAACACATCTTATTCAATCACCACACTAAACATGTCATTCACTTTTTTTCCTTTTCCTTTTTATTTTTCTTTTTCTTTTTCTTTTTTTCTCTTTTTTTGACAACAAAGCTAGTGAATCACAGTAAAGACATCACAAATTCACAACTCGAACTCAATTCCTAATAAGCATCAACCCATCAAATAAAGGGAGAAGCATCAACCCATCAAATCAATAACATCCTCTCACTATAACAACACACACAAAAATTGCTACCAAAATATCCCAATCATCACCCCAATCCATCATCACAACATCGATGTAAAGCCCCATTAGTCTTGGCATAGCGATAGGAAAATATATTTGATCAAAGGCTAAATAAGAGGGTTCATAGTGAATGAAATCAGTCAAGGCATAAAGGGCTAGCAAGGGATAGAATATTGATCATGAGATCACTTCTTGGCTATGTGGCTACCAATGCAACAAAGAATACCTTTATCACACTATCAAAAGTACATACGATGTGTAACCTTAGAGAGAGACAAGACAAGTTCTATAAGATATGCACATGGAAGGGTGGTGCCAATCATTTTATGGGCTCTAAAGGGCAATCGACATACAAACCAAGATAGTGCAATGTAAACCATTATTCCGAACCAACTTCCACAAGATTTCACTAAGAAAAGCAACACAATCATGCACAATCATATAAGTCTACCATCATTACAATGCCCCATGTCGTAATCACCTGATTAGCTTTAATTATCCGAAGTTTAGTGGGTAAACTATGGAGGAACAAGGGTAGGATATTATCGTCATGCTAGGGAGGATTAGGATTAATTTATTTACTTAAACATTATAACACCAATTAGTGCCACAACCCGTAAGCGTAGGGGTGTTGTAGTCTAGATTAAAAATATCATTCCTCTGGGACCAATGCAATCGATCGAGTTTATCCTTCTAAAATGATAAGCAAATAGAAATTGAGTTGGAATGATTTCTAAATCTAACCAATCACAAGTTAAAATGCTAATTACCGGTATAAGACTTCTATCGATTAAAAACGCCTAGGTATTTATTTCACCAATAATGGATTAGATCCGGTAAATTAAGTTTTATGCTTACTTTAGTTAGGTGAATCAAAGGATAACAATCATAAATAATTTAATTCTTCCTTTTGAAATAAACTGAATTGTTTAGACTAATCAAATTGCCATTCTTTCAAATGTTCTTAAATTAGTTTAAATTAATGTCTCAACCGGCAACTTTCTCTTAAAAATTACTATGCTAAGTCTAATCTTGTCTATCGAATAGCGTATTTCTCCTTTTAGTATTTCACCCTACCATTAACAATTTGCAAGCAATTTTAGCCTAAATCACTCACAACATACACAACATATTGAAACAATCCAAATAGATTAACCATAATAATGATATGATTAAGGATCTAATTTCACTATTTGGCTAACAAATCGCTAGACTAAAGGAAAAGTGCTCACATATGTTTATTAAACAAACAAAAGAGATTAAACAAGACATCAAAACAACCTAGAACAATTCTATTAGAGTTCAGAGAGTAAGGAGAAGAAATTCCTCAGCAACAACGGAGTTTCTTATTGATTCTTCAGTCTTCAAGCCTCCAATTTGCACCTTGCCTTCCTTCTAACCCTCCTCTTGTCCCAAAATGATTAAAATTACAAGACTATTTGAGAGATTTTTGAAGTAGAATGAGTTAGTTCTCCTTTTTTGTAACCGAACATGCCTTGATATAGCAGCTAACATGCGTTCTCAGTCATAAAACCGAGGAAAACGAAAGGTTGTAGTTGTTTCAAACCTGCCACGGACCATGGCCTTCACCATGGACGGTATGCAGAGGTCTTTGTCTCAGTTATTTCTCATTCATCCTCCCCTGCACAGACATAAAGGCTAGGGGCATCTGGGGTGAGTCAAAAACTCATCATTTGAGGGTCAATACCTGGTCAAATGGGTCTTAAAATCTACAAAAAGTATCAAAGAACCATACCCAAGCGTATACCTAGCAAATAAGTCATTCAAGTCGAGTAAGGGTCAGGTTAAATTTAGATCAGGTCATGTTTCAGGTTAAGTAACATTTCAGGTAGGTCCGGTTTAGGTCGGTTGAACTTCAGTCGGGGTCATTTTAGGTCAATCAATTTTTTGTCCAATACATTTGTCATGCAAAAATAAGCAACTTTGTAGAAAATTCGAGTATGGTTTTATTCGAATCAATTTGGGTTTCGGTCCACTTTTAGGTGAGCAAATTTCGGATGTCGGGTTAGGTATGGGTTCAGGTCGTTAGGTTTGGGTTTCAGGTCTCGGATTGATTTTGCTAGGTCTACCCAAGCGCAAAATGGGAATTTGAGGTATAAATTATAACATAAAGCTGATGAATTATATAAAAAAGCAACAAAATGACCCAAAAATGATATAATCTTTAAACACTTATCAAACTCTCCCATACCTGAACCGTTGCTTGTCCCTAAGGAACTATAAGATTGAAACTATGATGAAAAACCTCCTCAGGTAGATATTAATAGCAACATCAATAGCCAAATCGACCCAAAAATTAGGCCAAAAGTGATTTAAGCCATTACAAACAGATAGAGGAATGACATTTTCAAAATATAAGTAGAGACCATCACATCAAATATTGAATCAACCTCTCAAATCAACTTGAACACTCCTATTGGCACATGTAATAGGTTGACCCAGAAGACTTCATAGAACCTCACTTTAGTAATGAGGTACTCATCACTCATGTGTTTTAAAGTATAACTTGGTTCTCTTAAATCTGATTCCAAAGAATCAAATCATAATAGACTTGTCATGACTCTCCAATTCGCCGTCACTAGAATGCAAAACACACTAGGTAATCATGAGGACTCAAATGAGGTAGTGATAGGGATATGGGTAATGGTTTAGAGGGGAACAAATATTTTGGAATTGTGGAGCAAAAAGCCAAAGACTTATAGCAAAATTATCACCTCCTGATTTTTCCACAGAAGGTGTTGAAATAATCCAATCCAATATCAACGCTAAAATCTTCTAGTTCATTTTTTTTTTTCCTTTTTTTCTATTTCATTTTTTCTTGATCTTTTTTTTTTCTTTCTCAAAGAGAATGATTATGGCATAGAAAAATAAGTACCATTCAACACTTCTCAACCAACTCATAATAACTAACCGAATTACAACAAAGGGAATTCATGCATAGAACTTACAAATCCCTTATTGCATCTAAACAAACCACACCTGTTAGAATTGAGAGTACACTAACACAAGAGGGGGGGTGAATTGTGTTGGTAGATTTTCGCAGTTTCTGGGAACAGGCTTGGAACTTGTTTGGGCAGACTGTTTGTAACGTGCACAGAAGATGTAAAACAGCGAAAATAATTGAAAAGTGAGAACACAAGATTTTTACGTGGAAACACCTCGAGCCCAACCGAGGCGAAAACCACGACCTACCCCTGTAGGATTTTCACACACTTCCACTAAACGGGCTAAACACGTTACAAAGGTAACCTTTTCTGTTACAATTGCAACACACGTAACTGTCTACCCTTAGACTAGTTACACACCACGTCCTCGTCTCCCAGACTTGGACACACTCACGTAATCGTCTCCCCAAGACGAATTACACACGTCCAAAGCCTCCCTAGGCTTGGACACACTCAACTCTCACTTTGATGAAAGAAGAGAATAAAAACACCTTACTTTTGTGCTTCTAACTAAGCGAATGTAAGGTACAATTTTTGCTCCTAGTATGCCAAGGAAGATGACTCAATTTTCACACACACTTTGAAGGTTTTTCAGAAAATATGATTTGCAAGTTAAATCCCTAAAAAACCGTGCAAAAAGCTTTCTCAAAAATTTATGAAATCGTGTGCAAGCCGTGTATAAAACCGTGTGTGTGTGTTCAATGAGGAGGTGGAGAAGCTCCTTAAATAGTAGAGGGCAACAAGATCTTTTTGTGTGCTTGATCCACAAGTATAAGATCTTTTTGCTCCTAAAAAGATTATGGAAAGTGACTAATATTTTCAGTTCCCAAATCCTGAAATTTCCTATCTTATATTCCAAAAATAAGAGTTTGATTTATTTTATAAAAGATTTCCTTTAAAAGCTAGACTCAAAATCTCCACAATATATTTTCAAAGCCAAAGATTAACTTATCCTGGGTTTAATGATAACAGAAAATTTATCTCAAATATTTTCAAAAACGTCAGCCCAAGATTTGGAAAAAACTGTGAAAAATCGTTTTGGCTTGAAAACAGTCTGAACCCTGATCTCAGAACTGATCTGAGACAGTGTTCTTAAAAATCATTCAAGGTAATGTTAAATCGAGTTCTTTTAAGTGGCATATTAACAAGAATCTAAGAAAATAAAACCTATAACAAACCAAGACTCTTGTTGAAATCCACTGGACAGCATCTATAGGATCTTGACTTGTTACTTCAATGCTGTGGTGTTACTCAGAATTGTTTCCTGAGCTGTTCCTGGAGTTCTTCATGTCTCTGATGCGCTTTGAGTTCTTTGCCATTCAGTTGTTCTGAGGAACTGTTCTTAAGAGCTGTTGCTATGATGTTACTCAGAACTGTTTCCTGAGCTGTTTCTGAAGTACTCCATGTCTTTGATGTGCTTTAAGTTCTTTGCCATTCAGCTGTTCTGAGGACCTGTTCTTAAGACCTGTTCTCGACCATGGTTAATCAAGCAATTTCAAAGTTTTCCAAACAGTATTTGGAACCTGTTCGATCAACACACTCAAGTGTATATTCCATTTGTGTTTGTTATCATCAAAACCTTACATTATATAATGATGGGGTCAATAATTTCCTAACAATTTTCCCCTTTTTGATGATAACAAACCAAATGACCATATTGACATAAAAGGCAAAAGCAGGTTTCAAGATAAAACGTTCATGGTCAAGCCCATCTTCCCCCTTTTTGTTTTGAGAAGTCAACTGAAGCTAGGTCAAACTGAAATGATCCTGGTCATGCCCATCAAACTGAAGCTAGGTCAAACTGAAATGATCCTGGTCATGCCCATCTTCCCCCTTTTGACATCATCGAAAAAGGGTGGTCAGGTCAAACAAGAGAAGCAGGGTGTTTGCAGTCACCACCTCTTGGGTAATGGAGGAAAGACAACCTATGATACACTCAAGTATATGGTACGGTAATGATATTGGCCATCCGAGTCACGCATAAACAAATAGCAACACGAAGACAAGCATGGCACAACCAAGATTAGCATAAACCATTATCAGTCACAAAGCACAAGCAAAGAGTTAGAAACAGTTGTTGTGAACAAGGTGGAGAATCAAGAGAGGCAGAACAGGGTAGAATCAGGGTGGAGGAGAAGAGAGTTTGGCTGTGAGGACGGAGAGAATTGACATCAGATCCTCATGGCGCTTGGTATGGAGAGCCTTCTCCTCGGCAAGTGCAGCTTTAACCTTAGTGAGCTCGATCTTCAACCGGTTGTGGTCCAGAAGCAAGGTATCAATAGAAGGCTCACTAGAGGAAGGACCAGGAACAGGGGTGAAGGGTGTTTGAGGCCCCTGTTTGGAACTAGCAGTCTCACCCTTTGCAAGCTTGAACCCACAACTGATCAGGGTGCTGCTTCCTATCTCATCTGTCACTTAGACCCCTACCTTCTTCTGCAAAGAAACCCCAAAGTGCTCAAAGACTGAAGTCAGAAGAAATCCATACCACAGGTCATGTTCTCTAGCCGTGTTTGCAATGCGGAAGATATGACTGATCATGATAGCTAGTAGGTTAATCTGCTCTCCCCGGTCCAGGAGATCGGTAAGGCATTGATCTATTGTATCTGTAAGGTTACGCCCTTGGCCCCGGGGGATGATGTTTTTGATGATAAACTAGAAGAGCAACCGGTGACAAGGTGTCATCTCCCCTTTCTTGACTGACCTGGGTGTTTTCAACCCTGGTTGTTGACTCAACCTTTAAGTCAATTGGAGCAATCTTTCAGCTCCGAGTACTGTCTTGTTTTCCCTTACATACACGCCAAAGCCCTCAGCAGGAACTCCTAGAATTTCTCCCAATTCCTTAGCATTGAACCGTATCCCCTTCCCATTGACCATACTTGTCACCACTCCGTTGGTGACATTATAGTTGGCATAGAATTCAGCTAAATCTGGTACTGAACACCTTCTCTGGGTGTTTGCAAAGAGGTCTAGCCAACCTTGGGCTGTAAGCTTATCCAGAAACATCTCCAGACCCTGTTCCTGAAAATAAGCAACTTTAACAATTTTGCCCCGTACCACACTTTTTTGGAGAAAATGAGCTACTCGGTCCACTGTGGGCATGGTAGTTTTGGCTTTCTTGGATTGCAGTTCATCAGGCTTGGCTTTTATGGGCACCTCCTGATTAGAAGCAGCCTTTCTCTTTGATGAGACTCTTTTGGAGGAAGGCTTCACCGATGAACCAGGGTCAGGCACCTGTTTGGAAACAATTTCCTCAGGTTCTAATTCTTTAGGCACCTGTTCTGGGGCTTGTTCTGGAACAGCTTTTCTCTTGGTTGGGGTGCTTTGGGTTGTGGTTGATGGAGACTGGGTAGATTCTTTAGTGGATTTGGTAGAGGCTTTTGCAGTAGAAGGTTCAGGTACTTGTTTTGGCTGGGAAGAGCCAAAGAGTGAACCAGAACTGCGGGTTCGAGGTCTATAAACAGGTGTGGGAACATGTTTTGCAGTGGTGGTTTTAAACCGACGTCCAGGCCCCCACTCACCTGATTTAGTTTTCTGGAAGGGCTGCAGTTAGAGGACCTCTATGGTTGACTCAGACCCATCACTGTTGGTCTCCTCAAGGTCTTCCACTCGATCCAAATTTATGATGGGGTCATCCATTATGTCAAAGAAAATAGGGGCAGACCCTGTTCGGGTTTTCCTCAGTTCAGAAACAGGTTCAGATCCTGTTCGTGCCATATCAGACTCAGCCAGACCCTTGTTGGTTTCAAAGACACCCGTAAACCCAGTCGGTTTCACATTGGGGTCAAACAACTCCAAAATCCCATCCAAACACCGGTGGAACATCGTCCAATTTTAGCCCCACCGTTCGCAAGTCCAGATATTTTAAAAATCCAAAAGTTTTAGAGTAAATCGGCAAAGGGGGTAGAGAATCAAACCCCATACCTCTGATTTGTGCAGTCGCGGTCGTCGCAGACAGGGGCAGAGCAATGGCTGTTGGTGGCGACGCCATGCGTGGGTGCTTTGGGACTAAGGCATGAGACATGGTGGTGCTGTGTTTGCTAATGCCGGAATTCGCCATTGATTTTGAAGAGGAGCTCGAGTTTTTGGAGATTTAGGGTTTAGGATTGAGAGAGAGAGAGAGAGAGAGAGAGAGAAATTGAGAGGGTTTTGTGTGACTGGGGCGCGACGTGAGCAAGCAGAAAGTTAAGGGGGTACTTGCTTCCAACCGAAAAGAGGAGTATTAAATCTCCTAATCACGCACGTTTCAACAAAAGTCAACAACTGAATTAACTACCTGATTTGCGCAGAGTGACAAACAGTGGCCATACCTATTCTTGGTGCTTGTTCCTGTAGTCAATTGCTTGGTAACATGGGACAATAAGGGCAATATCATCAGACCTCAACGAGTGTTAACAAGCTGTATTCCACACATGTGCTAAATATAACACCAAGTTTGACTGCAATCAATAATTTCAACAAGCTTGACCTGAAAAGCCCTTTAACTAGATAAGCATTGGGGGTTAACTAAGCATTCTCAAGTTATTTTAATTAGACCCAGTTCCAATCTGTTCCTCTCAAACTGTTCTCTACTTAGTGCCTTGGTGAAAATATTAGCAATTTGTTTATTAGTGGCACAGAAATTCATTGAAACCAAGCCTTTTTCAACATTGTCTCTCAAAAAGTGATGACGAATGTCAATGTGTTTAGTCCTTTTATGTTGACAGGGGTTTTTGGAAATATTAATTTCACTTGTATTATCACAAAATATGGGAAAGCATCCCGTGTCAACACAAAAATCTTTGAGTTGTTGTCTTATCCACAGTAGTTGAGCACAACAAGAAGCAGCTGTAACATATTCAGCTTCTGCTGTGGACATGGCAACTGAGTGTTGTTTCTTGGTTGCCCAAGATACCAAACAGGGTCCAAGGAAGTGAGTCATACCTGAGGTGCTTTTTCTATCAACCAAGAAATACTTCCTCTTTAAGATATCTGTTAAGGAATGCATTTTTGACATCTATCTGATATAATTTGATCTCCATGTGGGCTGCAAAAGCTATCAAGATTCGAATGGCCTCAATCCTTGCAATAGGTGCAAAGGTTTCTTCATAATCAATTCCCTCTTCTTGGTTGTACCCTTGAACCACCAGCTGGGCCTTGTTTCTGGTGACTGTTCCAGACTCATCAAGCTTGTTTCGGAACACCCACTTGGTGCCAATGATTGATCTGTCTTTCGGCTGAGGTACAAGATGCTACACATTGTTCCTTTCAAACTGATGAAGCTCCTCTTGCATTGCTGTAACCCAATCAGAATCTGCAAGAATTTTGGTGCTTCCATGGTCGTGGAGTAAGCGGATCCACAGACACGCTTTCTACTCTTGCTTGGATACTTGGGTTAACAGGTTCAGAAACTATTTCGGAGCCTGTTCCTGAGCCTGATCTGAATCCTCTTCCCGAGCCTGTTCTGGAGCCTGTTTCTGGAGTGTTAGGCTGGTTTTGTTCCAAACTGGGTTCAGTAATACTTCCCCCTGTTTGGTTCAGACCTTGCCCATCTTTCAAGGAAACAGCTCCAGGCCCTGATCCATCCTCGGGATACTTACCTTCTTCATGTGTAAGCAACAAATTTTTCTTAGTAAGGCCTAGTTCGAAATCATCATCCTGTGCATCAACCTCAACTAGAAAGTTAGTTTCATCAAAAAGCACATGCACACTCTCCTCAACACACAAGGTTCGCTTATTAAACACTTTGTAAGCCTTACTGTGTGAGGAGTAGCCAAGAAATATCGCCTCATCACTCCTTGGATCAAATTTTCCTAAGGCATCTTTCCCATTATTATGCACAAAATATTTACAACCAAATACTCTCAAAAGCATAAGATTGGGTTTTCTACCTTTGAGAAGCTCATAAGGAGTTTTGTTTAGAATGGGTCTGATCATGCACCTATTTATAATGTAGCATGATGTGTTCAAAGCTTCGGCCCAAAAGTTTCTAGGAAGACCACTATCAACAAGCATTGTTCTTGTCATGTCTTCTAGAGTATGATTTTTTCGCTCTACCACCCCATTCTGCTGGGGTGTTCTTGGGGCTGAAAAGTTATGATCCACACCATGCTCATTACAATAGTCAATAAAGCTTGAATTTTCAAATTCTGTACCATGATCAGACCTTAGGCAAACCAATGAGTGTCCTACTCTCTTTTCAACCTTTTTAAGAAAACGCAAGAAATTTTTCAAATGTTTCATCTTTAGAAGCCAAAAACAAGGTCCATGTGAAACGAGAGTAATCATCCACTATCACAAGCACATACCTCTTTCCACCTTGACTTGAGATCCTCATAGGACCACACAAATCTACATGTAGCATCTCAAGAGGTCAGGTAGTGCTAACACAAGTTTTCTGTTTACGCGTCACATACCTTGTCATCATTGAATTTGATGGAAGGTAGGCCGACTACTAGGTCTTCAGTAACAAGTTTATTCAAGAGTGAGAGACTCGCATGACCTAGTCTCTTGTGCTAAAGCATGACATCATTATTTAAAGCACTTAAACAAGTCAAATTGTTTTGGGGAAGTGAGAGAATACTTACTTTATGCACATTTTTGTGTCGCTTCCTCCTCAACACAGCATCTCCTGTGTTGATATTGACGACCAAGCATTGTTTTGAAGAAAACACTACTAGGTTATCTTTATCACACAGTTGGGACACGCTGAGTAGATTATGTTGTAATCCATCCACCAGATATACATTGTCAATTGAATGGGGAAGTGACTCACTATCTTACCAATACCGACAATTGTCCCTGATTTGCCGTTTTCAAATGCCACACTCCCTCCATCAGAGGCTGTAAGTGAGAGGAAGTTTGATTTTTCACCAGTCATATGCCGTGAACAACCGCTATTCACATACCACAATTGGTTGTTTGTTGAGTTGTTTGCTCGGTTGTTCCCCCTCACTTTAGCTTGCAAAACAAATTAGGGGTTAGTTTTGGGAACCTAGATCCACTTGGGTCCCATTCTTTTTCAAGTGCAAATCTCATCTTTTCTAACCCATATTTGTTTTACATGAACCAAGTTCTTTTCCATGGCATACCTTCTTATAGGACAAGTGTACTGATAATGCCCTGTTTTACCACAATGAAAACACACAATATTTTCTGGTAATCCTACATATTTTCTATTAACAGGGTAATCAGTACGCTTAGTCACAAAGCCTAATCCTCTTTTGCGCTGGTTACAGTGAGTGTTCAGCCAATTCAGTGCCTGTGAGGACCTGTTCCAGCGCTTGTTTGTAGCAAGGTCTGATTCTACTTGTTTTAACTTTTCAAGCAATTTACTGTTCTCAACAAGTAGGGATTCTACCTTCTGTTTCAGTTCAAGAGACTCATTTTCAAGCTTAGTAAGGTCAGAAACAAAGGCTTCTTCTTTCATGCTTAAGGTCTCTTTGGATTTATTGAGGTCTTCATGCAAAACAATATTCTTCATATCAGTTTCAATTTTTTCACTTTTAAGGATTTTGTTTTCATGCTCTAATTCTCTAATATCCCTTTTTAACTCAGAACATGCATCCTTTAACATGCAATTTTCAGAATTAATAGCATCATACTCATCTATCAAAGTAACTAATAACTCTTCAAGGTTTGCTTTGTTTATACCACGTACCTTACCCTTAAGTTGAGCTAAGCTGTCCAGAGCCTCATCATCTGAGTTAGAATCACTTCTGGCCATAAGAGCTACAGCAGCATCTTCCTCTTTAGTCCCTTCCTCATCCTCGGTAGAATCACCCCAAGCCGCAAGCATTGCCTTTTGAGAAGCGCTTAGCAGAACTATTTTCAACCTATTTCCTGCCCTGTTCCCTGGACTGTTCGGGCTCTTGTTCCTCTTTTAGCAAAGGGCAGTTTTTCACAATATGATCAAGCTTACCACATTTGAAACATCCAGTGAACTGTTCCCGGTCATTGTTTCTGGGCTTGCTGAGGTTCTTCTTTTTATTGTTCTCTTTAACCTTTTTGAAGAACTTCTTGAATCTTCAGGTGATCATGGCCAGTTCTTCTTCATCAAGGTCCGAACCATCCTCTTCCAAAGCCTTTAGAGCAAGGCCTCGGTCTCTCTAGGTCTCCTCTTTCAGTTGAGAGCTTCTTCTAAGCTCATAAGTTTGGAGATTACCAATAAGCTCATCCAAGGTGATTTTATTCATATCCTTGGCTTCTTGGATGGCCGTGACTTTGGCCTCCCATGACTGTGGCAAAAATCGTAGGATCTTCCTCACCAACTCCTCGGTGGTGAAGGACTTTCCTAATGATTTTAGCTCATTAGTGACATGGGTGAAAAGGGTGTAAATCTCTATCATCGTTTCTTTGTCACCCATCTTAAACAGTTCATATTTTCTCATAAGAAGCTAAATTCTCGATTGTTTTACCTGATTTGTACCTTCGTGAGCTACTTGCAAGGCATCCCAGATTTCTTTGGCTGACTCGCATTCGGAAATACGAGTATACTCATCTGGACCAAGACCAAAATACAAGAGTTTTTTGGCCTTTGCATTCTTTTCCATCATCATGAAATCTTCGGCATTGAACTCTTGAGGCTCCTTGGGAATTGTCTTTCCATCTTGGACTGTCTTTTTCGGGATGAGTGGTCCATTCTTGATAATCATCCATAACTCATAATCGTCAGCTTGAACATAGTTCTCCATGCGGTTCTTCCACCAACTATAATGTTGACCATTAAAGCATGGTGGTCGAGTTATGGATTGCCCCTCAAGCATGCCATGTGGTGTACTTATGTTTAGGATCTCTGAAGATGTTAATCTTTTAGATGAGAACCTGCTCTGATATCACTTGTCAGAATTGAGAGTACACTAACACAAGAGGGGGGGTGAATTGTGTTGGTAGATTTTCGCAGTTTCTGGGAACAGGCTTGGAACTTGTTTGGGCAGACTGTTTGTAACATACACAGAAGATGAAAAACAGCGAAAATAATTGAAAAGTGAGAACACAAAATTTTTACGTGGAAATACCTCGAGCCCAATCGAGGCGAAAACTACGACCTACCCCTGTAGGATTTTCACACACTTCCACTAAACGGGCTAAACACGTTACAAAGGTAACCTTTTCTGTTACAATTGCAACACACGTAACTGTCTACCCTTAGACTAGTTACACACCACGTCCTCGTCTCCCAGACTTGGACACACTCATGTAATCGTCTCCCCAAGACAAATTACACACGTCCAAAGCCTCCCTAGGCTTGGACACACTCAACTCTCACTTTGATGAAAGAAGAGAATAAAAATACCTTACTTTTGTGCTTCTAACTAAGCGAATGTAAGGTACAATTTTTGCTCCTAGTATGCCAAGGAAGATGACTCAATTTTCACACACACTTTGAAGGTTTTTCAGAAAATATGATTTGCAAGTTAAATCCCTAAAAACCGTGCAAAAAGCTTTCTCAAAAATTTATGAAATCGTGTGCAAGTCGTGTATAAAACCGTGTGTGTGTGTTCAATGAGGAGGTGGAGAAGCTCCTTAAATAGTAGAGGGCAACAAGATCTTTTTGTGTGCTTGATCCACAAGTATAAGATCTTTTTGCTCCTAAAAAGATTATGGAAAGTGACTAATATTTTCAGTTCCCAAATCCTGAAATTTCCTATCTTATATTCCAAAAATAAGAGTTTGATTTATTTTATAAAAGATTTCCTTTAAAAGCTAGACTCAAAATCTCCACAATATATTTTCAAAGCCAAAGATTAACTTATCCTGGGTTTAATGATAACAGAAAATTTATCTCAAATATTTTCAAAAACGTCAGCCCAAGATTTGGAAAAAACTGTGAAAAATCGTTTTGGCTTGAAAACAGTCTGAACCCTGATCTCAGAACTGATCTGAGACAGTGTTCTTAAAAATCATTCAAGGTAATGTTAAATCGAGTTCTTCCAAGTGGCATATTAACAAGAATCTAAGAAAATAAAACCTATAACAGACCAAGACTCTTGTTGAATCCACCGGACAGCATCTATAGGATCTTGACTTGTTACTTCAATGCTGTGGTGTTACTCAGAACTGTTTCCTGAGCTGTTCCTGGAGTTCTTCATGTCTCTGATGCGCTTTGAGTTCTTTGCCATTCAGCTGTTATGAGGAACTGTTCTTAAGACCTGTTGCTATGATGTTACTCAGAACTGTTTCCTGAGCTGTTTCTGAAATACTTCATGTCTTTGATGTGCTTTAAGTTCTTTGCCATTCAGCTGTTCTGAGAACCTGTTCTTAAGACCTGTTCTCGACCATGGTTAATCAAGCAATTTTAAAGTTTTTCAAATAGTATTTGGAACCTGTTCGATCAACATACTCAAGTGTATATTCCATTTGTGTTTGTTATCATCAAAACCTTACATTACATAATGATGGGGTTAATAATTTCCTAACAACACCTAATATCATCACCCACAAACCACTCCAAATTAAGAAATGGAACTCTATAGTCTTGGCTAAGCAAGGTAAGGTATGACTTTAGCCAATAGCTATATTAGAGGTTCACATTAATAAACAAAGCCAAGGCTCAAAGCGGGTAGCAGGGAGTAAATCATGCATAACGAGGCTAGCTTTTTGGTCAATGTAGCTCATTAATTCAAAGAATGTCTCAATCATGTCACCAAAAAGTGCATGCTAAATGAGATCTTGAACGAGAGTTAAAGCAACTTATAAAGATTTAGAATTTAGGAAGAGTCAGACATGAAAAGGAATAAGATACTAAAATCGATGAATTAGTTTATTCAAGCTTAAAGCCCCACGGAACAACTAGCAGAGTACAACTAGCTTATGAAATCTCACTTGCCAAATATTCATGCAAAGTGTCATTGGGCAATTAAGTCATATTCAACATGATGGTCAAATCAAGAAGCACAATTTCAAAACTCATAATGAACACTTTTATTCACAAATGGGCATAACTGCAAGGTCAAATTTAAGCCAAAGAAAGCTACCAAGCCTAAAGACTTCATCATTGGAGGATTTTTCTCTTTTTTTTTTGGTTGTTTTTTTTTTCTAAAAGCATGATAAACCTTTCATGTAAAACTTACCCTAGATGCTCCTAATAAGAATCTGAAATGGCAATATAAAGCAAAAACTATGAAAAGATATTTACAAATAGAGAGAAACTAAAATGCTCAACCAAAAATTCTCTAACTACCATTAAATGCACAGTCAAATGCAAATGAATACAACTATTCAGAACATCCACATACTCACAAATGAACTTAACTCCCCTATGCTTGGAATAAATATTGTAATGCAAGCACATGATAAACAAGTGGGAAGGGGAAGAAGCACTAGAAAGGAGGAGGTGGGCAAGAAGGAGAGTGGAGTTGAGATGTATGCCAATCACACCAAGTTTCAAAACAAGCCCTAAAGTCCTGGAAATATTAATTTTGGGAAACAATCATCGCATGGAGCTCATATATGTCAGTCCTAAATAAAGTCACGGAGGGTGGTATGCCGAGATTGGACATAAGCTTGTAAGAAAACTTGCTCCTCTTGGATGGACCGCAAGGTGGCATGCGTATCAGTACAGTCGTGGGAGGCAGAAGGGTGGGATAAACTAGAAGCACCTACATGGGGTTAGGGAGGAGGTGGGGTGTGGGCTAAACTAACTCTGCATCACTGGGCATAAAGGAAAGGTTTTCTAGGTTCAAAAGAGTAGTTCAATCAGCATTTGAAAGAGACATAAGCCTATTTTCAGAGTAAATCCCACACGTTCGACCACCCTCCACTATATAAAATTTCATTTTCCTGAAGGCTACTAATGCTAGCCTTTCAGACCTAGACACTCCATCATCAGGGTTGGGTTCAATACCAACCAACCTAGCTATAGGGGTAATAAAGCCCCTAATCACTATCTTCTTAGCAGAACTAGTAGTTGCACTCAATAATTAATAGGCGAAAAAAGATCCAGGGTCAATACCTTATGACATGCTATGTAAGAAATATAGCTCGAATAGACGAGGCACATTTAAACTGCCCTCCTGAGCAAACAATCCACATGCAAGCACACATTGGGCCACTCGAATACAGGGGTTTTTAATAACTGTGCCTTTAGAGTGACTAGCATCATATTGATAATTGCCAGTGATGGTACATCAAAAAGCATTGGGATTAAACTCTCTAGGCACATGGCGACAGTCTAAATCCAAACTACGTGAAAAACCGAAGATACTATTAAAAGCAGTCAAATTCAACTGAAAGAATTCCCTATTTAGATAAAACGATATGTAGCCCTCTTGACATCAGGGACCACTCGTTACTTTTATATGCAAAGTGTCTAAGAATTCACGAGTAAGCTCACAATGTGTGTGGTCCCATGTCTTTAAAAACTGACCCATACCTCCACAGTGGCTTCCGTCGAAATCTTCTAAAACACTCTTATTACATTTTTGGTGTGTTTTTTTTGCTTTTTTGCTTCCCCTTTTTTTCGCTTTTTTTTTTGTTTTCTCTTTGTTTTCTAACAAAGGAAAAGTTACAACTATATATAACCAAATAAAAAGGAAAGCTACAAAAGGACCTTGGTTGCCTCTCAAGAAGCATTCTTTTAGGATCTAGAGCTTGACCTCCACCTTTATATGGGCTCGGGATCGTTCAGGGTGTGAATGGTGGTCTTTTCAATAGGCCACTCACAAAATAAGGCTTAAGCAGCTGTCTATTTACCTTGAACTAAGCGATAGATTCACTCCATACTTCTACCGCATCATGAAGATGGACTTAGGTGACTTAAAAGGGTCCTGATCACTGGGACCTTAATTCGCTTGGAAATAACCTCAACTTGGAGTTGAATAAGAGGACCATGTCACCTTCATCAAATTACTTCTTTAAAATGTGCTTGTTATGCCATCTCTGGGTTCTGTCTTTGTAGATCCGGGAACTCTCATGCTTCCAACCTCAATTCATCGAGTTCATTCAATTACAATTATCGTTTCTCACCGGCCACCTTAAGATCAAAATTGGCCATTCAAATAGCCTAATATGCTTTGTGCTCCAATTCAACGGTCAAATGATAAGACTTACCAAATACTAACTAGTATAGAGTAGTATCTAGAGGAGTCTTATGAGTGGCTCAGTAAGTCCAAAGAGCAACATCAAGCTTCATAGACCAATCCTTTCGGGACCGATCGACTGTCTTCTCCAAAATGCACTTCAACGCCTAGTTAGATAACTCGACTTGACCACTTGTTTGGGGATGATAAGGTATGGAAACTTTTTGAAAGACCCCATACTTCTTCAAGAGAGACTCAAGTGGCTTACTGCAAAAGTGAGTTCCATTATTGCTTAATAAAGCTCCTAGGGCTTCACGCTCTGGATCTCAATTTTGTGGGGAGCAGCTCAATCAATGAAGGTGAATTAGCATGACGTGCCAAATCTTGTAAAGATATTCTTTTTTAGGAACTCTATGACCACGTGGGATTCATTGGTAAGGGTAGCAATGGCTTCCACCCATTTAGATACATAATCTACCACCTCTAGGATATAGAAATTATTGTGAGAATGAGAGAATGGATCCATGAAGTCAATCCCCATACATCAAAAAGTTCTACCTCAAGAATCCTACTTTGAGGCATCTCATGCCTCTTGGAAACATTCCCCATTCTTTGCCATCGATCACATAAGATAATAGACATTCTTGCATCCTTAAAGAGTGTGGGCCAATAAAAACTTGGTTGAAGTACCTTGGGAATGGTTTGGTCTGATCCAAAATGTACATCATAAGTAGAAGCATGATAATGATGAAGTACACTATGAACCTCATCTTCTGGCAAACATCGTCTATAAATACCATCTCTACACAGCTTGTAGAGAAGAGGTTCCCCCAACACATACTACTTCGCATCTGAAAGGAATTTCTTCCTTTGTTGATAGGACAACTCGGGCGACAATACTCAACACACCCTGAAATTCACTAAATCAGCTGTAACGCCCCCAACCTAGGGAGAGTCACACTACCAAGACTTGCTAGAGGGAAATCCTTAAGGCTCTTGAAGATCGAGGGTTTGGATTAGCATTTAGATAGTCTATCTGGAATAAAACTCCAAGAGCTCCCCCTTTTTTAGCAACATTCTAGGGTCTTAGCTTAGCTAAGGGTACCTGTAATTGGTAATTAGGTATAACATATGCTAAAATAGCTCAAGTTCATAATGTCGGGACACTCGCCCGGATCACTGACGATCAACAACTAAAACAAGGATCAGAGTGATACATATATAGGTACAGAGCCGGCTACAGAGCCGGCTACATGCTTTCACATGCAACAATGAATTTAAAAATTTACAATGTGGTAGGCATCAAACACTTTGCAAAGCTGGCAGAGACTCTTAAGGGGTCGGTATCAAAACAACTTCAACATATCTCTTATACTTGCCCAAACCGAACCTGGAAAAGGGAATAAATAAAGAGGTGAGCAGTCACATGCTCAGTGAGAATTCCCCTGTCCCTTAAAACCAAAACCATTTGCAGGCATTCATACCAATAATAATCACATATCACGTATTGGTTTATTACTATCATATTAGGTAATCAAAGTCTCTAAAGAGAGTTTACCGCTCGTATAGTTTACGCTAGCCTCTCAACTCATTCCTAAGCCTTTATGACCATCCTTCCTTTCTAACAAGCATTCTGGCACGTATTCATGTAGCACAAGACCGATGCTTTCAACACACTTGTGAAAATATAGTAACTCATGTTATATTCCAAGAACAACTTATAAATCATACAAACTTCTTTAAAAGTTACAACTCTTCTAAAAACTTCCGAGGCACCCAAATTGGTAAGAAAAGCTTTGCAAGGAACATTCTTTCTTATAATGAGCACCTTTAAGAACTAAAACATTCAATGCATTACTAGGATGTAAGCAAACTACACTTGAAATTCATTTAAAGTATATTCAGAACAGATTCACAAAATATATGCAAATTACATACATTTGAAAGCTTTCTTATTTTCTTAACCTTTAAAAGGACTTCCTTTTTTTTTTGAACTGCTTAAAATGGAAAACTACCAAATCTCATATTTATTAGGAATGTAGTTATAACATAAAAACATCTTATTGTGCTGGCTAGAGGAGGTCAACATTGCCCTTAAGTGAGATCGTCACTCTTAATCTACGTTATCCCCAGGGTATACATACTTAACTTTTGGCCAAAACGTGTCTCAGTGGATAAACTCTAACTTCAATATTGTCCTCTGTGGGGCAATAGCTCACACCAAGATAATCATATCTTGAGTCCAGTCCCCTCTCAAGGTTTTCTTACATGTCACACTTCATAATCTATCAGGGGACAGCTCGCACCAAGATAATTCATATATTGAGTCCAGTTTCTAGGAATAGCTCACACCAAGATAATTTATATCTTGAGTCCAAATATTTCTTTAGGGGGAAACAGCTCACGCCATCTTTGCTTCCAGTTTTCAGGAACAGCTCACATCAAGATAATTCATATCTTGAGTCCAGTTCCTAACCCTGGGCAATTGCCTAGCATTTTCTTAGCCTTTAAAAACGTATTTCATTTCTCTTCTTCAGTTGCTTACTTTGTTGAAATCTTACTTTTAAACAAAATGACCATAACCTTTCGAAATGTTTATAGATCATTCATTTTTGGCTTAAAAACTTCTTATAAATAGAATAAGTTTGCTATCTCATAAATTGACTTTGTAAATAGCTTAAAAGCTTCTCATAATCGTAATACGTTTGCTAACATGTAAATCAACTTCGTAAATAATTTAAAAGCTTCTTATAAACGTAAGTTGTTTACTAAATCGTGAAACGACTTAGTTTCTACCTTAAATGCTTCGTATAAATGTAATAGGGTTGCTAAGTCATAAAACGGTTTCGTTTTCAACTTAAAAGCTTCGTATAGACTTATTAAGTTTACTAAATCGTAAAACAACTTCGTTTTCAACTTAGAAGCTACATATAAACGTAATGGGGTTGCTAAATCGTAAAACGACTTCATTTTCAACTTAAAAGCTTCGTATAAACGTATTAGGTTTACTAAATCATAAAACGACTTCGTTTTCAACTTAGAAACTATATGTAAATGTAATAGGTTTGCTAAATCGTAAAACGACTTCGTTTTCAACTAAGAAGCTTCTCACAAATGTATTAAGTTTACTAAATCGTAAAACGACTTCGTTTTCAACTTATAAACTTCGTATAAACGTATTAGGTTTACTAAATTATAAAACGACTTTGTTTTCAACTTAGAAGCTACATGTAAATGTAATAAGGTTGCTAAATCGTAAAACGACTTCGTTTTCAACTTAGAAGCTTCGTATAGATGTATTAAGTTTACTAAATTATAAAATGACTTCGTTTTCAACTTATAAACTTCGTATAAACGTATTAGGTTTACTAAATCATAAAACGACTTCGTTTTCAACTTATAAACTTCGTATAAGCGTATTAGGTTTATAAATCATAAAACAACTTTGTTTTCAACTTATAAACTTCGTATAAATGTAATACGTTTACTAACTCATAGATCGAAACTCATTTGAGACATAGATCGAAACTCATTTGAGACATAACGTGCTTAGTTAGTGTTTAATTCAAACTAAGCTCGAAATCGAAATCCATTTGAGACTTAAATACTTAGCTAGCAATAAATGCAAGCTAGATTTGCTTGAAAATTCCTTTTTAACTCAAAAAGGGTGTATAAATAAACTAAAGGCTTAAAACGTTCTCAAACTTACTATTACTCAAAAACTTCAAGTGCTTGACTCGTTTATAAGGCAATTTAAGATCTCCTTTTTGCGTTTTCAACACAAATGCTTCTTAAAGTCATTATGGACTTACTAGCTCTTTAATCGAAATTCAATAGAGAGTTAAGCCAATAACATGCAAATAAGTTAAGTTTCATAATTAGCACTTTAAGGTGCTCTTTTTCGGATCGTTTAATTCCTTTTAAACATGAGGAGGGGTCATACCCAAACCAATGCCTTAAAAACTTTTTCGAACTCACTTTTAGTTTGCTTTTGAACTTTCTAAACCTATCGACTACTCAGTCGAGTTACTAACTGAGCAGTTCGGTGGTTTAGGACTTTTTTACACTTTACACATCCTAACACGTGAATAAACAACTGACAAACGTAAAAGTATTTTCAAACGTATAAAACAAGCTTCCTAAATGACCTTTTCTTTTTAAAGACGTCTAAAGTTTCAAGAATTAATCACATAATGTCACGTAGCATATCGGGGGGAAAAGGGTTCACACATAGCACATTTATACACTTCTTATCACAACACATTAATCCACACATGGCCTCGCAACCCACGCAATTGCTGCAATTCACAACCCTAACTCCCTCCTCACACGGTACTGACCACAAGAACCTCAAACCACTCAATAGTTTCACCTCGAACCATCCAACTTCCAACTCGGTTTAATATTGTCATAAACAAACCAACAATACGTAAAACAATCGTATATAGGTATGACATTCATGCTTAATTGCCATCATAGAATTTAATGTACTAAACTGACGCAAATAGAAACTTCAAGCGATATTTACTTTCTAGTGCTCAAATTAATATTGGTAGGCATAGTATTTCCTTTGTAATTACCACGAATAAACCATTAACATGCCCAAACTGATTTAGCCATAACTTTTAGACATAATTCAGTTTACACCATAATTTCTTCAACTGCCTAACTAGCACCCTGGCGTATTGAATAGCTTTTCAAGTGCGACAACTGATGCTACAACAACCCACTATCAGCATTTTATTTACTTTCGAATCCTCAATTTAATCGGTTCATTCAAACATGCGTTTACTCAACAAGCGATGAACCAAGATCAATACCATGCCTGTGATTTCTCAATATCAATTCTAATTTATCCAAATTGATTTCTAGACTTAGAATTATCATGCATCAACTAAATTTAGCTAAAATCGTTTCAATTAATAGTAATTTAGGGGCAAAGAAATCCCCACCTCGATTCCAAGCTAGGTGTTCGATCAAAGGCTTGACCGGCTTGACTTTAGGGCTCGAATGACTCCAAATTCTTCGGCTCTTGCTCACCCACGCACGAACAGACCCCACTCGAGCCTAATACACGCCCGAACTTTCAAATTCGAACCCTAAAACAAACCCAATTTCACTTACTAGCTTGAGATTGAATTGGGTGTTTGAAGTGCGAATTCTAACTCCAATTTATAGAAGATTGAAAGCAACTAGAAGCTAAATTGCATGGCCTTACCTAGGCATGCATTTAAGCTTCAATTTAGTGTCCAAAACCCTCCACAGCCACGACAAGGGGCTTTGAATTTTGAGCCGGTTTCGCTCCGAACGTTCACCAAGTGGAAGGGGTGGTCGAATGGTGGAATTTGCAGGTAGGAGGTGGCGAAAATTGAATGCTAATTGAGCTTAGGAGCCGCACGTTAATGGAGGAAGAGAGGAGGAAGAAGATGAAGCAGAGAGGAGAGAGAGAGAGAAAGGCCATCGGGGGGAGGGTTCACGGGCAGCGAAGGAGGAAAAAGGGGTGTCGCGCGAAATGTCCAAAATGCCCCTCCTTCTCTTTATTTTTTTGTCCCAAGCTAGTTCGTATTCGACACCACTAGTCTAATTCGAAACCCGAATTCTAAACTCAAATCAATGATATAATATTTCATCAATTGCTCGTTCCCAAATACAGTCAGGTGCGATTTAATAAACATCAAACTACTCCTAAGGTTGACAACTTAATCGTATTCGGATTCTTAATCGATTTAGTACTCGTTAATAACCGTTAATAACGGTTACTAAAAATCATTGAATGATTTTCAAAACTAATAGCAATAATATTACCACTGGTGACAAAAATATTCTTTTTAATAAAATTATCGCTCACATAGGCACGTCAATAATTAGTTTAACTCGTATCGTTAAATAAATAAAATAAATTTTTATAACGTACAAAAAGCGTTACAACAGCTTGACAGAAACAACGTACGCGGGCCTTACATCAGTATACCAAGGAGTGGCGTGGTAGGAGATGGCAAGGAGCTGGTCATCCGGGAATGAGTTATCGATGGGAAGTTCCTCAATTGGTGTAATACCTCGTTATTTAATCACATTTAATTGGTTTCAATTCTTACATTAGTCACATATTATGACTAATTAAAGCCGTAAGCTGTGTATTTTTCCATTGATAAACAAAGTAATGTTTGATTGAGAAAATAATTTAATGCAGAACTTTCTCCAGACCAGATAAAGTACCATATAATTATGCGAAAGTATATAGTTTATCATATATATGCGTCTGTACCCGAGCGAGGTCGGGAATTTATCAAGCCATGATAATGTCTTAATTGCTAAGAAAAGAAAAAAAACTATCGAATTACTACCGGCCAAATGTATGACCAGTTTTGGGCCATGTGTGAAAGAAAAAAAATTGAGATAAGCTCGCATTAATTTTAATGTGGCAAAGCAATAAGCTCACATTAATTTTGACGTGACAAATGGATAAGCTCGTATTAATTTTGATGTGACACATGGATAAGCTCGCATTAATTTTGATGTGGCAAATGGATAAGCTCGCATTAATTTTGATGTGATAAAGCAATTATCCAAACAAAGAAAAAGAAGGAAAAATAATAAAAAAGGAGTCTTACTAATCTAAGGGGTGGTGGCTATCTAAATGGCATGTGGATTTTTGAAATAAGCCACCCAGGAGGGCCAACCCTCCCTCTTCTCGCTCCGATATATGACACCCCCTGACCAGTAGCAGTCGCTGGCCCTTACTGCCTGACTTCACCACCGCTTAGTCTCATTGTCTCCTCCTCTTCACACCCCTTGGTTGCACCCATCTCTATCTCTAGTCACCTGGAAGGTAACTAAATTTTACCCTTCGATTATATTCAGCCTCATATGTCAATAGTTATTCATATGAAAGTTTGGATGAATTGTTGTATTTTGATTATGTGATTGTTGAAGGTGAATAGAATGAATTCATGTAGGGAAAGAATTGACATGTAATTAGTAATAGTCATAATATGGGTGCGAAGGTATAATTGCAAAAAATTTTAGTGAAAGAAATGTGTATAAGAGAATAACAATTTAGATGATGTTTAATTGCCCAAGCAAAACCATGGTATGGTCAAGTAATGTAAATATAAATGGCTATTAATGGTTTGTTGCTAATAAAGGGGTTATGTGACATAGTTGGATGTGAAAGAGAATTGAAGTAGTTATAAGAGTTATGTGGTTAGTGCTTGGCAAATTAGAATGCAATTTGCGCAATTAGTTTCATAGCTAAAGTAATTAGATACTAAGCAATCAGTTTACTCAGTCGATATATAGTTTTAATGAGTCCACTATAGTCATAAGAAATTCTAAAGAAAATGTTTAAGGAGATTAATTTCTTAGCTATGTTTAGGATATTAGAACCAAGTGATGCCATTTTGGAAAAAAAAGGCTGTTGGATTGAGATTCAGCCGCGAAAGATCACCTCACTAGCTAAGGCTATTGGTTTAGTCCAATGTGGTAATACATTATATTTAGCCCTTTGGGTTCTAAGCCAAGAAATGTAAGCTATAAGGTTAAGGGGCTAATAAGTCCTGAGGAGGGCTAAATGAACCACTATCATAAAAGGAATATTGCCAAGCCACACTTCTAAGTCATTCATTGAAAGAAAAAGGATTTACGAGAAGAATAAAATACCTCCTTTTTGCTACAAAGCCTAAGACTATAACCGGAATGATTTAAAACTCACGAGCATCAATTTTCTTAATTAATACAGAGCGTCAATAAAACTATTTCCAAGAAAGACACCTCAAAGGAGAAACCAAAAAGAAAAGGGTATAAATAAATGCCAAAGGTACGTTATTGCTTGTACCCTTCAAAGATATCTATATTTACATTTCATAATATTACCAAGTTTTATTCGGCTGCTGGAACCTTAAGGATCCATTTCATTGTTCATCGTCTTATGCAATGTTCAATGTTCAATGTTCATTGTTCACAGTTTCTGCTAGCAGAATTCAGAGTTCGGGCCCTTTCCGTTAAACGGGAAATTCATAGTTCATTGTTCATTGATGCCATGACTATTGTTTATATGTTTGGGTCCTAATGCAGGATGAGAAACAATTAATTGCATAGTCAATGTTAAATGCAGTGTTTCTCAAAGGATGTTTAAAAAGCATAAGTTTTAAAATTGTGCGCGTTCACTGACTCATTGTAAATAGTTATTGACTGTATAAGGATAAAGTATTGAGCTATAGCTCATTTTCCTATTATTTTGTGTTTTCAAATTGATTTAGGGAAGGAGAGGCAACTTAAAGTTAAGTCAAAACCTGCCGACGCCAAGGGTCCAGTAGAAGTGGGTTAGGATAGTGATTGCTAATTCTCTAACCTAATGGTCTTTTTGGAGGGCTTAGAACCAGGCTTGTGTTTTAGGCATTTTGTAGGCACCATGAAATGCAAATCCATTTTAGACATGATTAAATCATTGTGTGATGACTACTTTGCAATGGTTATTAACAATGTGAGTCCTTATTTGGTGTAGTTATTGTAACTGGCAGATGCTGTATATCTGATTGACTCTACTTCTTTATTTGCAGCCTTGTTCCTAAGGGACGGGGTAATGCCCTAGCTTGATAGCGCATTCCATTGACTCATAATGCTTATAAATAGAGGCAGTTATATGGTGATTAAGTTGGGGCACTACAATTGGTGTGGCCTCGAGACCTAAGCGAGATAAATGATCGGCAACTACATTCTCATGGCTGACTCTGTCTTAATTTTCTAAGTCAAACTCTTGGAGAAGAAGCACCTATCGAATGAGATTGGGCTTAAAGTCAAACTCCTTTAAAATATGCTTCAACGCGGCATGATCATTGAAGACCTTAGAATTTATCAAGTAGGTGTAAAATTTTTCCAAAGTGAACACAACCATCAGGAACTCTTTTTCCGTGGTGGCATAGTCACTTGAGCCTCATCCAAGGTCCGACTTGTATAGTAGATGACATAGGGCTTGTTGTGTTTCCATTGCCCTTAAACAGCTCCCATTGCATAGTCACTAGCATCGCACATAACTTCAAAAGGTAATCCCTAATCTGGGGCTTGCATAGCTAGTGTAGAAATCAAAACCTCCTTCAGCCTATGGAAAGCACTCAAGCACTCATCATTAAAATCTAAGGGTGCATCCTTGATAGGCAATTGGGTAAGAGGTTTTGCAATTTTCGAAAAATCCTTTATGAACCGTCGGTAAAAACTAACATGTCCAAGAAAAATCCTCACACCCTTCACAGAGGTTGGTGGTGGTAATTTCTTAATCACCTCTACCTTTGCTTTGTCAACTTCAATGCCCTTATTGGAAACAATATGACCTCAGACAACCCCCTCTTGCAACATAAAATGACATTTTCCCTAATTCAACACCAAATTCATATCTTTACACCATTGCAAAACTTCGGACAAATTATTCACGCAATGGTCAAAAGTTGTGCCATACACAAAAAATCATCTATAAATACCTCCATAATATCCTCAATGAAATCAGAGAAAATAGGCATTATGCAACGTTGAAAAGTGGTGAGGCCAGTACATAGCCAAAATAGCATTCTCCTGTAAGCAAATGTACTGTACGGCCAAGTGAAAGTAGTTTTGTCTTGGTCATTATGATGGATAGGGATTTGGAAAAACCCCAAATACCCATCTAAGTAGCAAAAACATGAGTTCTTGGCCAGCCTTTCAAGCATGGGTCGATGAAGGGAGTGGAGAAATGATCTTTACAGGTGGCCTTATTCAACTTCCTATAGTCAATGCACATATGCCAATCCGTGACAGTCCTAGTAGCAATTGACTCATTATTCTAACTTTTTATGAACATTATTCCCTCTTTCTTAGGCATAACATAGACTGGGCTTACCCACCACCATCAAAGATAGGGTAGATAATGCCAGTCTTAAGCAATTTCAATATTTCCTTCTTGACCACATATTGGGGTTTAACCTTTTTTGTGTTCAATTGAGGATTTATGGTCATCTTCCATTAAAATGTGATGCATGCATACAGAAGGATGAATTCCTTGAAGGTCATCAAGAGATACCCTATGGCCTTACTATGCAGTCTAAGTATTCTAAGCAAAGAATCAACTTGAGATGCATTAGACTTGCATTTACGATCACAGCATATGTAAGGTTGGGGCCAAAAAATTCATACCTCAAGGAAAAAGGAAGAGGCTTCAACTTTACCTCGGGAGCGCCCTCCTTATCAGATGAGGGCATATCATTAGTCATTGGTGCTTCCACCTAGACAAGGGTTGGTGGTACTTGCGGAGACGCTTCCAAAAATTGAGCACACATTGCTACCTCGGGATTCTCATCCGAAGTAGTACTATAATTCAACATACAATGCTTAAGAGGGTGATTAGAAACATAATTAGTAATGATTTCCCGTACCAAGTTATCAATCACATCAATCCTATGACACTCATTAGAAATAAAAGAGAATTTAGAAGCTTTAAACAAGTTAAACTCCACATGTTCATCTCCCATATCAAAAGATAATTTATGATTTTTAACATCGATATGGCACCCTGCAGTGGCCAAGAATGGGCTCCCAAGAATGATGGGGGTGCATGTATCCTCCTCTATTTCAAGGATCATAGAGTCTACTGGTACATATAATCTCCTACCCTAATGGGGACGTCCTCTAAAACACCCACGGGGTACTTCATATAATGGTCCACCAATTTCAAGGAGATGGTAGTAGGTCTCATTTCTCCTAAGTCCAGCTTTTCATAAAGGGAGAGGGGCATCAAACTCACACTTGACCCTAAGTCACATAAAGTACGATTAGTGGACACATTCTCTATCAAACAAGGAATAAAAGCCTACCAAGATCCTAAAGGTTAGCAGGAAGGGATTGTAACACTACACTCCTCAATTAATGCCACAGTTTCATGCTATTCTAGCTTTCTTTTGTTAGATAAAATTCTTTCAAAAATTTAGCATAAGAAGGCATGTGAGACAAGGCATCAATGAATAGGATGTTAATGTAGAGTTTCTTAAGGACCTCTAAAAACTTTCGAAATTGCTGGTCAAGCTTGGCCTTAGCCATTCTTTAAGGGAACAGTAAATGCAGAGAAAAAGGTTTTGGGGAAGTTTACTTAGGGTCTTTAGGAGACTCACTAGATTCATTTGCATCATCACCAATCACATCTTTAGAGGGAATAGACACCTCTTTCTCTAAAATCTCATTTTTCACATCGTGCACGGGCTCATCATTGCTAACCTCTTTAGGTCCCTTCAGTTGTTTTTGCCCTTATAAAACAATGACATTACATTGCTCCCTATGGTTAGGTTCAGGCTTACTTGGGAGTCTACCAAGGGTTGTAGATGAAGAGCTAGCTTGTTGGGAAATTTGGGCTTCTAATATTTTATTATAAATACTAAATACATCAACCTTAGAGGCTAATGGCTTGATGTACTCATCTTGCTTTTGTGAACTAAAAGCATACTCTTCATCATGGCTTCTGAGTTAGACTTTTGAGGAGCTTGTTGGGGGTAGGGAGGTCTTTGAAATTCGGGGGATGGTCTAGCATTCATTTAAGGCATATAAGGAGGGTTAAACCTATATGATAAATTGGTCAGGGGTGATTCCTCTAACCCGGCTTATAAGTATTAGAAAAAGGGTCATTGGTTGGTCTAGGGTTGAAATTATTGACATAATTGACTTGGTCAGTAGTATCTTGGGCAAATAAACTTCCAACTTAGTAATTCACAGTGAAATGGTCATCAGAATCATAAATTTCACATGATAGGGGATGGGCATTTGGACTAGCAGAATTTAGATTCAAACGGTCTAACATTTGAGTCATAGCATCTACTTTAGTAGAAAGTAAAATGAGAGCATCAAGTTTCAACTTACCTCCAACCCTCTTGGATTGGCTTCTCTCATTAGACCATTGGTAATTGTTGAGTGTTATCTCCTCGATCAAGTTATAGGCTTCATCGTCTATCTTGTTCATCAAGGCTCCATTCGCAGTCGCATCTATGGTACACCTCACCGGTTGAGTGACTCCACTATATGAAGTTTAACAATCATCCACTTTTGGAGTCCATAATGAAGGCATAATTGTAACAAATCTTTAAACAGCTCTCAAGCCTCAAGGAGTGTCTCATCCTCCCTTTGAGAAAATGTGGCAATTTAATTCCTTAGACTTTGTTGTCTTGTAATGAGAAAAGAACTTCGTAAGGAAGGCATTGGTGAGCTCATGCCAAGTGGTTATCGACCTCAGAGGCAATGAATAGAGCCACGCCCGTGCCTTGTCTCTTAATGAAAAAGGAAACAATCGAAGTCGTATGGCATCCGTTAAAGTCCATTGAGCTTCAAGGTATTGCACACCTCTAAAAAGGCTGAGAGATGTCGATTTGGATCCTCTATCAGGGCACCTCCAAATTGTGCTTGTTGTACCATGGATATGAGCCGGTTTGAGCTCAAAATTATGAACTTCCATAGTTGGCCTTCTAACGCTTGAAGTGATGTTGTGAACACTAGGGGTAATGAAGTCCTGAAGTGTCCTTCATTGATCTCCTCCACCTCCTGTATTTTTAGAGAGGTTTCCTGAGCCTTAAGCTTTGCTTCTTTAGCCGTTATTTCTTCTGCCTCGAGTGGAAAGTCCTCTCTATCTCAAGATATAGTTCAAAATGGAAAGGATGTCGCATAAGAGGAGAAATCCTGCAAGCACCACCACAATCACTGCCAAAGCAATTTAAAATAATAACAAAGAAAACACTTAGTCAATCTTTAAAGGCGTAATTCAATATTGGACAAACTAGTCCCCAACAACGGTGCCAAAAACTTGACACAGCCTGAAATCGCACGGATGTTATAGTCTAGATTAAAAATATCATTCCTCTACGAACCAATGCAATCTATCAAGTTCATCTTATAAAATGCTAAGCATAATAGTACTTGAGTTGGAATGATTTCTAAATCAAATCAATCACAAGTTGAAATGCTAATTATCAATATAAGGCGTCTATCAATTAAAAACGCTTAGGGATATATTTCACTAACATTGGATTGGATCTGATAAATTAAGTTTTATGCTTACTTTAGTTTGTATGAGTCAAAGGATAACAATCTTAAATAATTCAATTCTTCCGTTCGAAATAAACTGAATTATTTAGACTAATCAAATTGAGATTCTTTCAAAAGTTATTAAATTAGTTTAAACTAAGGATCTAGATTGTCAATTTTTCTCTCAACATGCAACTTTCTTTTAAAAATTACTATGCTAAGTCTAATCTTGTCAATCGAATAGCGGATTTTCCTTTCAGCACTTCACCCTGCTATTAACAATTTGCAAGTAATTTTGGCGTAAATCGCTCACAACATACACAACACAAGATAGGTTAAAACAATCCAAATAGATTAACCACAATATTGATAAGATTAAGGATCTAGTTTCATTGTTTGTTAGATAAATCCCTAAACTAAAGGAAAACTACTCACATATGTTTATTAAACTAACAAAAGAGATTAAGCAAGACATCAAAACAATCTAGAACAATTCTACTGGAATTCAAAGAGTAGGGAGATGGAATTGCTTGACAACAATAGAGTTTCTTATTGATCCTTCAATCTTCAAGCCTCCAACTTGTAATTTGTCTTCCTTCTAATCCTCTTCTTGCCTAAAAAATGATTAAAATTACAAAACTGTTTGAGAGATTTTTGAAGTGGAGTGAGTTGGCTCTTCTTTCTTGCGGCTAAACACCCCTTAATATAGCAACCAACATGTGTTCTTAGCCGCAAAATTGAGGAAAACAAGAGGTTGCAATTGTTTCAAGCCTGCTATGGACCGTGGCCTTCACCACGAACTATCCGTCGAGGCCTCTCTCTCAGTTGTTTTTTATTCTTCCTCATCTCCACAGACATAAAGTATAGCGGCATCCATGGTGAGTCAAAAACTCATCATTTGAGGGTCAATGCCAGGTCAAAGGGGTCTTAAAACCTGCAAAAAGCATCAAAGAACCATACCCAAGCGTAAAACGAGAATTTTAGGCATAAATTACAACGTAAAGCTCATGAATTCCCTAAAAATGCAGCAAAATGACCCAAAAATGATGTAATTTTTAAGCACTTGTCAATTAGCTTAAATAAAAACTGAATGGTGCACAATTTATATATTCTTAAAATCAAATGAAAGTTTGGCAACCCATAAAGCTTACATTCTAATGACCCTTTAGTTTATGTAAATCTCATTGTAAACTTGTCTAGACTTCATTGATTGTCTCATTGCCTATATGGTGTTTCCAGGTAAGGACCTCATAATTTATTTACTTAAAAATGTAAAACAAAAAAGTATTCAAATAATGAGAGGAAGCTTAACAGGTTTACTCTTATATTGTAAAGATAGAAAATCATTTTTCAGTAACGCATGCATTTCAATTCATTTTAGTTCAAAGTGAGGGGCAGAGAGAATTATATTACAATTGTTACCGGTTATTATCTAAAAGTGGAACCTAAATTGATGAGCCCATATGTACAATGCAATCATTAAGTAGTTGCACGCCTTCCAGGTTGATCGGGAAACTTGAGCTAAAGCCATGTGGGTTAATTGATGGGCATAAGCCTACTAACTCATAACTGGTGGGCCCCCTTTAGTATGTGGAAAACAATACATGAAAATGATTTTTTAAATACTTACATATTATAAGATTTTTGGTACCTATAAAAGGGATGTGAAATTTTAAAGAGTACAGACAGTAAACGTACATTGTTTCTTGAAATATATTCTCCTTTTGGAATTGAGCAGTGAATGGCTCAATGGCAATGGCTTCATCTTCTGATTCAGATAGACTTTAGTGTTGTTAACGGTTTCCATAATTTTTTCCTTGTTAATTATGACTATGTATATATGCAAGTATTCTACACTGGCTCACTTCAGTCTTCAATTTATTTTTATAACTTACTCCCTAATTGGCCTACTATACTCAATGAATTTTTCTGATTTGGTTATTATTATTATTATTATTATTATTATTATTATTATTATTATTATTATTATTATTATTATTGTTATCATTATTATTGTTATGATTATAATAATAATAATAATAATAATAATAATAATAATAATAATAATAATATCGTCACAACTACATTCTCCCCTTTGAAGAAATATTACTTTTTGTCCTTTTTTACTTTTTAAGCATCCAATGTTTACTCCATTTTATTGAGTATCAATTAATTATGAATTAGTTAAATCCAATTTGTGAAATTAATTTGCATAATCTAGTTTCATTTTAAGTGAATTAATTATCATACTAAACTTGAGAATAGAAGGTTACTTTTATTCTGTGTATATATTCTTTCTTTGAGAGTTTAAAATGAATTTTACTTGTTATTTATTCTATTGGGAGGTGTTTCATCCATTATACATTTAGCAAATTAGGAGTTAGATTCTTATTAGTATAAAGGCTGCTCATTTCTTACATTCATCCACATGACTTATACACAATTACTTAAATTTTCCATTGCAAAACTTAGTAACTTCTCTTCCTAATCACTTCATCAATGGCCTCTTTTAACCAATCTGAAACCAATCATCTCACCATAACTAATCACACCTTAACTAATAGTTGATTGTTAACTGATGCTAGACCTGTAATCGGGTTCCTTGGAACTTGCGTTTTCTGCTTAACAAAATCCATTTAACGGATGCTCTAGCAATGTAAGGCATGGGCGGATCCTCCAATTTTGCCACTTAGATGTACTCTGATTTAATTTGGTTAGAGATTAGTGTTAAAGTGGCACCTTCTGACTATGACCTAATGATGTGGAGCAATAACCCAAATCACCTTTCTAGGTCAACGAGGTTCATAGTTAACTTGTTAGTGGTGGATTACGCCACATAAACCTTCTAGCATAAACCGTCTAGAATTTTTAGTTTAATATATTAACGTTAATCTATTCTTTGGCGGACCAAACAAGCTCCAAAATTACCATTTTAACAATGTTTGGTATGTCTATTTTCTAAGAAGGTATGGCATACTTCATTTCTCATGTATATCTAGAGTTGTGAAGCAAAAATTGAGCATAGGTCTAGATATACACAATTTTAATCATGTGCTTTTTTGGGCAATCAAATGGATGATTTAGGGATTAAACTTTTGTGAAAAGTTGGTGGCTACCTCCAACAAGTTCCTACTGAATATGTCCCCCAAATTTTTCCATTTGGGATGGTGGAGGATGCCACCATAAAAGTGCAAGTGGAACAAATTTTTACTTTGCATTGGACAACTCATTACTAGCCTTGAAGTTTCTAATTTCAATTTTCATGTGCTTAAAGTGTTATTTGAACATTATTGGTTAGAGTGGACGCTTAAAGTTACACTAACCCCTAGGTGTTTTAAATTAATTGGTGATTGCTAGGCTAAGTGGTGACTTAAGCCTTTACCTTAGCCACACCCATTTTATCGCTTTTCTTCCATATTCAAAAATCCATAAAAAATTTCATGAATTTTTCTTTTATTACTTAATGATTAGGTTGGTTCAAGGGCTTGTTACTGTGATGTTGATTGATAATGTTTATGGTTGATCGCTCTAGTGGCTAAGGGTCCCCATATCCATTAAATTGGTATGAGAGTTGAAAGTCCTATTTTTAGTTGATTTCTCAATGAAAACCTTCTCCTTTCACACCCAAAAATTCATGCTTTGATCATTTCAGAAACCTTTACTTTCTTCTTGCTTGCTTATCCTTTTAGGTCTAGAAAAAGCCTAAAAAATATCCCAAACATGGTCCCCAAACCAATAGAACCCAAAACTCCACAAAAACAAAAAAGTCTTCACCAAAACCGTGCAACATGGTCGGCCAAAACCAACCAAGGTCTATTCATGGCCACCTCTATGGACTACGACAACTTGTCTCCTCAGCCTCTTCTCTTCTAGAGCTAACCACGACCCTTTTGTGGTCCCCTATTCTCATCCTAAACCTTCATCTCTTTTCATTAGCTATGCCTTTTTCACCTTTTGTTTCACCATACCATGTAAGATATGATCATACGTGAACTTCAAGATCAAGTAAGAAAGCTTAGAAAGCAAATAACACAAGTAAACATGACAATGGAAGAACCACCTTATTTTAAAGGTAGTTTGGACCCAAAACCACTACTTGAAATGGGTTGAAGCCCTTATGGGTTACATTAGGTAAGAAGTTGTTCGGATGAAGATAGTTTGCGATAGCCACCACAAGCACTAAGGTATTGCCCTTTATTAGTTTAAATTCTGAGGAGGAAAGGAGCTCTTTAGGGCAAGTCTAGAATCAAGACTTAGAAATGGCTTAAATCATATATGAAGATGAGATTCTATCAAGATCACTCAGAAGACTCTTAAAAGAAATAACCAAGAGAAGATCAAGGTTTAAGACGAAAAGCCTATTTTGGTCGAAGAAGAGAATAAGCCTATTTTTGGTTTTGATGAAATAAGAGATAAAGAAAACTTGGTCATGTATGAAATCTCTGCTAAAGCTCCTAATCTAAAGTCTACCTCACTAGATCTTCACACTGAAGAAACCATAGAGGTTCACGCTCAAGTTGAAGATGCCATAGAGGTCTAAGTTTAAGTCTACAAAGTTGAGGCCACAGAGGTCCTACGGAAATAAGAAGCTCATTTGACTCCTTGTATATGCCCCTTGAAAGTGAATGACAACCATCCAAACTTTACCATGAAGAGGTGTCCCATTGTGAGCTGAATATTGATGAGTAGATTTATAATTTTAACAAGCTTATGATTCTTGGTGTTGGTAAGCAAGAAAGTCAAATTTTAATGATCCCTAATTTCTTAAAACTACTTATATGTTCAAAAAAATATGGGATTCTTAACACCATGGCATTGTTAAGGTCAAAAGGGTGCATCAATCTTCCTTAGGTATTGATCTTTGGGAATAATATAGGCGGCCACAAGGATTTGAAGGCAAATCCTTGCGATGAAAGGAGTTTCATGCTGAACGAGAGCCTAAATCACCTTTCTAAGTTATTTAGGTTCATAATTCATTTGTTAGTGGTCGATTATGTCAAATAAAACTTCTCGCAGGAGCTGTCTAGAATTTCTAGTTTTATAGGTCAACTTTGAGCTGCTGTTTAGATGAATAAATAACCTCCAAAATTAATATTTTCTTATGGTCGGATAGCTCCAAATGTCTATTTTCCAACAAGCTATGGCAAGCCTCCTGATTCCATGTGTATCTCAAGTTATGAGACAAAACTTGATCCAGGGTCACTATAGGTCTGGATATGCACGATTTTGTCCGTGAGCCTAATTGCACCATCAAATGGATGATTGATGGGTTAAACTTTTACGAAAAGTTGGTGGAGATCTCCAGCAAGTTCCCTTTTGAATATCTCCTCCAAATTCCTTCATTTTTGATGGTTCAAGATGTCACCAAGCAATTACAAATGCAGTAAATTCCAGCCTTGCATTTGAACAACTCATTATTGTCCTAAAAGCTTCTAATTTCAACTTCAATGTGGTTAAATTATTGTTTTATACTGTTGGTTAGGGTGGATGCTTGAATCTTATTGGTCCATACTAACCTCATAGATGCTTTAACTCTATTAGCTTATTTTTGTATCTTAGGCAAGCGAACACTAATTTTTGTGACTATAAATTAGCCTCCTTATATCCACTTGTAGAGAGACTTGAGTTAAAAATTAATGAATGAAAGATATAATGCTTTTCTACCCTAGACCAAAATTTCATCTTTATTTTATATACTTGTATAGCTGGATGATGATTGAGTTAATCCTTTAAATTAATTGTTAGTGCTTTATTTTAGAGAATTAATTGATAGGTTGTTAGGCGAAGTGGTGGACTAAGCATTTATCTTAGTCATACCCATTTTATTTGCTTTTCTCCCTTATCCAAAAATCCATAAAACTTTTCATGAATTTTTCTTTCACTCCTCACAGATTAGCTTGGTTCAAAGATTTGTTATTTTTATGTCAATTAATGGTTATTGATAGTCGATGACTCTTGTGACTAAGGGCTCTCATATGCATCACTTTATTACTGGTCAAATGGGTTTATCAAGTACTATAAGAGTATGATTGTATCACCTAAGATTATCATAGGCGTGCTTTCTTAGTTTAGTGTCTGTTTTGTTTTTTTTTTTAATCTAATGAGATTTGTCATGAAGTTTAGTGGGAGTGACAGTTGGATAATAATTGATTAGTTTTTCTTCTATGTTTTTGTTGGGGTTTGATTTTATTTGATTGATATATGAGGACTATTGTGGTGTACCTATTGTAAGGAACATTATGATACATTACTTATTGATAGTTCAAAGGTGTAATGTTCCTATTTGTGTTGGGGAAAGCCCATACTAGAACAAAATAACATTCGGAGATTCTACTTAATTGTATCTCTCAACTTGTGGTCCTAATATAACGCCCCCATTTCTTAATTACCTAATTATCTTAATCTAATCATTTATTGTTCATAATTGTAGTGGGAGTCTTATCGATTAGAGGCATTACTGCCTTCTCAAGACTAACAAGGCTACATGGAAACTATGCATTTGCACTAAATTAATTTCACATTCACCAAATGCATCAAAGTTAGGAGTAAGGAAGTCACATCTATAATACCATTCAACCTACGTAACAAAATACAACGTAGTTAGGAGTTTCTTAGAACTCTATATTAGGCAAGCTTGTCCAAAAGAATTTACAGATGACATGTCTTCTCAGTGCCTTCTAGGCTTCATGCTAGTCTAAAATCACTATAAGCATCTACTACTAGCCATCAATTAAAAAAATAAAGTACAAAAGTCCCCTTCTATTTCTTATGGCCCTTAGGCTTGCTAGGAGGAGGTTCATTCACTAATCCCTTTCTAAAATAGAAAATGCTGAAAACATTTTGAGAAAGTGAGCTGAAGCCTAGCACATCTATCTTCATATCGTAAAATAAACTTTTAGATCAATTAGTTGGGCGCCTGTATTGTAATTCATTTTAGTTTGAAAACAGGAGAGAGACAATGCAAAAAAAACTGCTCTACTAGCTATTATCTGGAAGTAGAACCCCCTTGACGTTTGGGGCAACTATTGAGATAGGTACACACCTCTGGGCCCGATCGAGAAGCCTACGCTGAAGTCGTGCGGGTGAATTGGCGGATGTAAGCCATGATGCTTAATAACTAATGGACCCACTTAAGTAGGTGCCAAAATATTGTTTTAAACTGATTCATTCCATGAGTATTGTTTGAAAGTTATACAATTTTGAAAAACATGTGAGTTTTTGAAGAGCATAGGCATTAAACGTACCTGGAGTTTTTGAAATCCCTCTCCTTTTTGTAAAATGTTTACCTTTGGCTTGAAAACAACAAAAATTTCCTTGTTTCTAATCCAAATGTATAACTCTATAGTTAGTAAGGTTTCAAATAGTTTTTATTAATTTTTCAAGCTTAGTATGACATCCAGAATTTCCTTTGGTTCTTTTTTTAATTATCAATACACCCACCATTGTTTACTTAAATACACAAATTGATTTTATTCCCCCTTTTATTTCGTCCCCTCTTCTACGATTGTCATTGTTCTCGTAGCAAGTATTGTTAGCAATATCTTTGATATTATAAGTCTTAAATTTTGTTTTTGTCCACTATCATTTGTACCAACATCATTATAGCCATTTTTACTATTATGGTTATATTATCCTTATTATCTTCATAGTTATTATCAATATTTTTGTTATTATTGTTGTTCTTATTTTTATTATTAGAAGTGATATATTTATTAGTTTCAGTAATTCATTTTCGAAAGGGGCTTAGGCTATGCAAGTCCACTTTACGGTTTTGGGTTACTTTCGATGTTGGGCCTATGCTCCTGTGTCCAATCGAAAAGGTGCTCGCCTTTTAGGCTCAAGTAGATTTGGTTGACACTTAATTGATTTTAACTACATGGGCCATGCAACTCTCAAACCATCGTAGCATAAATCAATTTTCATTAATCCTTCTAGGTCATAAAAATATTTAATTAGCCATTAACGCATCCGCCATTAACGCGCGTCTAATCCATTAACCTCACTACTTAATAAGATACAAGGTAGAGCTCTACAATCACCTCAATTATACTACAACTAATACCCAAGTTTACATACTTAACTTATGCCACTTTCTTAAATTGATTTTAAGATTTATATTAAGAATATTTATTTTGAACATCTTCTTAAATAACTTTTCCCTCCTTCATCTTCTTTTTCAACCCCAAGCTTTATAAATACTCTTAATTACTACGATTATTCAAAATTTTCACTAAATAATATTCCATCACTCTAAATTAAGCCACACAACTTATATTAAAGGGCAGCCTAATGCACAAGCATCTTGCATTCATGTAGGGTCTGGGGAAAGGCCCCACCCCAAGCGGTGTATTCAGGCAGCCTACGCTGACTTTATCAGTGGTTGATTTTAAGGCTCGAACCCGTACCCTTTTGGTCACATGGAAACAACCTTACCGTTGCTACAAGACTCTCACACACGCACACCCCCCACCCCCCTACAAAGTTTATTCAAACACAATTAAAATTCTTGAAGATTTCACAAAATCAAGTGAAAGAACTCCACCTCACTCTCAATCTCCAAACCCCAATTCCGCCATAACTAGCCATAAGCTCGCGACCAACTCCAAGCCTCATACTCGTTATCAAAACTCCAAATAATCACAAATTAATATTTATCTAATCAAAACAATACATTTATTAACAAAATTTAAAATAAAATGGTGAAAGTAAGGAAAAGACGGTCTAGGGTTCATCTTCCCAACCTTAATTGAACAAAACTATGGTAAGGTGGGAAAAGATGGTGGCAACGTTAGTGGCTCTGACGGATGTCTGGGCAGATCGACTGGTGGCTTTAGGGGGGTGGTCGAGTTGGACTGACAGGGGAGGGGTGTGCGGTAGGAGCAGTGGGGAGGGGTCAGATGAGAAGGAGGAAAGCAGGGGGAAGGAGGATGGTTTGATTTTTGTTAGTTTTTATGCTTTAGTTTTATTAGTTTTGATTGATTTTTTAGATTGTCTTGATTCTAGATATGTCTTTATTATTTTCTTTCCCTTTTTTGTAAAAAGATTTTCCTAAGACTAATAAATATTTGAGCTACAGTTTGTGTCAACATTTAGGCTATCAATAGTAATTTCACAATTTATGTGAAAAAATTCTTATAAACTTTATCTATAGTGATTTATTTGCTCCTTGCATTTATTTTTATTTCATCTATTAACATTATGGTTTCATTTGTATAATATAGATGAGCCAATTATATATTTATATATTCTATAGTTTCTGACTTTTATAAATGGGCTACTTTGTTTTGTTTGTTCATTCATGCATTTATTTATAAATTCTGCATGATTTAATGTGGAGCATGATCAAATTTCCTTCCTAGACCACTTCATCATCTCAACCTGCGATTACATAAATTATATGAATGCTGAATTAAAATGCAACATTCAACTTAATCAATCTAAATAAAAATTAATCAAAATAATTAAAATGATTTTTGTTCTGACTTGCCAACAATTTTTTCCTTTCTCTTAGGTGTTTAGCGTTCAACCTCCTAAGTGCACATTCCTTTCTAATTAAATCTAAAATATTAATATAAGTGACATAGTTACTAAAAAATCCCTCTATTTCAAAAAGAAAAAAAAGAAGAAAACAAAAAACGAAAAAAAAAATTCTCATCCCCAATCTCAGTGAGCTACTGAGTGCTGTCGAATGACGAGTTTAGCGAGCTTCATCGGAAGTGACGTTTACGGAAATATTGCTCTGAAAAGTCCCTCTCAACGCTGTTCACCTGTAAATCTGCATGGGAAATTTACAGGTACCTCATACACCAATAGACTTGCAACTAAGTGATTTTTTTTACAACTTAGTATTGCTTTTGGAGGGAAAAAGAAAAGGCTCAAATTAGAGGAAGGATGCAAATTACTAAACTACCCTTCATGAAATTATTACAAGAAGATTATGTGAGGAGGCAGTGGGAGTATTTGGAGTTTTGTTTTTACTCTCTCTCTTCATTCCACCTCAAAAATTCTATCAATCCTCTCCATACAACTTCTTCTCCTTCATCTCTCTCAAACTCTCCACTGTTTATGTGAAATTTTAGTGAATTCACTGTGAATTTAGTGGTTTTTAGCATAGATCTAAAAATGGGAGAGAAGAATGGAGTGAGGTAAGGTACGTAGGGGTCAAACTTCAGCAACACATCAACCATTTCTCTACTTATCTATTGTTTCTGATGAAGGTGGAGAGCCTATGATGAAGGTGACCAGTTAATGTCAAGAAGAAGGACTGAAAAAAATCTCAGATGGGTAGACCACTACAATTGATTGGGTATGCAACATGTGTGTCATACTTGGTGGTAAGTGTCAGTTATGTGTTAGTAGAATGAACATGCATGTGCTTGGTAATGAGATTATTACAATTTTTTTAGTATAAAGTACGTGTGTGTTGCAGTATATTTATGGAAGTGAATGAATTTCATGAAATGTAACTATTATAATAGTACTTCGTTGTGGGGAATGTTAAGACATGCCAGTCACAGGCTTCAAACTAAGATACCGTATACCAGATTCTTAGTTTACCTAGATGTCAATATATGCGTACCCAGGTGTACTTTGTGTAGTGATTAGGTATACTGACTTCCCATAATAGGCATTGTGTTAACAATGGGGGAATAAGTATATGTTGACACAAGATAAATAAGGGAAGTGGATGATTTAACTATGGGGATCAAATTTGGTAACAAATTTCGAGAATGTGTTGTTTGCGGTGTTATATATAAGTATATGTCACTAACATATTTGATAGTTGCAGAATTCAATGTTGCTTAAAGAAGGTGTTATATGTAATGGCTTGTAATGTATACCCACATTGCAATGTATACCCACATCATGGACTTAATGGGTAAACATTGAAAAGCAGTTTTTGTGAATGCCCCTTCACCTAATAGAGTGAATATTTGATAAAGGAAATCTCATAGTGATAGTAATGGAGTTATCTGCTAAGTGTAATATGTATGTGATGGTGTGTGTTTTGCCGATTATGAAATGGAGTTACAAAGTGTATAAAAATGGATGCTAAGTCCTATGAAGGAAGTAATGTGCGTAAGTGAAAGGACTTTAAAAATGGATCGGTTGGGAAGTGCCTCTACTTATGTGGATGAAAAGGGGTAACTATGGTGAGCAGCCCATCAGTATCTTTAGAAGTGGAGGTAAGTACAAGAACTATGAGCAAGTCAGGGGAGATGGCGATCAAAGAAGATGCACGATAAAATGAATAGAGGTAGTACATATTGCCAGTTGTAATCTATCATAAATAAAGGAATGAAGCATAACCTAGTTGAGGGGGAGAAGAGCAGATAGTCGAGGTATAGAGACAGGTGGTGGAAGGTTAGGGTCCCCCTAAGCAAGGAAAAGTGGGAGTAGCAATGACTATTCCTAAGGTAGTTGAGAAGCAAGCAAAGACACATGTCGATGTTGTGATTAGAGATCGGTGTACTCTTAAAGTCATATGTGTTCTAAATGATGACTTTAAGGACTTCTAGAGTAAAGTAATTAGGGGAACATTGTAGAGTCAAGTGTCACACTGGCCATTTGGGAATGAAATACACATAGTCCGAGCCCCCGTTGAAAATTAGAATCTATACAAACTCTTTCAAGCTTGGTTAGAGGGAGGCACCATTCTCAGTATATAATGTGGCATAAATGATGGCCTCCCAACTACTGGAAACCTAGTTATATTTGAACATGGAAATGGTTAGGCTAATAACAAGGGATGTTGAACTCGTTCAAGTTCAACAAGAACATAAACTCGAATCAACTAGACCTATTTTCTAACACTCAAAGGCTTCATATTGTAGTTGTAAATAAACATTAGTTTATTAGTTGGAACAAATAGAAATCATTTTAATGAAGCACGGATGTTAGGGAGGGACACGCATCATTGTTTGATGCAAACAAAATTGTCGTATTGTATATTCAATTAATTTTATACTTCATGTCCCATTGTAGCTTAAATCGATTCATTGAACTGAGCGCCCTATATTTTCTTATATGTTTGTAGGGATTAAGCTAATCATGCTAAACAACTTTAGCAGTTATTGTGTACTTTGTGTAGGTGTCGTCCATCTCATATAGTAATTACTTATTATTTAATTCTCTGAGGTGATGTGATATTCAACGAACATTTCCTTCATGTTATGTGTACGCTCTATGATTAATCCATACTTTTATCATATCTTCTGAGTAAACTTTAATATCTCTTTACACTATCCACATTGAAATGGTTTACCCACAATTCAGTGTTGGTTTACTATTGTCCACTTCATTCTTATTGTGGTAAACTTAAAATTAATACTTATATGGACCATTTCTCATAATATTCCCTCGGCTGAGAGAACTAGCTTTACCTAGTTATGGGAAGCGTTAGCTTTACCATTTATTCAATATATGTCTACCTAAGTATACAAATACAGGTAATGTGGTAAACGTTGTACGTACTGCTTATCAGTCCTATATAGTTAATGATGCAATACAAACGGATCTCGAAAGACATCATTAAGTGTTGCTAATTTATAATAATTGAGTGGTTGGGGCAAATAACAATCCGTTTAATGAAGCATGTCTCTTAGAAAAGGGCACGCATAATTTTCACATCAGTTAACAAGTATCGACTTCACTTGTAATGTGCGTATAATAAATTTTTAAATCTACTACATTGTATCATTAATCTCCCCTCTATATAACTAACTTCCACTCCCTGCTAATGGGAACTATGAGGTCTATCTCATTTTCGATAAGATAACACCAAGGTAAATGAGTACGTGAAGAATGATACGGTAAAAATTTATAAAACATTTTTTTTTTCCTGCACATTTAGAGGGATGTTAGTAACAGATCCTTGAGAATGGATCATTTAGTAACTTAAAAATATTTTATTTGTTGTCGTTAACAGCAATATGTTTATATACATCAGTACATGTGCATGAAAACGGTCACAAAATAATTGACAAGCCATCTTGATTGATGCCATATTTGCTGAGCATAATTGATTCAGTACGAAATTCGAACTACTTGTACATGATCATTTATCAGTGATACACACAAGGGTGCATATCTCGACACACTATCGATTCAATCCAAGAAATATGCTACGTATACCGACGAATCTTTCATTTCTTACCATGGTATACACTACACGAGGAGTGGGTCCACATCGATAATGGATGCAACCACTAAACCTGCAAAATGTGACCTCTTCTCATACAGTCAAACAACAACCAAACATTTTGGTTGTACTGCAACATACTTATCGATTTGACAAGTTCTAACATGGTGGACCATAATGGTGTACAATTAGTAGAGCCCTTGCATATTTGGGTTAAAAGCACGCGTAATTAACAGAATCTATATCAAATCATTATGTTTTGCCCCCGTAAGCACGCCCTACTTTTGCCTATCCCGTCTGACCCATCTCCTAGTTATTCAACATGCACAGCATCACCAACTAGCATCAACATCAGTTTCGAGGTTACGATAGGTCTTCGGCATATGTCTAACTTTCCACACCAGGGTGCACATCCTCACACACTTTCCATGTACTCCAAGACTGACAGTATGTATACCAGGGTGTAGTGATTGCTTACCATAGTAAACATGACGCTACGGTAGGGTCAACAAGGATGATGGGTACAACAACTGAACCTGTAAAATGTGAACTCCTCGCAGACGAATTGAATAGCACCCAAACATTCTAGTCCTATAGTTACAAATGAGTCACTGTCATAAACTACAACAATGAATACCACAATGACATATAATTAGTACACTCCTATCATATTAGGGTTGCAAGTCTGTACACAAACCAAAAATATAATTGAACCAGTAGGTTTAGTCCTATGCAATCACATCTTGCTTATGCTTATCTCATGTAATTTATAAGTTTGCTTATCAGTACAATGTTTTATAACAATGGTCAGTACCACTACCACTTTTTCTTGCTTAGGGTGACCATGACCTTCTACCACCTGTTCCTGTACCTCGACTATCTTCCATTCTCCCCTTCAACTAGGTTATGCTTCATTCCTTCATTTATGATAGACTGCAACTGACAATATGTACTACATCTGCTCCCTTTGTCGTGCATCTTCTTTGATCGCATTCCCCTAGCTTTCTCACACTACTTGTACTTACCTCCTCTTTTAAAAATATTGATGGACTGCTCGTCGTATTTACTTCTTTTTCATTCACATAAGCAGAGACACTTCATGAATTCTTTCACATACGTACATGACTTCCTTCATAAGGCTTCGCATTCGTTTTTATACCCTCTGCAACTCCATTTCATACACTTGCAAAACACACACCATTACATACACAGTACACTGGGCATATAACTTCATCACGATCACCATAAAATTCCCTTTATCAAATATTCACTCCATTAGATGAAGGGGTCTTCACAAAAACTGATTTGCAATGTTTACCCATTAAGTCTATGATGTCTACCAGGGTTTACACTTATTACAATGTAGGTACATATTGTAAGCCATTACATATAACACCTTCTTTAAGCAACATTGAATTCTACAATTATCAAACATGTTAATGACATATTCTTGAAATTTGCTACCAAATTTGACCCCCCATAGTTAAATCATCAACTTCCCTTATTTATCTTGTGTCAACATATACTTATTCCCCCATTGTTAACACAACACCTATTATCGGAATTTAGCCTACCCAATCACTACATTGAGTATGCCTGGGTACACATATATTGACATCTAGGTAAACTAAGAATATAGTATATGGCATCTTGGTTTGAAGCCCATCAATGGCATGCCTTAACATTCCCCACAGCGAAGTACTATTATAATAGTTACATTTCACGAAATTCATTCACTTCCACAGATATATTCCAAGACGCACGTACTTTATACTCAAAAATTTGAAATAATCTCATTACCTATGATCATCTTTCAATATTGAAATAATCATTATACGAATTTAATACTTATGCATCTTGATAAGTTCAAGTGCAACTATGTAATAGCATAATGACACAACTCTACTACCATTTTTATAAGTTTACTTGTGAGTAAATTTTTTTTTCTTTCAATGTCTGCCTTCTTTCACTCTTATAATATACGATCGTCATTATATTTTCATGCGATTTGGATTACATAGCAATGATAACCCTACTACTATGGTAGATACTCAACAAAACCATGGTATGCATATATCCCTAATTAATTACTATTCACAACAACAACAATAATGACAACGTGTTCTTTATACTAACATATAATTGATACTTACCCCCAAGTATAACATACATGTTGCACACCCAACCAGTTGTAGTGATCTACCCCTTTGAGATTTATTCAGTCCTTCCTCTTCACATTAACTAGTCGCCTTCATCATAGGCTCTCCACCTTCATAAGAAACAATAGATAGGTAAAGAAATGGTTGATGTGTTGCTTAAGTTAGACCATTACGTACCTTGTTTCACTCCATTCTTCTCACTTATTTTTATATGTGTGCTAAAAATCACCGAATTCACCGTGAATTCACTAAAATTTCACATAAACAGTGGAGAGGTTGAGAGAGATGAAGAAGGAGATGTTGTGTGGAGAGGATTGATGGAATTTCTGACTAGAGAGAGAGAGAGAGAGAGTAAACACAAAACCCCTCTCCTCACACAGCTTTCCTCTAATCACATCATGAAGGGTAGTTTAGTAATTTACATTCCTTATCTAATTTCAGCCACTTATTTTCCCTCTAAAAGCAACACTAAATTGTTGCAAAAAAAATCACTTAGTTACATGCCTTTTGATGTATGAGTTGTGTGTAAATTTCCCTACTATTGCATATGAGTTTCAGTTGAGTAAAGCAGCTGAATCAGAAGATGAAATTGTGCAGAATCAAAACCAAAAGTTTCACAATCTTGTTATGGTTAGTAATAGCAGTAATAGTACTAAAACAAGGGGAAGCAGCAATAGGTGTGAACTGGGGGATGATCACGCACCATAGATTATCACAAAAAATGGCATTAGATCTTTTGAAAGAGAACAAGATGTCAAAAGTGAAGCTTTTTGATACCGACCCACATGTTGTAAATGCTCTTAGAGGTAGCGCTATTCGGGTCCTGGTGGGTATATGAGATGTTATCCCTTTTGAGCTCTTCTCCAGCTGCTGCTGATTTGTGGGTTCACCAGAATCTCACTACATATCTTTCTAATAAACCCTCGTTGATGTCAGGTTAGCCCAGTTCTCTTGAATTACTTGGTATTCTCTTCTTTTTTTGTTTATTCTTATAATCAGTTGGTTTTTTTTCCTTGGTGAGGATAATGACCCTCTTTTGACTTGGAAAGTAATTAAAGTTCTTGATTTGTGCTTTAATATTGTTATTATCATTATTGTGATGTTTGGGTTTGTTTGTAATCATGAAGAGACGCATCCAGCCTTGGGTTGAGATAAGTTGCTGAAAATAGGCTTAGATGATGAGATATGCTTTTCGGGTTTATAGAATGGGTGAAGCTTGTCAGTTTATAATTCAAAAGATAACTAGAGAGATGTTTCTCTGTTCCACTTATTTTATGATTTATGATGTGTGTAGTGAATGAATGAGGGTTGCTTCACTAGACTTATGGGTGAACTTTGGATACAAGGGATGGCAAATAGGGAGCTAAGAGCTTCCCATTTGAATAGAATATGTGTTGGTTTATTTTGAATGGTTAAATTGGTGATCTCAATTGGCATTGGCACCAAGTTCGGTACCGAGGTATTGTTATATGGTGCCAGATCTTGCTGGTGCTTCTGATATCATTGCCCTGGGCTTTATTTCCCTGACCTCTTCTTCTTCTTGAAATTTAGGCTGTTTGAAGCTTACTGTTCTCTAAGGGCTCGATACTATGAGGCTATTTTGCTTCCTCCTATTACTTTTGTTCCCAAACATTACCCATGCTAGAGGGAGCTAATTAGCTTTGTTACCGGTGATCTTTGCTGCCATATAAAGAATGCGACATTAAGTAAACCTGGATATAATAATATCCTTGACATTTAGTTGATCTGACCTCTGCTGACTATGAGAACCATAGTAGCATCTATAATCATGTCTAGATTAATTATTACTTCTAGATATGTAATTCTTCTGCTTTGCTTAATATTATGTGTTATTCAGCACTACTCTAGATAGTGTTAGGGTGGTTACTAGTCCTAAAGACCCCAGTTGTGTTTGAATCATGTGAATTTTCCTTGGTTTAAGGATGTGGGAGCTGATAGTGGTTTTGTGCTTCTGCTCTAGTGTAAATGATATTTATAGTAAATTTGTAGGTGACTTAGCATTATGGTAATATATAAGCCGGGAAGGACTTGCAGACCACCACCCGCTTTGATCTTGCCCAGTATCTTGATGTGTAATGTGAATATTGAAGCCTTAGGAGGCTCTGTGCTGCTATTAAACCCCATGGAAGAAATTTGTTGCTCAGACGTCATAGTATCGTAACTTCAGGCATTCATGAGAGAGAATTGATCCTTTCTAGAGTTGTGGTGACAAAAACTAATGTATATACACATTGGTCCCAAAGCCATCTTCCAACAATGATTTCGATGGAGGTAAATCTAGTCCAAATCCATGCTTGGCTACACCATCTTTCGGCTCCATTATTTGAGTTTTATGGCAAAACGCACTTTATTGAATTTTATTTGCACTTCTAAATAAACTTTTCAAAAGGGGTTTTCAAAATGGGGCTCAAAAGCACTATACATTTTGATGGGGATCAAGTGCAAGAGCTTTCCAAACCCAAGGAAGTCAAAGAGGTACCCCAAGTGGTGAGAGAATGCCAAGAAAGCCTAAACTGTTTGCATCCAGTCCTGTCCAGTAAGTGGCCGATCTTCTTGGCCTTGTTTGCCTATCTTTTAGGTAACTTAGGCTCAGTTTAAGATGTCTATCTTTTAATTTAAGATATCTTCCCAATAAAGCAAATTTTAGGTCATTTGGATTTTATTTGCCTAGTTAATTCAGCCTTCAAAGTCAAACAGTCCAAGCAACCCAAATGAGATAGTTTTTAATCTGGTTTTGTGGGTTAAAGTACTCTAACCAAATTCTCATTTAGGAGCCTGCAATATTTGGTTTTGGATTCCCTTTTAAATTAACTATGGGGCCATAAAAGAAACCAAGGACAAATTGGATGTGAGGGCACCAAGATAGAGCAAAGTTCAAAAGGTGTGCTGGACAAGTCCAGTAGGAATTACTCAACTTAATTTGGCCATATCTCTCTAATGGCTAGGGTGTTGGGGCTCCAATAGTAGTAATTGGAAAGAGGACATCTTAAGCTTTCCAATAACCATTGTTGAAGTTATTTTGGGTAAGTATCTTGGGATATACAGCTATTTGAAATAAAGTTGGAGCTTGTGAACTAAAAGCGACAATTGCCTTTTGTACTTATTTAGTTTTATTGTATCTCCTTTTTGCTATAGGGTTATTTTGCTTGTTTTTTCTCACTTGTATTATCTAGAATGGGATCCAATATATGAGGGAGGTCTTTAGGTTATAAAACACAACTTATGATTATAAAAGAAAATTAGTTGAGTTTAACTCATGGCAAGAGTGGATTCTCTTTTGTTTTAAATCCGTAAGTGTTGTATCTTTGGTTTGATTTGCCAAAGTGGTGCCCTCTTAGGTCTTCTTTCTCTTTTTAAGTGGTGTTTCTGTTTATTAGAAGGATTAAGAAGAAAGCTCAAGGGTGACTTTGTGGTGTGCTCATGCTGTATCACAGACAAGCTCTTGAACTATCTAATTTAGCTGGTGCTTATTTTACTCTTATTTTGGTTTAAGTCAGTTTCTATTATTCTCCATCCCGTTTCATTCCCTTTCTTCATCCTTTTGATTGATTATTAGCCCTTAAAAACTGTTATGATGTATAAGGTTTTGATGATAACAAATCCAAGTGTTGTTGTTGTTCCAAACAGGTTCTCCAAACAGGTTCTTACTGCTGTTCTCAATGTCTTAAACTTGCTTGACTAATGGTTGACTAAGAATAGGTACTCAAGTCAGCGATATAAGTGCAGCCGTGAGGAACAGGGCCTGTGAAGTGTTTGAAGCAGCAAATTCGTCTCTTTACAAGATGACTGGCCGTTACAACAAGATGTCTTGATTTGATTTAGATTTTATATTTTTAGACTCTTGTTAATATGCCAATTAGAAAGTTTTAATTTACCATTTACTTGAAACGGTTTTGCTTTTTGGAAAATATTTCGGATCACCTTTCAAAACAATCCTAGAAACAGGGTGGTCAGGGTGTTTCCAGATTAAGCTGCGAAAAAATGATTTCACACGATTTTTCTCTCTCTGATTTTGGGCAGCTTCTCCAAGATTTACAAGCAAGATTTTTTTATGTAGTATCTTACCCCTTACCCCAAAACGGTTATCAAAATCTAAGGGGATTTGCAAAATCCTTTTGAATAAAAAGAATCTTCAACTTTTGGCAAGTGGATAAGGTTGTTGAGAAAATCATGGGCTAAAGGATGAAACCGTGTTGCTGAAGAATCACCGCCTTAAGCAATTAAGGAATTCTTACCAGCTCATGTTACCTCACCCCTTGCGGTTAAAGGACTTTATCTCCTTTAGAAATTTTAGTTTCCAAAATTTGAGGAATTGTTTTTACCAAGCACTATATAAAGTCGCTTCTTATAACTCAGAAGCATCGGTTTTCAAAGGCAAAAATTCAGTGTTCATGAGCTTAAAAGTTTCAAAAGAAAACCATGTCTAATGAGTGAGTTATTTGAGCTTTCAAAGTTAGTATACTAGGACTTCATTGTACCCTATATTAGCTTAGTTGAGAAGCATTGTAATAGGGTGTTTTTCTTTATATTCTTCTTTCACAAAAGTGAGTTGAGTGTGTGTCCAAATCAAGGGATTTTAGACGTAGGGTAACCTGTCTTAGGGAAGACGGTTACGTGGGTTGCAATTTGTAACAAGGTGTGTTACTATTGTAACGTGATTAGCCCGTTTAGTGAAGTGTGTAAATCCTACACGAGGTAAGTCGTGGTTTTTCACCTCAGTTGGGCTAGAGGTGTTTTTCACGTAAAAATCCTGTGTCCATTATTCCCGCATTCAATTTTGTTGGATTTTCAATTCTGCATATGTAAGGGCCATGCTTTCGTGCTATCACCGACTAACTGTTTAGTTGCTGATTTTACCAATTGCTTTTAATTTGTTATCCGACGAAAGTATTAAATCGACCGTGTGAGTTTTTAACGACTAGTTTCAATAAAAGGGGAGATTATTTGACTAATGTTATCATTGACGCTACTTATTTATAAAATATTTGAATCTATGCTAAACCCAGTTTTTAAAATCATTTTTCGTTTTATTTGGCAGATTCCCAAAGTTTAAACCGAAATGTACATGGTAGGTCGTTCAATTTGGGTTTAACCTAACTATTAGCGAGTACGGATCAGAATTTAGCTGTATGTTGTTAGTTTAACCCAAAACACACAAAAAAAAAAAGGTTGAAAAGGGGGACCGAAGTCGGGAGACCCCGACCCCCCCTCTCTCTCACCGCACGCTCTCTCTCTCTCTAGCCGAACTCTCTCTCTCTCTCTCTCTCTCACCGGCGACCGGCCACCTGGCGCTGCCGCCGGCCAGCACCCGTCACCGGCGAGAAAAAGGGACGGACGGTCCCCCACACCACGCATCTCAGCCACCCGTTCCACCACCAGACTTCATCCACCTCGCTCAACCCCTCACCCACGCGTCTCCTCGCCCAGAACCGGTCGTCCACCTGCCGGAAACCGACGACCCACCTTCAACATGGCCTCCTCTATAAATTAGAGCCAAAGTCAAGCCTCAATCTGCCAGAATCATCATGAAACCGAGGGCTAGGGTTTGCTGACGGGCTTGGGTTCAGGAATTAGCGGTGTGGGAGCATCAGTATTCACCCTTTGAGGTTGAAACTAGGCTAGCCCAGGTAAGTGTTTCTCCCTCCTAAGTTCTTATTATTTTCAAAGTTAATTTTTCAGCAGTTTAATGATGCATGTAACCTAGGCTTACTTCACTTCGTGTATGATGCTTGTTGAATGACCTAAATTAGCTATTACAGGCAAGTAGTTTGATCTGAATTCGTTTGAATGTGAGTAGGTCGGTTGGATTCAACTAGCTAATGCATGTACATGAGGCTAATTCGAAATTGTTACACGCGGTTAGCTTGAATTCGATTAAAATTAGCTAATGTGTGAAAAAGAATTAAAATCGAAGTTAATTTAACGTATTTAGCTTAGATTCGAGTTAATGAGTTAAAGTTTAAAACGGAATTAAAATCGAAGTTAATTTAACGTATTTAGCTTAGATTCGAGTTAATGAGTTAAAGTTTAAAACGGAATTAAAATCGAGGTTAAGTTAACATATTTAGCTTCGATTCGAGTGGAAGAGTTAATATATGAAAAGGGATTAAAAACGAAGTTAGTTTAACGTGTTTAGCTTCCATTTGAATTGGACTAGCTAACGTATTATGTGTAAACGAAATAAATTCAAACTCTTTTTGATGCATTCATGCTTAGGGAAATTACTTTGAAATACAACGTTATGTTTAGCATGGAATTATGTTTGATTTACTGAATAAAGTATTGTCGAATTATGAATAAATGTGGCTATACGCGCGCTTGTTGTAACGTTTCGTTGAATGAGGTTGGCTGCTCAGGTAAGAGCTCAAACCTTACTCCCTTTTTCATAAGCTAACATGATAATATGTTGTGATTAATAAATCGATGAATCGAGTTGATAGTTGGATGGTTTGAGGAAAGAATCATGAGCGTTCGAGGTCCTGTGGTACGGTGCTTGTGAGGAGGGAGTTCGGGTTGTGAATTGACCGCAATCGTGTGGATTGCGAGGCCATGTGTGGCTCATTGTGTTGAAATGATTACGAAGTGTTTAAATGTGATATGTGTATTTCCCTTTTCCTTGTATGTTTAAAATGTAACATATGTGTGGGAGGGTGATGTTATAGCAAATGACTTTTCATGTGTTTTAAATGAATAATAGCCATGTCTAGTAGCGAGCTATGGCCTATTTTAGCTATTCAAATAATGTTTGGGAGGAATCCCTAAAACGTTTTTAACAAAAGGGAGATGGGAATTATACGTTGAATGATTTTATTGTTTGAAACGGAAAACTACTAGCCGTTATGGCCGATACGCTTTAAGTGGCTAAGATAATGTGCTGCGGACAATATGATATGATGTATGTTAACCTAGGGGATAAGTCCAGATAAACCCTAGAGGCCCTGACGAGGGCTAATGTAATGGTCCGATATGTTATATGTAGCCATCCCGGGAGTAAGAGCTTTAGCGTGAGCGTTAGGTCTCACTATGGGGTCGAGCTTAGTTCTCACCCAATCAGCACCCTGTAATGATCTTATGCCAGAAGTACTTTCCTACCAAGATAAGAAAAGCAATTGGCCTTTGCCATTTTATATATGTTTAAAGAAAAAGAATGTTTTACGGGCCAAAGAGGCCATATGAATGAATATGAAATGCTTACAAGGGCCGTTTTATGTCAAATGCGAAATGTAAACTCTTCCAAAAGATTGAGAACCTCAAGGTTATGAAATGCTTTCAAATGTTCAAAGAATGTTTCATTGCAGATTTAAAGAAAATGCTCTTAAAAATGATGAATGTGGCTTCAAATAGAATATGTGACATGCTAGTGAATCGTGAAATGACGTTCAAATGTGCCTAGTGAATACGTAAGTTGTGACTTGTCCAATGTTTATGTTCTACAACCTGTGCCTTATAATACGTTGCCTAATACCATGTTAATATTAGCTAAATGCTTGATAAGTGGATATTATGAGTAATATTGCTTGAAAAGGGTTTTATTTTAAGGAGTGGAGGAACACTCACTGAGCATGTGGTGGCTCACTCCATTTTCTTTCCCCTCTTTCCCCCAGGTGATGAATGATGAAAGAATCTATGTTCCTTCTAAGACATTTAATTGTTCCTGCAAGTCGTACCCGTGACATAAAGCGATGTGGCTGCCTGCGGTAATATTTTGCTTGAAAAGAGCATGAATTGGGCATGTAGTGGCTCTATAGTACAAAACTTATATAAGTCATTGTAAATAGTTGTTTGTAAAGGCATAAGCCTCAACCGCGAGTGTGTGACTCGCTGGAACCTCCTATTTCCTTTTTGAATTTAGTTGTAATGATACAGGTACCCTACAAATTATAATGTAATTTATGGAAATGTTGAAATTACATAGGGAACTCTGCCGGATTCGTCTCAGGATTTCCCAACCAAAAAAGGGGGCATTTGGTATTTGTGAAGAAGAAATTTAATGAAAGAAGAGCCTTAGGGGTCTCCCTCGGGGGATCCTGGCGGTGTGACATCCCTGGTAAGTAGCGGGGGTGTTACATTAGGTGGTATCAGAGCCATAGGTTGCATATGCATATAGATGTGACCTTAGGAGCATCAATGTGTGTAAGTAGGTGCCCTAAAGTGTTTACTTGAGCTTACTACGTGCTTGCTTGCTCACTTGTGTACGCGAATTAGAAACACAACTTAGGATTTTCAAACAAATGCGTGCTTGATAGTGTTATTCCTAACCCAGTGTGGTGATGTAGGATGGTGTTTAGCATTGACGATTTTGAGTATCTACCTTTCTGGATGGCTGCATGGAATGCAGTCATATTTTGGGAAGCAATGATTAAGAGCAACCAGTGGAGAGTCACTCGGGTCACACAGAACCACTGGACGTACAAGTTCATCAGAGCAATGCCATGTACGGGAAGATGGGCCGAAGTCACTTCTATCCTCCGTCTCTTCCATGTACATAGGGGAGCTTATACACCGTTTACTTTTAGAGGGTTGGTGGATTTCCTAATATTTGCAGAAGGGCGGGTGGACTCCTTAGGAATTACCCCCTTGGGAAGGAGCGATGCTGCCATGCAAATGATCAATACGGCTCTAATTGCTCCTGCTACTACCCAACATCTACCAATTACAATAGTAGAGAGAAATCAGATTGAACATCGTCAAATGAGACTTCTGTTCGCAGAAAACCCTCAGGCAAGACGATACAAGCGAGTAGCCACTCTATAGGCACGTTGGATAGATTCCTTTGGTGCACAATACCCCTGGGGCTGGCAAGCCACGATGCTGAGGATGAGAGAACTGGTGGATGGAGCACCTGATGTGGAGTACTCCCCACCATTTGTATTATGGGACCTACTAGCCCCAGTTGAGTCTGAGGGCTCGAATGATCCAACGGTAGATGATCCCCCTGAAGAGGGTTCCTCAGGTGGTAATTACGGTGGTAATAGGGGCTATGTGTAGCCTGGAGTCGCCAATGTGTGCATTGTATTTAAATAAAACATAGTTAATGTGCGTTTGAAAATGAATAAACATGGGTGATACCCGATATTTCGTGATTCGTGAAAGCGCATTTTTTGAGAAGTGATTCGTGCGACCAAAATAGGATCGCACGAATACTTAAAGCTCTATACATTCTGTTTAATGTTGTACTATGTTTTTAAATGCTTTTGACAATCTATTTTTATGAATAAAAACTAAGCAACTTTGCATAAACGACTGTGTAGCCAATGCCTCCACGAAGGGAACAGATGGCGGCACCAACCGCCTTGGAGATGATTTGTCAGTTTAATAAGTTGAGACCACCAAGGTTTAGTGGTGGAACAGATCCTCTTGCCTATGAGGAATGGCTAAGAAGGATGGAGAATTTGTTTGAAGTAATGGACTGCCCTGAAGATCTTAAAGTACGTCTGGCGACCCATCAGTTCGAAAAGGAAGCGGAATTCTGGTGGGGCACTGTCAAACCTCGAGCGGGTGAACCAGCTCTAAGTTGGGAACAACTAAAAACTGTGATGGATGCTCAGTATTACCCACGAGATGTAAAGAGGGCAAAGGAACAAGAATTTATACGGTTGAAACAAGGCCAAATGAGTGTGGTAGAATACGCTGCGAAGTTTAACGAGCTTAGTCGCTTTGCGCCTAATCAAGTCGCAACTGAAGAAATGAAGATGGACCACTTCGAGCAAGGCCTTAAAGGACCCATTAAGCGGATGATAGCTGGGCATGTTTTCACCAGCTTTCAGGAGATGTACCAGAGGGCGGTGAAGATAGCCCGAGTCATAGCTGAAACCGAAGAGGAAAGTCGTCAGATTGGCCCAGCAAAAAGAAAGTTTAATCAAGGAGGGTCCAGTACCCAGGGAAGCAATAAGATCAGCAACTTCGACAACCGGGGAAAAGGAAAACAAGTTGTACCAAGGTAGGCGCTGGAACCCTGCAACCAATGCGGGCGTATGCACTCTGGTCGGTGCCGAAATGGCATACAAGAATGCTATGGGTGTGGATCTACGGACCACAAAATTGCAAATTGCCCCAAAAAGGCGTGGAATCGACAGAACAGTACACAAGGTTCAGGCACGGGGGCTAATCCAGTTCCACAAAGAGGCCGACCTCCTGTGAATGCAACTTCAGAAGGCAAACGAGGTGGAAAAAGGCCGCAAGCAGGTGGCCGGGTGTTTAGCTTGGAAGGAGGTGAGGCGGAGGACCTCACTGCCACCGTATCAGGTACCCTTTTTGTTAAACATCTTTATGCTTATGTTTTATTTGATTCAGGTGCCACGCATTCTTTTGTAAATCCTACCTTTGCAAGGAAACTCGCTAGCAAGCCCAGTGAAATGGATGTACAATTATGTGTGACTACCCCCTTAGGGTCTGCTTACTATACCGACCTTGTCCTTAAGGACTGTACTATTCAATTGGAAGGGAGAACTCTCCCTGTAGACCTAGTATAGCTGGATATACAAGGTTGGGATGTTATTCTAGGGATGGACTGGTTAACTAGACATAAAGTTACTATTGACTGCGAGAGAAAGCTGGTTACCTTCACGGCCTCCAATGGAGAAAGAGTAACCTTTAAGGGAAGTGGCCACCAAGTAACCATTCCAACGGTACCTGCTATGCAAGCATTCAAAATGTTGAAGAAAGGGTGTCGGGGCCATTGGTGTGCAATTGAGGTCGCAGAACTAAAGGAGCCCGACTTGAGTGAGATTCCGGTAGCAAGGGAATTTCCACAGGTGTTTCGAGAGGTACCGGGGCTACCACCCGACAGAGAAATCGAATTCACCATTGAACTAGTGCCTGGAGCCGCTCCAATATCCAAGGCACCTTATCGAATGGCACCTGCGGAATTGGCGGAGTTGAAAACTCAGTTGCAAGAGCTACTAGATAAGGGGTTAATTCAGCCTAGTGTTTCACCCTGGGGAGCACCAGTACTATTTGTGAAGAAGAAAGATGGGAGTTTGAAGTTATGTATTGACTATCGAGAACTAAACAAGGTAACGGTTAAGAATAAATACCCACTTCCTCGAATTGATGACCTGTTTGATCAATTGGCTGGTGCTTCGGTGTTCTCGAAGATTGATTTGAGATCGGGGTACCATCAATTGAAGATCAAGAAGGGGGACGTGCCTAAAACTGCTTTTCGCACTCGATATGGCTACTACGAGTTCTTGGTGTTACCGTTCGGACTAACGAACGCTCCTGCCTTCTTTATGGACTTGATGAACAGAGTCCTTAGGCCCTTCCTAGATAAATTTGTAGTGGTGTTCATCGATGATATCCTGGTATACTCCAAGACCAAGGAAGAGCATGCAAACCACTTGCGAATGGTGCTGAAAACCCTAGAGGAGCACAAATTATATGCCAAACTTAAAAAGTGTGAGTTCTGGTTAGAAAGGGTGCAATTTCTGGGACACATAGTGACCAAAGATGGCATCTCGGTGGACCCGGCAAAGGTAGAGGCCATTGTAAACTGGCCAAGACCAACAAACGTCTCCGAAGTGCGAAGCTTTTTAGGTATAGCTGGCTACTATCGAAGGTTTGTAGAAGGATTTTCAAAACTAGCCTTACCTATTACCAAACTACTTCGGAAGACCACTAAATTTGAATGGACCCCAGAGTGTGAACATAGCTTTCAGGAGCTAAAGAAACGTATGGTATCTGCACCAATATTGGCGATACCTGAAGGCAATGAAGGATTTGTAATCTACAGTGATGCGTCCAAGAAGGGACTGGGTTGTGTATTAATGCAGAAAGATAGAGTTATTGCTTATGCCTCTCGCCAATTGAAGCCCTACGAAGAGAATTATCCAACACATGACCTAGAATTGGCCGCGGTGGTATTTGCCTTGAAAATTTGGAGACATTACCTCTATGGAGTAAGGTGTGAAGTATACACTGACCACAAGAGCTTGAAATACATCTTTACTCAAAAAGAGTTAAACATGAGACAAAGAAGATGGCTAGAACTCCTTAAGGATTATGTTATGGAGATCAAATATCATCCTAGAAGAGCAAACGTGGTGGCTGACGCACTAAGTAGAAAATCCATGGGGTCTGTAGCTTGTCTACTTACACAAGAAAAGAGACTCCTAAGGGAGCTCGACGTGCTACAAATAGAGGTAGTGCTGCGAGGAAATCAAGGCTACTTAACAGCGCTTCAAGTCTCTTCGCCATTGATCGAAACGATCAAACAACAGCAGAAGGATGACCCTGAACTTATGAGGACAAAGAAAGGCATGGAAGAAGGAAAGAATAAGGAATTTTCCATCCAAAATAAGGTACTTTGGTATGGAAATAGACTGTGTGTACCGAACATAACAGCTCTCAAGGAGGAATTATTATAGGAGGCGCACAATTCCACACTTGTTGTACACCCTGGGAGTACAAAGATGTACCATGACCTGAAGGCCCATTACTGGTGGAATGGCATGAAAAGGGATATCGCAGAGTACGTGGCTCGATGCCTTACGTGCCAACGGGTGAAAACTGAGCATCAGAGACCTGGAGGTTTACTGCAACCCTTGCCAATTCCTGAGTGGAAATGGGAGCACATCACCATGGATTTCTTGATTGGAATGCCGAAAACCATCAAACAGCACGATGGTGTGTGGGTTATAGTTGACAGATTGACCAAGGCGGCACACTTCTTGCCCATCAAGACCACTTGCACCTCTGAGCAACTAGCTAACCTATACATTAAGGAGATAGTTAGACTGCATGGTGTGCCACTCAGTATTGTGTCAGATCGCGATACCAAGTTTGTATCTCGCTTCTGGCATGGGTTTCAAAGAGCAATGGGTACAAAATTACGATTAAGTACGACCTTCCATCCTCAGACGGACGGTCAATCCGAAAGAACTATTCAAACTCTGGAGGATATGTTGAGAGCCTGTGCCCTCGATTCTACTGGAACTTGGGATCATAACTTGCCTCTGGTTGAATTTGCGTACAATAATAGTCACCATGCCAGTATAGGCATGGCTCCTTTCGAGGCGCTACACGGTAGACGTTGCAGAACTCCAGTTTGTTGGAATGAAATAGGGGAAAGGGAACCATCCAAGGTTGACTTAATCGACCAAACGATCAGAATAATCAAGACCATCCGCCAGAGATTGCAAGTTGCGCAAAGTAGACAAAAGAGCTACGCGGATAATAGGAGAAGGCCACTGGAGTTTGAGATTGGAGACCATGTATTTCTGAAAGTGTCCCCACTCAAGGGGAGCATAAGATTTGGACAAAAGGGGAAACTAAGCCCACGGTTCATTAGACCGTTTGAAGTCTTGCAGAAAGTAGGATCGGTTGCATACCAATTGGCCTTACCACCCTCATTGCAAGGCATCCACGATGTATTCCATGTATCCAGTCTCAGGAAATATGTTCCGGATCCGAATCATGTCATCCGATATGAACCCCTACAAGTTAAGGAAAATCTTACCTATATAGAAGAACCCATCCGGATTTTAGAGAAGACGGAAAGGAAGCTCAGAAATAGGAGCATTCCCTATGTTAAGGTGTTATGGAAACATCACAAGGTGGTAGAAGCAACTTGGGAGTTAGAAAGCAAAATACGTGAGAAATATCCCGCATTATTTTCACCAGGTGAGCAAATTTCGAGGACGAAATTCTTTTAAAGGGGGGAGAGTGTAAGGGCCATGCTTTTGTGCTATCACCGACTAACTGTTTAGTTGCTGATTTTACCAGTTGTTTTTAATTTGTTATCCGACGAAAGTATTAAATCGACCGTGTGAGTTTTTAACTACTAGTTTCAATAAAAGGGGCGATTATTTGACTAATGTTATCATTGACGCTACTTATTTATAAAATATTTGAATCTATGCTAAACCCAGTTTTTAAAATCGTTTTTCGTTTTACTTGGCAGATTCCCAAAGTTTAAACCGAAATGTACATGGTAGGTCGTTCAATTTGGGTTTAACCTAACTATTAGCGAGTACGGATCAGAATTTAGCTGTATGTTGTTAGTTTAACCCAAAACACACAAAAAAAAAAAGGTTGAAAAGGGGGACCGAAGTCGGGAGACCCCGACCCCCCCTCTCTCTCACCGCACGCTCTCTCTCTCTCTAGCCGAACTCTCTCTCTCTCTCTCTCTCTCTCTCTCTCTCTCTCTCACCGGCGACCGGCCACCTGGCGCTACCGCCGGCCAGCACGCGTCACCGGCGAGAGAAAGGGACGGACGGTCCCCCACACCACGCGTCTCAGCCACCCGTTCCACCACCAGACTTCATCCACCTCGCTCAACCCCTCACCCACGCGTCTCCTCGCCCAGAACCGGCCGTCCACCTGCCGGAAACCGACGACCCACCTTCAACCTGGCCTCCTCTATAAATTAGAGCCAAAATCAAGCCTCAATCTGCCAGAATCATCACGAAACCGAGGGCTAGGGTTTGCTGACGGGCTTGGGTTCGGGAATTAGCGGTGTAGGAGCATCGGTATTCACCCTTTGAGGTTGAAACTAGGCTAGCCCAGGTAAGTGTTTCTCCCTCCTAAGTTATTACTATTTTTAAAGTTAATTTTTCAGCAGTTTAATGATGCATGTAACCTAGGCTTACTTCAATTCGTGTATGATGCTTGTTGAATGACCTAAATTAGCTATTACAGGCAAGTAGTTTGATCTGAATTTGTTTGAATGTGAGTAGGTCGGTTGGATTCAACTAGCTAATGCATGTACATGAGGCTAATTCGAAATTGTTACACGCGGTTAGCTTGAATTCGATTAAAATTAGCTAATGTGTGAAAAAGAATTAAAATCGAAGTTAATTTAACGTATTTAGCTTAGATTCGAGTTAATGAGTTAAAGTTTAAAACGGAATTAAAATCGAAGTTAATTTAACGTATTTAGCTTAGATTCGAGTTAATGAGTTAAAGTTTAAAACGGAATTAAAATCGAAGTTAATTTAACGTATTTAGCTTAGATTCGAATTAATGAGTTATAGTTTAAAACGGAATTAAAATCGAGGTTAAGTTAACATATTTAGCTTCGATTCGAGTTGAAGAGTTAATATATGAAAAGGGATTAAAAACGAAGTTAGTTTAACGTGTTTAGCTTCCATTTGAATTAGACTAGCTAACGTATTATGTGTAAACGAAATAAATTCAAACTCTTTTTGATGCATTCATGCTTAGGGAAATTACTTTGAAATACAACGTTATGTTTAGCATGGAATTATGTTTGATTTACTGAATAAAGTATTGTCAAATTATGAATAAATATGGCTATACGCGCGCTTGTTGTAACGTTTCGTTGAATGATGTTGGCTGCTCAGGTAAGAGCTTAAACCTTACTCCCTTTTTCATAAGCTAACATGATAATATGTTGTGATTAATAAATCGATGAATCGAGTTGGTAGTTGGATGGTTTGAGGAAAGAATCATGAGCGTTCGAGGTCCTGTGGTACGGTGCTTGTGAGGAGGGAGTTCGGGTTGTGAAATTACCGCAATCGTGTGGATTGCGAGGCCATGTGTGGCTCATTGTGTTGAAATGATTACGAAGTGTTTAAATGTGATATGTGTATTTCCCTTTTCCTTGTATGTTTAAAATGTAACATGTGTGTGGAAGGGTGATGTTTTAGCAAATGACTTTTCATGTGTTTTAAATGAATAATAGCCATGTCTAGTAGCGAGCTATGGCCTATTTTAGCTATTCAAATAGTGTTTGGGAGGAATCCCTAAAACGTTTTTAACAAAAGGGAGATGGGAATTATACGTTGAATGATTTTATTGTTTGAAACGGAAAACTACTAGCCGTTATGGCCGATACGCTTTAAGTGGCTAAGATAATGTGCTGCGGACAATATGATATGATGTAATGTTAACCTAGGGGATAAGTCCGGATAAACCCTAGAGGCCCTGACGAGGGCTAATGTAATGGTCCGATATGTTATATGTAGCCATCCCGGGAGTAAGAGCTTTAGCGTGAGCGTTAGGTCTCACTATGGGGTCGAGCTTAGTTCTCACCCAATCAGCACCCTGTAATGATCTTATGCCAGAAGTACTTTCCTACCAAGCTAAGAAAAGCAATTGGCCTTTGCCATTTTATATATGTTTAAAGAAAAAGAATGTTTTACGGGCCAAAGAGGCCATATGGAATGAATATGAAATGCTTACAAGGGTCGTTTTACGTCAAATGCGAAATGTAAACTCTTCCAAAAGATTGAGAACCTCAAGGTTATGAAATGCTTTCAAATGTTCAAAGAATGTTTCATTGCAGATTTAAAGAAAATGCTCTTAAAAATGATGAATGTGGCTTCAAATAGAATATGTGACATGCTAGTGAATCGTGAAATGACGTTCAAATGTGCCTAGTGAATACGTAAGTTGTGACTTGTCCAATGTTTATGTTCTACAACCTGTGCCTTATAATACGTTGCCTAATACCATGTTAATATTAGCTAAATGCTTGATAAGTGGATATTATGAGTAATATTGCTTGAAAAGGGTTTTGTTTTAAGGAGTGGAGGAACACTCACTGAGCATGTGGTGGCTCACTCCATTTCCTTTCTCCTCTTTCCCACAGGTGATGAATGATGAAAGAATCTATGTTCCTTCTAAGACATTTAATTGTTCCTGCAAGTCGTACCCGTGACATAAAGCGATGTGGCTGCCTGCGGTGATATTTTGCTTGAAAAGAGCATGAATTGGGCATGTAGTGGCTCTATAGTACAAAACTTATGTAAGTCATTGGAAATAGTTGTTTGTAAAGGCATAAGCCTCAACCGCGAGTGTGTGACTCGCTGGAACCTCCTATTTCCTTTTTGAATTTAGTTGTAATGATACAGGTACCCTACAAATTATAATATAATTTATGGAAATGTTGAAATTACAGACGGAACTCTGCCGGATTCGTTTCAGGATTTCCCAACCAAAAAGGGGGGGTTGGTATTTGTGAAGAAGAAATTTAATGAAAGAAGAGCCTTAAGGGTCTCCCTCGGGGGATCCTGGCGGTGTGACATCCCTGGTAGGTAGCGGGGGTGTTACAGCATATCTCAGGAACAGCCTGCGCGAACAGGGTCTAAGACTGTTTGCCAGCATATTGCGAAAATCGTACACCATAATTCACCCCCCTCTTGTAGTTGTGTACTCTCAAAAGCAACAAGTGGTATCAGAGTAGGTTCTCCTTTGAAAGGCTAACACCTTGAGAGATCCTTGAAGATGAGTACCCCACAAGGCATGCTTGAAGGTCAATCCATAACTCGACCACCATACTTCAATGGCCAACACTATGGTTGGTGGAAGAATAGGATGGAAAACTACATCCAAGCCGAGGACTATGAGTTGTGGATGCTCATCAAGAATGGACCACTCATCCCTAAGAAAACAACTGAAGATGGAAAGTCAATCCCCAAGGAGCCTAAGGAATTCAATGCTGAAGATTACAAGATGATGGAGAAGAATGCCAAAGGCCAAGAAACTTCTATATTTCGGCCTAGGTCCTGATGAATATACTCGCATATCTGAATGTGAGTCGGCCAAGGAGATCTGGGATGCTTTGCAAATAGCTCACGAAGGGACCAATCAGGTAAAGCAATCCCAGATTGAATTGCTTATGAGAAAATATGAGCTGTTTGAGATGGGTGATCGTGAAAGTGTAATGGACATGTACACTCGCTTCACTCACAAAACGAATGAGTTGAAATCCCTGGGAAAATCCTTCACCACTGAAGAATTGGTGAGGAAAATACTAAGAATTTTACCTCATTCTTGGAAGCGAAAGTAACGGCCATCCAAGAAGCTAAGGACATGAACAAGATCACCCTAGATGAGCTGGTTGGAAATCTCCAAACGTATGAACTTAGAAAAAATTCCTAGAAGAAAGATGAGACAAAGAGAGATCGAGGTCTTGCTCTAAAGACCTTAGAAGATGATTTTGATTCTGGTGAGGAGGAGATTGCCATGATAACTCAAAAATTTAAGAAGTTCTTCAAGAAAGTTAAAGAAAACAGCAAAAGGAAGGACTTCGACAAGGGTAGGAACACCTCTCGGGAATAGTTCTCTGGATGCTTCAAGTGTGGCAAGCTAGACCACATTGTGAGAAACTGCTCACTATACAAGGAGGAACAAGAACCAGAACACCCTAGAAAACAGGGGAGGAAACAGGGTGTAAGCAGCTCAGCGAAACGATTCTCAAAAGCTATGCTCGCGGCTTGGGGTGATTCAAGCGAGGATGAGGAAAGGTCTGAAGCCGAGGAAGCTGATGTAGCACTCATGGCAAGAAGTGACACTGATTCAGATGATGGATCAACAGATAGTCTAACTCAACTCAAGAACAAGGTACGTGGTCTAAATAAATCAACTCTTGGGGAATTAGTGTACACTATAATGGATATATGTGCTGAATTAAAAAGGGATGTTCGTGACCTAGAACTTGAAAATGAAACTCTTAAATTGGAAAAACTTAAAGTTGACAAAGAGACACTTGCCTTCCATGAAAACATTAATGTGCTTAAAGAGACTCTACTCATGAAAGAAGAGACTTGTTCCATTAATCTGACTGAGCTAGAAAAGGAATCTCTTGACTTAAAAGGAAAGGTCGAATCTTTGCTGGAAGAAAACAAAGACTTGCTTGAGAAAATAAAACACATGGAATTAGACCTTATCACAAACAAGCTCTGGAACAGGTTCTCAAGGGCGCTTGAATGGTTAAACACACATCATAGCCGAAATAGAAGAGGACTAGGTTTTGTGCCTAAGATGACCTACCCAGTGAATAGAAAATACGTAGGATTATCTGAGAACATTGTATGTTATCACTGTGGTAAAACGGGTCATTATCGTTATACTTGTCCCTCGAGAAAGTATGCCATTAAAAGGAACACCGCTTATGTAAAACAAATATGGGTTAGGAAAGATGAGATTTATACGTCTAAAGGAATGGGACCCAAGTGGATCTGGGTTCCCAAAACTAACCTATGATCTGTTTTATAGGCTGAAGTGAGAGAAAACCACCCAGCAAACAACCCAGCAAACAGTGCAGGGAACAACCTAGGGAACAAGCAGCTGTGGTATGTTGGCAGTGGGTGTTCGAGGCATATGACTGGTGAAAAATCCAATTTTCTCTCACTTACAGCTTCAGAAGGAGGGAGTGTGGCATTTGGAAATGGCAAATCCGGGATAATTGTCGGTATAGGTAAGATAGGTGAGTCACTCTCCCATTCAATTGACAATGTTTATTTTGTGGATGGATTAAAACACAACTTGCTAAGTGTGTCCCAACTGTGTGACAAAGACAACCTAGTAGTATTCTCTCCAACACGTTACTTGGTTGTAAATATGAACACAGGAGATGTTGTGTTGAGGGGGAAGCGACACAAAAATGTTTATAAAGTGTGTATTTCTACTCTTCCCCAAAATAATTTGACTTGTTTGAGTGCTTTAAATGATGATGTTATGCTTTGGCACAAAAGACTAGGTCATGCAAGTTACTCACTTTTGAACAAACTTGTAACCAAAGACTTAGTGGTTGGCTTACCTTCCATCAAATTCAATGATGACAAGGTATGTGATGCATGTGCCAAAGGCAAACAAGTCAGAAATTCATTTAAATCTAAAAGGTGTGTAAGCACTACTCGACCTCTTGAATTGATACATATGGATCTATGTGGTCCAATGAGGATCATGAGTAGAGGTGGTAAGAGGTATGTGCTTGTGATAGTGGATGACTACTCTCGTTTCACTTGGACCTTGTTTTTGACTTCTAAAGATGAAACTTTTGAAAAATTTCTTGCTTTCATTAAAAAGACTGAAAAGAGGGTAGGATACTCTTTGGTGTGCCTAAGGTCTGATCATGGTACAGAATTTGAAAATTCGAGCTTTATTGACTATTGTAAAGAGCATGGTGTTGATAATAATTTTTCAGCCCCCAAAATACCCCAACAGAACGGGGTGGTAAAATGCAAAAATCGTACTCTAGAGGACATGACTAGAACAATGCTCGTTGCTAGTGGTCTTCCTAGAAATTTTTGGGCTGAAGCCTTAAACACATCATGTTACATTATAAATAGATGCATGATTAGACCTCTTCTTAACAAAACTCCTTATGAGCTCCTCAAAGGAAGAAAACCCAATATTTTGCATTTGAGAGTTTTTAGCTGTAAATGTTTTGTGCATAATAATGGAAAGGATGCCTTAGGAAAATTTGATCCAAGGAGTGATGAAGCAATATTCCTTGATTACTCCTCGCATAGTAAGGCATACAAAGTGTTTAATAAGAGAACCTTGTGTGTTGAGAAAAGTGTGCATGTGCTTTTTGATGAAACTAACTCTCTAAGTGAGAATGATGCATAGGAGGAAGACCTTGAACTAGGTCTTGTTAGAAAAGACTTGCTGCTCCAAGATGAACAAGGTAAGGAAGCCACTGAGGGATCAAGGTCTGAAGCTGTTCTTAAGTAAGGTAAGCCAGGTGTGAACCAAACAGGGGGGAACAGGGTGGAACCCCGTTCGGGACAACATCAGCTGAATCCTTCAGGGATAAATTGAGGACCAAGTTCCCAAATAGGCTCGAGAACAGGTTCTGAACCTGTTTCACCGAGTATTCTAGCTAGGATGGAGAGCGTGTCTGTGAACCCACTTTCACCACGATCATAGAAATACCAAAGTTCACATCCTCTTGATCCAATTTTGTCTGATATTAATACAGGAGTTCAAACTAGATCTAGGCTCAAAAATTTCTGTGCTTTCTATGCTTTTCTCTCAAAAATTGAGCCAAAGAATATTAATGACGCTCTTGCAGATTCAGATTGGGTCACAGCCATGCAAGAAGAACTCCATCAGTTTGAAAGGAACAAGGTATGGCACCTTGTGCCACGGCCAGAGGATAGAACAATCATTGGAACCAAGTGGGTATTCCGTAACAAGCTTGATGAGTGCGGAACAGTCACTAGGAACAAGGCCCGGCTAGTGGTTCAAGGCTACAACCAAGAAGAGGGAATTGATTATGAAGAGACCTTTGCACCTGTTGCAAGGATGGAGGCCATTCGAATCTTGATAGCCTTTGCAGCCCACATGGAGATCAAGTTGTATCAAATGGATGTCAAAAGTGCATTTCTAAATGGATACCTTAAAGAAGAAGTGTATATCAAACAACCCCCTGGTTTTGAAAGTGATGAATTTCCTAACCATGTTTTTAAACTTAACAAAGCACTTTATGGTTTAAAACAAGCTCCTAGAGTCTGGTATGAGCGGTTGTCAAGTTTCTTATTAGAAAATGATTTTAAAAGAGGCAAGGTAGATAATACCTTGTTTCTAAAATCTAAGGGGGAACATTTGTTGATTGTCCAAGTATATGTCGATAACATTATATTTGGTGCAACTCATCATGATTTGTGCAATGAATTTTCAAAAATGATGAGGAGTGAGTTTGAAATGAGCATGATGGGTGAGCTTAATTTCTTTTTAGGCTTGCAAATCAAGCAAACTTCAAACGGCACCATGATCCATCAACAAAAGTATGTCAAGGAGTTGCTTAAGCGTTTTGGGATGGAGTCGGCCAAGCCCATTGATACTCCCATCTCTCCCTCAACCAGGTTGGTAATGGATGATAGTAGTCCCTCAGTTGAGGAGAAATCCTATAGGGGCATGATAGGGTCACTCCTATACCTAACCGCTAGTAGACCTGACATTGTTTTCAGTGTTGGTCTATGTGCACGTTTTCAGTCTAACCCTAAAGAAACTCATCTAAAGGCTGTTAAACGGATTTTAAGATATTTAAAACATACACCTGATCTAGCCTTGTGGTATCCTAGAGGTTGCAACTTTGATCTTGTTGGGTATGCTGATGCTGATTATGCAGGTTTCTTGGTTGATAGAAAAAGCACCTCAGGTATGGCTCACTTTCTTGGACCTTGTTTGGTATCTTGGGCAACCAAGAAACAACTCTCTGTTGCCTTGTCCACAGCAGAAGCTGAATACGTGGCAGCTGCATCCTGTTGTGCTCAGTTATTATGGATAAGGCAACAACTCAAGGATTTTTGTGTTGACATAGGATGCATTCCTATTTATTGTGACAATATAAGTGCAATTAACATTGCCAAAAATCCATGTCAACACAAAAGAACAAAACATATTGACATTCGTCATCATTTTTTAAGACACAATGTTGAAGAAGGAGTGATCTCAATGCATTTTTGTGCCACTGAAAATCAAATTGCTGATATATTCACCAAGGCACTAAGCAGAGAACAATTTGAAAGGAATAGACTCGAACTAGGTTTAATTAAAACAACTTGACCATCTTGTTCTCTCTCCCTATTGGCAATATTCAAAAGCTACGGGTTTAATATGTTACAATATTTATTTGCCATCAATTTCTGTGCTATGTCTAGCATATGTGAGGTTTATAACCTACTGACACTCGTTGAGGCCTAATGAGATTGCCCTTATTGTCCTATGTTACCGAGCAAGTAACCTCAAGAACAAGCACCAGAAACAGGTGCGCCTCTTGTTTGTCAAATGTGTGCAACTAGCTGAGATTTGCTTCACATCTTCCCGAGGCATGCATGGCCGGATTTAATGATAAAGCCCGTTGCAAAACGGGCAAAATCTTTAAAAGATCTTGCACGCCTCTCCTCTTTAAAGCTTTCTTCAAACTTGCTTCATTCTCTCACCTCCACCACAATTCTTCTTGCTTTGAAATTCCGTTCGAGAAACCCTAATCTTTCTCCTCCCTCTGAAAAATGGCGTCCCCCATCAGCACCACGAGTTCCGTGTCCATGACCCAGGGCAACCAGTCACCAAGCACAGCTTTGCAAACAGCCACAGCCCTGTTTGCTCCCACGTAATTTCTGGCGGCTTTCATGGAAGGTAAATCTGCTGAACCATCTCGCCCCATTCTTTACAAAGCTTTTGGATTTCTGAAAAGCATAGACCTTAGAACAGTAGGTCTAAACTTGGAAGACATTCCCTATAAATTTGGGTGGGATTTAGTTCTGTTTGGTAAATCGAGTGTATATCAGAAGTCTGGAGAACCCCAAGCACCTTTTGGGGCATCTGGTAGAGAAATTGGGGCTACAGATGAACTCTTTTTGTTTGAACATGGCCTGGATGACATCAATTCTTTCGGGCTGTTTCTAGAGCAGGAAACAGGGGCTGAAACAGGGCCTGAGATTTTTAGGGATGACCTAGGAGAAGATTTGTCAAAAGAAGTAGGGGGAAGTAGTGGTCAACTGGAGGAGTCTCTTGTCAAGACTGAACAAGTCACACTGGTACCACAAACCGGTGAGAAATGCAAAAGGTATAAGATTGTGGCTAGGCGCACTAGAATGCCAAGAACAAGACGACCATCAAGGCCTAAAAGCGGCCAAACTGAAGAACCCCCAAAGACTGAAACCCCTGTCAAAGCAAAACCACAAATTTTCTCTCCGGCCAAACCTACTACCAGGCCAACCAGAAAATCAGCCCGAATTACTTTTCAATCCACATCTCGTCCTGCCAAACAACCTTCTCCTGTTGTTGAGGAAATTGATTCCTCTTCTGAGCCTTTCTCTGATAGTGACACTGAGAATACCTCCTTCAAACAGGGCACTCCTGTGTTCTCAGAGTCCTCAGAGGACAAGCCTCTGCCTGCACCCAAACCAGCCTCCTCTGTACCCTCCAAATCATCACCCACAAAAACCCCCAAGCGAAAAACCTCTCTCAAACACGCCTCCACACAAGACACCCCTACTGAGCCCCAACCTGAGAGAGCTAAGAAGTCAACCCCGTCTGCAATTTCAGCCAAACTGACCCAATTGCTTCAGAGACGGGTAGTCAGGGGCAAAATCATCAAGGTAAAGTATTTTGAGGAACAGGGTCTTGGGGTGTTTCTGCACAAGCTGCGTGCACAGGGGTGGTTTGAACTGTTTACAAACACCCAGCTGGGGTGTTCTGTCCATGAGTTGGCATAGTTTTACACCAACTGCACTGTCACCGAAGGAGTGGTGATAAGTACTGTTAATGGGAAGCAGCTTCGCTTTGATGCGAAGATATTAGGGGAAATTTTGGGGATTCCCTCCACGGGCTTTGATGTATATGTGAGGGAAGATAAGACTGTTCTTAGGACAGCCCGACTGCTGGAGCTTTTCCAGAAATTCAGCCAGTAACCAAGCCTGCAAACACCCCAATCAGTGAAGAAAGGGGACATGACAACTCTCGACTAAGTACTGAGCTTACTGCTGTGAAGGCTGCCCTGGATGAGGAAAAAGCTCTAAATGCCAAGCGTCATGAAGATCTCCTCGCCCTTCTCTCTTCCCTCTCAGCAAAATTTTCCCCTCCTGCTCCCTGATCCCCCCCCATACGCTGTTCTCATAGCCTGCTCTCACTTCTCTTGGTTGTCCTCTCTTGCTAGTTTGTACTCTATGTTGCACTCTTTTGGCGAATAACGGGTTATCTTGTTTTGATTGGCTTTGTCTTGCTTGCTTTTTGTTGAGAATTGCTTGTGCGTGACTAGGATGGCCAATCTCATCACCGTATCAAAACAGTTGAGTGTATCGCATGTTGACTTTCCTTCATTACCCAAGTGGTGGTGATAGCAAACACTCTCTGTTTGACTGTTTGCCCTTCTCTTTTAATGATGCCAAAAGGGGGAAGATAGGGTGACCAATATTGTTTTAGTTTTGCCATGGACACGTTGATTCTCTTACAATTTACAATTTTTCGATACTAGCTGCTTCATATGAATTGTCGGTTCTATGAATGATTGGCACTAACACTTCATTTGTCCTTGAAAGTCAATATGGTCACTTGGTTTGTCATCATCAAAAAGGGGGAAATTGTTATGATGTATAAGGTTTTGATGATAACAAATCCAAGTGTTGTTGTTGTTCCAAACAGGCTCTCCAAACAGGTCCTTACTGCTGTTCTCAATGTCTTAAACTTGCTTGACTAATGGTTGACTAAGAACAGGTACTCAAGTCAGCAATATAAGTGCAGCCGTGAGGAACAGGGTCTGTGAAGTGTTTGAAGCAGCAAATTCATCTCTCTACAAGATGACTGGTCGTTACAACAAGAAGTCTTGATTTGATTTAGATTTTATATTTTTAGACTCTTGTTAATATGCCAATTAGAAAGTCTTAATTTACCACTTACTTGAAACGGTTTTGCTTTTTGGAAAATATTTCGGATCACCTTTCAAAACAATCCTGGAAACAGGGTGGTCAGGGTGTTTCCAGATTAAGCTGCGAAAAAATGATTTCACACGATTTTTCTCTCTCTGATTTTGGGCAGCTTCTCCAAGATTTGCAAGCAAGATTTTTTTATGTAGTATCTTACCCCTTACCCTAAAACGGTTATCAAAATCTAAGGGGATTTGCAAAATCTTTTTGAATAAAAAGAATCTTCAACTTTTGGCAAGTGGATAAGGTTGTTGAGAAAATCATGGGCTAAAGGATGAAACCGTGTTGCTGAAGAATCACCGCCTTAAGCAATTAAGGAATTCTTACCAGCTCATGTTACCTCACCCCTTGCGGTTAAAGGACTCTATCTCCTTTAGAAATTTTGGTTTCCAAAAATTTGAGGAATTATTTTTACCAAGCACTATATAAAGTCGCTTCTTACAACTCAGAAGCATCGGTTTTCAAAGGCAAAAATTCAGTGTTCATGAGCTTAAAAGTTTCAAAAGAAAACCGTGTCTAGTGAGTGAGTTATTTGAGCTTTCAAAGTAGGCATACTAGGACTTCATTGTACCCTATATTAGCTTAGTTGAGAAGCATTGTAATAGGGTGTTTTTCTTTATATTCTTCTTTCACAAAAGTGAGTTGAGTGTGTGTCCAAATCAAGGGGATTTTGGACGTGGGGTAACCTGTCTTAGGGAAGACGGTTACGTGGGTTGCAATTTGTAACAAGGTGTGTTACTATTGTAACGTGATTAGCCCGTTTAGTGAAGTGTGTAAATCCTACACGAGGTAGGTCATGGTTTTTCACCTCAGTTGGGCTAGAGGTGTTTTCCACGTAAAAATCCTGTGTCCATTATTTCCGCATTCAATTTTGTTGGATTTTCGGTTCTGCATATCTCAGGAACAGCCTGCGCGAACAGGGTCTAAGACTGTTTGCCAGCATATTGCGAAAATCGGACACCACAATTCACCCCCCTCTTGTAGTTGTGTACTCTCGAAAGCAACAAAAACCCAAAATTTTTTGCCCCAAAACAACTCATTAAGGCTAGATCAAATTGCTAAGTCAAAGTGCATCTTTTTGTGAGTTTGCCCTCCCAAAGATATACATCATTTGGTATAAGAGCTTTAGTTACTCTTCTTGTTTCTGGTTAGCCTGAACACATTCCTTTAAGCCAAACACAAGCCAAACCACAAAAGAACTAAAATTCCATGCCTTCAACAAGGGAAAGAAAGAAGCTAGCCAAGTTAAAACATGAACTTGACCTCCTTGAGATAGATATACAATAATGGTGCCTCAACCTTTAGTCTCTCATTCTTGATAAGCAAGAAAAAGTAGGGCAACCTTTGTTCTCCAATGAAGAATGCCATGAAGATAATGAGGTGTTACCCCCAAGATTTGGCGAGCAAGAAGTTGATGAAAGCATTGGTGAGACTTCCATGGCCTTACAATGTGACCCACACTTCTTAGGCACCTTTCAAAAAGCATTCCCTTATTCTCAACTAGAATTGACGACAATTCCTTAACTAGAAGGGGAGTATGATGTATTTGTACATTGATCCCAAGGTAATGCACATCTCCTAGGACATCACATACAACCTTGTTCATCAAATCCCTTTGAGGTTGCTTCATTTTAAATCCGAGCCTGGCAAGATCTTTTTTTCTCTCCATTGTTTAAATTTCATGGTAAGAGGCACTTTATGGAATTTTACTTGAACTTCAAAATGCCATTTTTATAAAGAGATTTCAAAATGGGGAGCAAGCACTTTAAAGGTGATGCACCCATGGAGGATCTTAATGGGGACCCTGTCCAAGAGCAACCAAAGTCCAAGGATGTCCAAAAAGTCCTATAGGTCTTGAAGAATCACTTAGAAAGGCAAGAATGCTACTGCCTATATCAACCCGATATGAGCAGCAACATCGTGACTCTGGCTACCCAGATATCTTGTGGCTTAGGGTCCAATATTTTGCCATGAGCTTAAATTTCAGGAATTTAGCTTTCCAATAAAGCAAATTTCAAGTCATTAGGACTTCATTTGCCCATCCAAATCAACTTTCAAATATAAACTGTCCAAATTGCCTGGTTAGACCAGAATGCAACGTGGTTTTGTGGATCCATTTCCCTTAACCTTTAATGCACTTGAGTTTCTATAAATTTTCCTTTTGGAATCCTTTTTTAGTGGACTTTGAGCATAGTAAAATAAATCGAGGCCAAATTCAAAGTAATGGTGACAAAAGGGAGGAAAGATCAAAAGGGGTACTGACAGATTTAGCAATAGACCTTTCTGCATTTCTCAGGGAATATCTCTCAAAAGGCCAGGAGTATGAAGATGCAAGAGGAATTACCTAAAATAGACAATTTAGGGCGTTCTCCTAGCTTTTGAATGACCCAATTTTAGCAAGTAATTTGAAAGTTATGACTATTAAAAGTTGAAATTGCAGTTCTGGAAAGTAGCTAATAGCAGGCTACTTTTTGCTTTTGTACTAGTTTTGCTTTTTGGTTCCCCCCTTTCCTATGGCCATCTATTGGCTGTTTTCCCCTTGGATTCTGATTGTATTGTCCTACTTGATATGTAGGAAGACTTTAGAGTTGAACACACATAGTGAATGAATGAAATTAGTTGAGTTTTATACTCCCTCAAAATCTCTCTCTTGCTTATCTCTAGTTTAGCTCACTAGGGTAGTGTTCAAGGGGCTTTTATGATCTTTTGAGTGGTGATATCTTATTGTACTAGATCTAAAAGTTGAGCTTTAAGATTCTTGGTGGTGATATTTTATCCAAGAGGCTTAGTTTTATCTCTTAATCTCTCTTTTTCTCTTACTTATCTCTAGTTTAGCTCCCTAGAGTGGTGTTTATGAGGCTTTTATCATCTTTTAAGTAGTGATAGCATATTTTCATAAATCTAAAAGTTGAGCTCTAAGACTCTTGGTGGTGATATCTTATCGAAGAGGCTTAGTTTTATCTCTTATCTCTTATCTCTTTTCTCGTTTGTAAACCATAGCTTTGTTTACTTGCTCTACTTGAGATTACTTCTTGGTTCTTCCCATTTTGAGGGCCTAGAAGTGCACACAAGGCCATATTCCAACAATGTTTTCCATGGAGGTGAATTTAGTCCAAACCCATGCATGGCTATACCATCTTTTGGCTCTATTATTTGAGTTTGATGGCAAAAGGCACTTTATTGAGTTTTATTTGAGCTTCAAAATAACCTTTTCAAAGGGTTTTTCAAAATGGGGCTCAAAAGCACCATATATTTTGATGGGGATGAAGTCTAAGAGCTGCTAAACATAATGAAGTCAAAGAGGTACCCTAACTAGTGACAGAATGCTAAGAAAGCCTAAACTATTTACATCCGGGCCTGGCCAGTAAATGACCCATCTTTCCGACCTTGTTTTCCTATCTTTTACTTAGGTTTAGTTTAAGAATGCCTATCTTTTAGTTTAAGATGTCTTCTTTCCAATAAGGCAAATTTTAGGTCATTTAGACATTACCTGGCAGTTAATTCGCCCCCCAAAGTCAGACAGTCCAAGCAACCCAAATGAGATAGTTTTTAATCTGGTTTTGTGGAATCAAGTACTCCAAACAAATTCTCATTTAGGAGCCTGTAATATTGTTTTTGGATTCCTTTTTAAATTAGTTTAGGGATAGCAAATGAAATCAAGGATAAATTAGATGTAATGGCGCTAAGTGAGAGCAAAGTTCAAAAGGTGTACTAGACAAGTCCAGCAGGAACCACTCAACTTAGTTTAGCCATGTCTCCCTAACAACTAAGGTTGTTGGGGCTCCAACAGCAGTCATTAGAAAAAGGACATCTTAAGCTTTCTATTGACCCTTGTTGGAGTCATTTTGGGCTAGTATCTAGGGGGATATAGTTGTTTGAAATAAAGTTGGAGCTTGTGAACCGAAAGCGATGGTCAGGGGTCATTATCGCCTTTTATATTAGTTTGGTTTTATTGTATCTCCTTTTCACTTTAAGGTCATTATGCTTGCTTTTTCTCACTTGTATCATCTAGAATAAGGCTCTAATATATACAGCAGACCTTTAGGTTGTAAAACAAAACTTATGATTATGAAAGAAGATTAGTTGAGTTTAACTCAATGGCAAAAGTGGATTCTCTTATGTTTTAAATCCGTAAGTGTTGTATCTTTAGTTTGACTTGCCAAAGTGGTGCCCTCTTAGGTCTTCTTTCTCTTTCTAAGTGGTGTTTTTGTGTCTTAGAAGGGTTAGGAAGAAAGTGCAAGAGTGACTTTTTGTGGTGCTCAAGCTGCATCACAAAGAAGCTCTTGAATTATCCAATTTAGCTAGTGTTTATTTTATTCTTGTTTTATTTTAAGTTAGTTTCTATTATTCTCCATCTTCTTTCGTTCCCTTTCTTGATCCTTTTGATTGATATTAGCCCTTTAACCAAAAAATATTCTAACGCAATTTATTAAGTGTTGAATTCCAAGAGTACACAACCACAAGAGGGGGGTGAATTATGGTGGTCGATTTTCGCCTAATAACTGACAAACAACCGTAGCACTTGATTGTAGATATTGTTTGTAAATCACAAACAACCTTACGCCTTGTTTGTAGTGTTGTTCTCAATTGATTCAGTAGCGAAATTCAAAGTAATAAATGCGGAAATAAAGCACACACAATTTTTACGTGGAAAACACCTCTAGCCCAACTGAGATGTGAAAAACCACGACCTACCTCGTGTAGGATTTAACCACTTCACTAACGGGCTGAAAACGTTACAAAAGCAACACTCCTTGTTACAACTTGTAACCCACGTAACCTTCTTCCCTAAGATAGGTTACACCACGTCCACTCTCACCAGATAGGACACGTCCAAAGTCCACAGGACTGAGGATACACTCACTCACTTTCTGTTCTGAGAACAGGGGTACAAAACACCTTATTGGGGTGCTTCTGACTTAAGCAGATGTAAGGTACAATGAAGTCCTATTATGCCAAGAAATTGAAAGCTCAGTTAAGCACAATCTTCTCACGGTTTTTCTCTTTGAAATTCAGCTCTAAAAATCTCTTACTTCTTTGTAAAAACCGGATTGTCAAATGGGAGAGAGAATTTCAATATTTAAACGCACAACCCAACGGCTATTTTTTTCAAAAGATAGGAAAAATCCTCTATTTTTAGTCGCTCAGAAGATTCACCAAAGACTTCCAATGGCTAAGAGAGGAGAGAAGATTTTTTAAAAATATCTTGGCCGAGTAATCTAACTTGAAAAGGATAAAATCTTGATTTATCCCAAATTCAATCAAGACCTAAAAATAAGGGATAAGAATCTTTCAAGAGAAATCTTTAGCAAAAACGGTTTTGCAATTTTTTTTTTTTCAAATTCAAAACAAATCTTTTTAGATCTGGCAGCCAACCGAAGCAAATTTCCAGATAAGACTGATGTAGCTGCTGTAGTTTTTGAGAACACCCTAGGCACCCTGTTTGCAGGGTTGTTTGGAAATGGTGTCCCAAAGCAACTTTTCGAAAACCGTTTTCAAGAAGTGCTAAAAATGATACTTTCAAGATTGGCATATTAACAAGAGTCTAAAAGATAAAAACTAAATTAACCAAAACTCCTTGTAAGAATTAGTTGTCTTGTCAAGAGTGAATATGCTGCTCCAAAACACCTTGGTCACCTTGATTCCTTGGGTGATCTTGTGTAGCTGAATGTTCCTCAAGACTTAAACCATATGTGTTGTTTGCTGATCTTGTGTCACTGAAGCTCGGAACCTGTTCCTAAGACTTGTTCTCAACATTTAGCCACCAGGTTAATAAAATATCACAAACAGCGGTGTAGGAACAACGGTGTATTAGGCCCTGTTTGGAGAGCTTGTTTGGAACAACATTACTTAGACAAATATGTTACTCTTGGATTTGTTATCATCAAAACTAAATATAATCAACAAATTCCCCCTTTTTGATGATGACAAACCAAGTGACCATATTGACAAAATTAAAAAGCTTAACAACGTTTAATGCTGATAGGGATCCTCTAGGTGCTAGGTCATAGAGCACGTCATATGGTTTTATTCATATGGTCTTATTCCCCCTTTTGGCATCATTAAAAAGCATAAATAACAGTATGAATGCAAGAAAAGAAATATAGGGCATAAGGTGCAAGAAGCATCATTAAGGAGATATTGCATTAAAAAACAGTACAATGCCAAAAACGAAGATGGGAGGAGACAAGAGAATAGTCTAGAGAATCAGGTTGCAGGGGGTGGTCTCGTTTGCAGAGGAGGAATGCTGGGGGCAAGAGTGGAGAGAAGGGCAAGCAATTCCTCATGGCGTTTGGCGGAGAGGGCTTGCTCCTCCGCAAGATCAGCCTTGACAGCTAAGAGCTCATCCTTGAGGCGAGCATTGTCCTCAAATACAGCCTCAAGTTTGATGGAAGGTTGCCCAGAAACAGGTGGTCGAGGTGGTCGACGACCCTGTTTGGAGACTGACCCTTCGCCAACCTCATAGCCACACCCGAGCAGAGTGTCAATCCCAATCTCATCAACAACTTGGGCCTCCACTCGCCGTGTGAGCACTATCCTAAGGTGCTCAAACACCCTTGTCAGCAGAAACCCATATCCAAGATCATGGGCCCGGGTGGTGTTCGCAATTCGCCCTATGTGGCGAATCATGATTGCAGGGAGGTTGATTGGTTCCTCCCGATCTAGTAAGTCCACTAGGCATTGATCGAGGGCATCAACTGAGTTTCGCCCTTGACCTCGCGGAATTATGTTCTTGATAGTGAACATAAACAATAGTTGGTGCAGGGAGGTCATTTCACCCGTCTTAACAGAGAGGAGTGTTCGCAGGCCCTGTTTTTGACTGAGGCGTTGGGACACCTCTAGGAGCCTGGCTGTTTCTAGGGCTGTTTTGTCTTCCCTCACATACACGTCAAAGCCTTGGAAGGGTACTCCCAAAATTTTCCCAAGTGTGGGCGCATCAACCTTAATGCGTTGTCCATTCACAAAACTAGTCACCACCCCTTCGGTGACACTGCAGTTGGCGTAAAACTCAGCCAACTCAGGCACAGAACACCCCAGCTGGGTGTTTGCAAACAAGTCGAGCCAGCCTTGAGCACGCAACTTGGTCAGGAACACCCCCAGACCCTGTTCCTCGAAAAAGCTTACATTCACTACCTTCCCCCTAACGACATTGCGCTTAAGCAACTGCGCATGTTTGTCAGACATAGGAGAGGGAGTGAACTGCTTTGGGCGTTTGGGGGCAGGAACAGAGGTGGTAGCTTCTGGTAGGGGGCTGTTCTGGGCTTTCGCTTGAGGGGTGTTTTTGCAGGAGAGGGCTTCACAGCAGGTTTAGTGGTTGATTTTGGAGGGGCTTGTTCTTCAGAGGACTCGGAGAACACCGGTGTCCCCTGTTTGAAGGTGGTGTTCTCAGAGTCAGAACTCGAGAACCCTTCGGTAGAAGAGGAGGAAATCTCCTCGATGACAGGAGCAGAGGGCTTGGAGATACAGTGAGAGGATTAAAAAGCTATTCTCGCAGATTTGCGAGAAGGCTTGGAGGATTGTGGAGAAGAGGGAGTTTGAGAGGGCTGAGACCTTGGTTGTGGCCTTGTTCTTGGCGTTCTGCTACGCCTGGCCACTATTTTCACCGTTTTCCTTTTTTCTCCAGTTTGAGCGACCGGAGTGGGGGTTTCAGCCTCAGGGAGAGAATCCTTCTCTAAACTCTCCTCTGATGTCTCATTCGACTTCCCTTGGAAGTCGACATTCAGATCCTCCACATACACACCTTCGACAGAGGCAGCCCCTGTTTCTGTCGCTGTGTCAGGAAACAACCCAGAAGAACAGGGCTCAAAATTAAACCCTTCAGGGGTTTCCAAGAGTTGGTCTTGAGACCCCGATAGTGTACCCTCTGACTCGACTTTAATGGGACAAGCAAATGTCCCTACAAGGAGCACCAATTCCCTTCTACACTCGAAGGGAATATCATCCATCCCCATTCCCACTGATTGTAGGGACAAGCTTTTCAAGAATTTGAAAGGCTTGTACAGGATTGGGCGAGGGGGAGCAGGGATTGAGGATGCAAGAACGAGGGCTTTTGATTGAGAGGAGTTGTTAGGAGCCATTGTTGCTAGAAGAGAGAGATTAGGGTTTAAGGTTTTTGCAGGGTTTTCAGGTTTTGCTTGTGTGCGAGATGAACGGCAGAACTGAGAACAGGGCATATAAAGAGAGAAAGAGAGAGAGAGAGAGAGAGAGAGCACCTAAAATCTTTAGAAGATTTCTCGGTTTGCAACGGGTGTGAGCATTAAAAGCTTGTGCCTTAGGAAGGAAAGAAAACACATCGAGCAACCAAGGGGCGTACCTGTTCTCTTCGTTATGCCTGTTCTTTGCCGTCTGATCTTGATTGGACTTAATGGTATTAAGGCGGCTCCAGTACATCCCCTTATGCTGCACTAAGTGGATAAGTAGAGACAAAATGCACGCAATTCGAGTGTATGCAATCACATCCGTTGTTAATAAGATTTGCAAACAGGGGGAGAGAACAGGGTGTAAAGGTTGATCTTACCAAACCCAGTTCATGTTCTGGAAACAGGTATCTCAGGGTGTTCTCACCAACCCTAGTTCCAGTCTATTTCTCTCAAATTGATCTCTAGCTAGTGCCTTAGTGAATATATCAGCAATTTGATTTTCCGTTGTGCAAAAATTCATAGAGATTAAACCCTTTTCAATATTATCTCTCAAGAAATGATGTCGAATGTCAATATGCTTTGTTCTTTTATGTTGACATGAATTTTTGGCAATGTTAATTGCACTTGTGTTATCAAAAAAAATAGGAATGCATCCAGTGTCAACACAAAAGTCCTTAAGCTGTTGCCTTATCCACAACAGTTGAGCACAACATGAAGCTGCTGCAACATATTCAGCTTCTGCTGTGGACATGGCAATAGAATGTTGCTTCTTGGTAGCCCAAGATACCAAACAAGGTCCAAGAAAGTGAGCCATACCTGAGGTACTCTTTCTATCAACGAGGAATTCAGCATAGTCAGGATCAGCATATCCAACAAGATCAAAATTGCAACCTCTAGGATACCATAAGGCTAAATTGGGTGTATGTTTCAAATATCTTAGTATCTGTTTCACAGCCTTAAGATGAGTTTCCTTAGGATTAGACTGAAAACGGGCACATAAACCAACACTAAAAACAATATCTGGTCTACTAGCGATTAGGTATAGGAGTGACCCAATCATGCCCCTATAGAGTTTCTCCTCAACTGAGGGACTCCCATCATCCATAACCAACCTGGTTGAAGGAGAAATAGGAGTGTCTACGGGTTTGGCCAACTCCATCCCAAAACGCTTAAGTAGCTCCTTGATATACTTTTGTTGATGGATCATGGTGCCGTTTGGAGTTTGCTTGATTTGTAAGCCTAAGAAAAGTTAAGCTCACCCATCATGCTCATCTCAAACTCACTCCTCATCATATTTGAAAATTCATTGCATAAATCATGATGAGTTGCACCAAATATAATGTCATCAACATATATTTGGACAATCAATAAATGTTCCCCCTTAGATTTTAGAAACAAGGTATTGTCTACCTTGCCTCTTCTAAAATCATTTTCAATTAAAAAACTTGACAACCGTTCGTACCAAGCTCTAGGAGCTTGTTTTAGACCATAAAGAGCTTTGTCAAGTTTGAAAACATGGTTAGGAAATTCACTGTTTTCAAAACCAGGGGTTGTTTGACATACACCTCTTCTTTAAGGTATCCGTTGAGGAATGCACTTTTCACGTCCATTTGATATAGCTTGATTTCCATATGAGCTGCAAAGGCTATTAAGATTCGAATAGCCTCAATTCTAGCAACTGGTGCAAAGGTTTCTTCATAATCGATCCCTTCTTCTTGATTATACCCTTGAACAACCAGCCGTGCCTTGTTCCTAGTGACTGTTCCTGACTCATCCAGTTTGTTTCGGAACACCCACTTGGTTCCAATGATTGTTCTCTCTGCAGGTTTAGGTACAAGGTGCCATACTTTGTTTCTTTCAAATTGATGGAGCTCTTCTTGCATTGCCGTGACCCAATCTGAATCTGCAAGAGCTTCATTCACACTCTTTGGCTCAATATTAGAGAGAAAAGCATAGAAAGCACAGAAATTCTTAAGCTTAGACCTAGTTTGCACTCCACTGTTAATATCAGACAGAATTTGATCAAGGGGGTGCGAACTATGGTACTTCCATGGTCGTGGAGTAAGAGGATCCACAGACCCATGCTCTACTCTAGTCGTAATATCAAGCTTACGATCATCTCCTGAGCCTGTTTCTGCACCTGTTTGTAAGCCTGTTCCTGAAGAACATGGTCCCGAGCAGGGTTCAATGGTGTTTCCCCCTGTTTGGTGTTCACCTTGACTGCTGTTCTGAGGAACACCTTCAGGAGTTGTTTTCTCCATGGTGTTCTTACCTCGTTTATCTTGGAGCAACACTTCTTTTCGAACAAGTCCTAATTCAAGTTCATCTTCCTATGCATCATTCTCACTCAACAAGTTAGATTCAGTAAAAAGCACATGCACACTTTCCTCAACACACAAGGTCCTTTTGTTAAAGAATTTGTATGCCTTGCTGTGAGAAGAATAGCCAAGAAATATTGCCTCATCACTCCTAGGATCAAACTTTCCTAAGGCATCCTTCCCATTATTATGCACAAAACACCTACAACCAAATGTTCTTAGGTGCGTAATATTGGGTTTTCTGCCCTTGAAAAGTTCATAAGGAGTTTTGTTCAAAATGGGTCTGATCATGCATCTATTTATAATGTAACATGAGGTGTTCAATGCTTCTGCCCAGAAATACCTAGGAAGACCACTAGCAATAAGCATTGTTCTGGTCATGTCTTCCAGGGTGCGATTTTTGCGCTCAACCACCCCATTTTGTTGGGGTGTTCTTGGAGCTGAGAAGTTATGATCAACACCATGTTCATTACAATAGTTGATAAAACTTGCATTTTCAAACTCAGTTCCATGATCAGATCTCAAGCTAATTAAGAGTGTCCTACTCTCTTTTCAACCTTTTTGAGAAAGGCAATAAAATTCTCAAAGGTTTCATCTTTGGATGCCAAAAACAAGGTCCAAGTAAATCGAGAGTAATCATCCACTACAACAAGCACATACTTTTTCCCACCTCTACTAGTTATCCTCATGGGACCACACAAATCAATGTGTAATAATTCTAGAGGTCAGGTAGTGCTTACACATTTTTTCGATTTAAAAGAAGATCTGACTTGTTTGCCTTTTGCACAAGCTTCACATACCTTGTCATCATTAAATTTGATGGAAGGTTGTCCAATAACCAGGTCTTTTGAAACAAGTTTGTTTAAAAGAGTAAGGCTTGCATGACCTAGTCTCTTGTGCCAGAGCATTATGTCATCAATCACAGCACTCAAACAAGTCAGGTTGTTTTGGGGAAGAGTGGAAATATATACTTTGTAAACATTTTTGTGTTGCTTCTCCCTTAATACGACATCTCCTGTGTTGACATTGACAACCAAGCAATGTGTTCGTGAGAACACCACTAGGTTGTTCTTGTCACACAGTTGGGACACACTTAGTAAATTATGCTTTAAACCATCAACTAAGTGCACATTATCAATTGAGTGGGAGAGAGTTTTACCAATGCTACCTACACCGACAATTGTCCCAGACTTGCCATTGCCAAAAGCCATGCTCCCACCGGTTGAAGCTGTAAGTGAGAGAAAGTTTGATTTTTCTCCAGTCATATGCCGCGAACACCCACTATCAACATACCACAGCTGCCTGTTTTCAAGGTTGTTTTCTGATCTGTTTGACAGGGTGTTTCTTACCCTGTTTGCTGGGTTGTTTGTGGGGTTGTTCTCTCTCACTTCAGCCTGCAAAACAAATCACAGGTTAGTTTTGGGAACCCAGATCCACTTGGGTCCCATTCTTTTAGACAAGTAAAGCTCATCTTTTCTAATCCAGATTTGTTTCACATACCTTTCATTTTTTTCAATGACATACCTTCTCAGAGGACATGAATATCGATAGTGACCAGTTTTACCACAATGAAAGCAAACAATGTTTTCAGGTAATCCCACATACTTTCTATGAATTGGGTAAACTGTTCGTTTAGGCTTATATCCAAGTCCCTTTTTGTTTCGACTGTGGTGAGTGTTTAACCAATCAAGGGCTTGTGAGGACTTGTTCCAGCGCTTGGTTGTGATAAGCTCGGTTTCCAGTTTTTCTATATTAGCATGCAAACCCTTGTTCTCCCTGAGCAAGGACTCAACCATTCCTTCCACCTCAAAGAGTTTTTCCTCCATTCGAGAATAATCTCCTTCTTTTATAAAGAGGTTTTCTTTGAGCGTATTAATATTTTCATGTAAGCCCAGTTTTTCATTTTTAAGGATCTCATTTTCTAGTTCTAGGTCTCGGACATCTCGTTTCAATTCAGCACAAGTATCCATCAAGGTATACAAAAGTTCTTCGAGAGTTGCTTTATTGAGACCACGTACCTTGTTCTTGAGATCAGTAAGGCTGTTTGTTGATTCATCATCTGAATCCGTGTCACTTTGTGCCATGAGAGCTACAGCACCTTCATCAGTTTCAGACTCACCTTCATCCTCAGAGGAATCTCCCCAGGCAGCAAGCATAGCCTTCGAGAATCGTCTCCCAGAACTGCTTGCAGCTTGTTTTCTACCTTGTTTCCTGGGGTGTTCTTGCTCTTGCTCTTCTCGAAGTAGTGGACAGTTCTTCACAATGTGATCTGGTTTGCCACACTTGAAACACCCTGTGAACTGTTCTCGGGGGGTGTTTCTGGACTTACTGAAGTCTTTTCTTTTGCTGTTTTCTTTGACCTTTTTGAAGAATTTCTTGAACTTTCTTGTCATTAAGGCCATCTCTTCATCCTCAAGGTCAGAGTCATCATCCTCTTGTGCTTTCAAGGCAAGCCCACGATCCTTCTTCTGCTCCTCTTTTTGTTGTGAGTTCTTTCTGAGTTCATAGGTTTGAAGATTGCCAATCAACTCGTCGAGGGTGATCTTGTTCATGTCTTTAGCTTCTTGGATGGCTGTCACCTTCGCTTCCCAAGACCGAGGCAAAATCCTTAGAATCTTCCTCACCAGCTCTTCTGTGGTGAAGGATTTTCCCAGGGATTTTAGCTCGTTTGTTATGTGGGTGAAGCGTGTGTACATATCCATCACGTTCTCACGATCACCCATATCAAACAACTCATATTGCCTCATAAGTAGCTCAATACGTGATTGTTTGACTTGACTTGTTCCTTCATGAGCTACTTGGAGGGCATTCCATATCTTCTGAGCTGACTCATACTCCGAGATACGTGTATATTCATCTGGACCTAGGCCAAAATATAATAGCTTCTTGGCCTTGGCATTCTTTTCCATTTTCTTATAGTCTTCACCATCAAACTCTATGGGTTCCTTGGGAACCTTCTTACCATCTTCAAGCACCTTGGTGGGAACAAGGGGCCCGTTCTTGATGAGCATCCATAATTCATAATCTTCTGCCTGAATATAGTTCTCCATCCTATTCTTCCACCAACTATAATGTTGGCCGTTGAAATAGGGTGGACGAGTAATGGATTGCCCTTCAAGGATTCCTTGTGGTGTACTCATCTTCAGAATCTCTCAAGGTGTTAGCCCTTTTGAGAGAACCCGCTCTGATACCACTTGTTGAATTCTAAGAGTACACAACCACAAGAGGGGGGTGAATTGTGGTGGTCGATTTTCGCCTAATAACTGACAAACAACCGTAGCACTTGATTGCAGAGATTGTTTGTAAATCACAAACAACCTTACGCCTTGTTTGTAGCGGTTGTTCTCAATTGATTCAGTAGCGAAATTCAAAGTAATAAATGCGGAAATAAAGCACACACAATTTTTACGTGGAAAACACCTCTAGCCCAACTGAGGTGTGAAAAACCACGACCTACCTCGTGTAGGATTTAACCACTTCACTAACGGGCTGAAAACGTTACAAAAGCAACACTCCTTGTTACAACTTGTAACCCACGTAACCTTCTTCCCTAAGACAGGTTACACCACGTCCAATCTCACCAGATAGGACACGTCCAAAGTCCACACGACTGAGGACACACTCACTCACTTTCTGTTCTGAGAACAGGGGTACAAAACACCTTACTGGGGTGCTTCTGACTTAAGCAGATGTAAGGTACAATGAAGTCCTATTATGCCAAGAAATTGAAAGCTCAGTTAAGCACAATCTTCTCACGGTTTTTCTCTTTGAAATTCAGCTCTAAAAATCTCTTACTTCTTTATAAAAACCGGATTGTCAAATGGGAGAGAGAATTTCAATATTTAAACGCACAACCCAACGGCTATTCTTTTCAAAAGATAGGAAAAATCCTCTATTTTTAGTCGCTTAGAAGATTCACCAAAGACTTCCAATGGCTAAGAGAGGAGAGAAGATTTTTTTAAAATATCTTGGCCGAGTAATCTAACTTGAAAAGGATAAAATCTTGATTTATCCCAAATTCAATCAAGACCTAAAAATAAGGGATAAGAATCTTTCAAGAGAAATCTTTAGCAAAAACGGTTTTGCAATTTTTTTTTTTCAAATTCAAAACAAATCTTTTTAGATCTGGCAGCCAACCGAAGCAAATTTCCAGATAAGACTGATGTAGCTGCTGTAGTTTTTGAGAACACCCTAGGCACCCTGTTTGCAGGGTTGTTTGGAAATGGTGTCCCAAAGCAACTTTTCGAAAACCGTTTTCAAGAAGTGCTAAAAATGATACTTTCAAGATTGGCATATTAACAAGAGTCTAAAAGATAAAAACTAAATTAACCAAGACTCCTTGTAAGAATTAGTTGTCTTGTCAAGAGTGAATATGCTGCTCCAAAACACCTTGGTCACCTTGATTCCTTGGGTGATCTTGTGTAGCTGAATGTTCCTCAAGACTTAAACCATATGTGTTGTTTGCTGATCTTGTGTCACTGAAGCTCGGAACCTGTTCCTAAGACTTGTTCTCAACATTTAGCCACCAGGTTAATAAAATATCACAAACAGCGGTGTAGGAACAACGGTGTATTAGGCCCTGTTTGGAGAGCTTGTTTGGAGCAACATTACTTAGACAAATATGTTACTCTTGGATTTGTTATCATCAAAACTAAATATAATCAACATTAAGCCTAGATCAGATTGCTAAGTCAATGTGTATCTTTTTGTGAGTTTAGCCTCCCAAAGGTATACATCAAAACACATTTCAAAAGGTTCCAGATTCCAGTCTTGAAAATTGAAACTGCATGTTGCTTTATATATACAATAAACTTCCCCTCCAGCCTTTTTGTGTGCATATGGTAACTCTGTACCCACATTCTTATAGAAACTCCATCTCTTGATTCTTTTAGAGATCATAGAATCAACATTGTTCATAGCAATGCTTTTGTTGCCATATATGTTTGTTTCTTAGAACTTAAATATTGAGCAGAGTATTTGTGGTGTTCACATGAAAAATAATTTATCTCTAATTATCTTAGGTATATAGCAATTGGGAATGAGGCCTTCCTCAGTAGCTACTTCACCCAATTCCAATCTTTTGTCATGCCTGCAATCCTTAATTTGCAGCAATCGTTGGTCAAAACGAATCTTGCAAGATCTATCAAGCTCATGGTTCCATATAATGCTGATGCATATAAATCTTTTGTCCCTTCCCAAGGAGCATTTCGCTCAGACCTGATGCAGATAATGACTCAACTTGTTTCTTTCCTTAATACCAATGGTTCACCATTTGTTGTCAACATTTACCCATTTCTTGGCCTTTATGGTAACTCAAATTTCCCGCAAGACTACTCATTTTTCAGAGGGATAAACCATCCAGTTATAGATGGGCCAGATACATATTATAATGCTTTTGATAGAAATTATGATACTCTAGTTACAGCACTTGACAAACTTGGATATGGTCAGATGCTCATTGTCATCGGGGAAGTTGGTTGGCCTGCTTATGGAGCCATTAGTGAAAATCTCACTACTGCAAGGGCCTTTAATCAAGGCCGTATAAATCATGCCCTAACCAACAAAGGAACCTCATTGAGGCCGGGTGTACCTCCCGTGGACATTTATCTCTTCAGTCTACTTGATGAAGGAGCAAAGAGCACACTTCCTGGTAAATTCAAAAGGAATTAGGGAACCTTCTCGTTTGATGGGCAGGCTAAGTATACATTAAACCTTGGCTTAGGCACCGGCTTATTGAGAAATGCAAAGGATGTTAGCTGTCTCTCGTCTAGATGGTGTGTTACAAACCAACCCAAGGACCTCTCAGCTATAGCAGACCATTTTAAACTTGCTTGTAGTGTTGTAGATTGTACCACACTAAGCTATGGTGGATCATGCAATGGAATTGGTGGAAAGGGAAACATGACATATGCATTCAATAGTTACTATCAGTTGCAAAAGCAAGATGTACAGAGCTGTGCCTTTGATAGGTTTGGCATGGTTGCTTTTCTTGATCCTTCGATTGGAGATTGTCGGTTTCTTATTGGTGTCACAGACACTGATGCTACTTCTTCGAGTGGTGGGCACTGTGGCATATGGATTATTAATAGGATACTGATTTTTATGGGGGTCTTTATGGTTCTACTGTTGGAAGAATAGGATTTCTGATGATGGCCTACTGTTGGAAGAATAGGATTTTCCATCATAGCCTAATCTTGAGGTGTCACGGTTTTTGTTAGCCTTTGCATAGCCCACATATGAATATTGTAGGCATTGATTTTTGGGACATATTTTTAGTGATTGATGGTGGAGTTTAGAGGTGTTCCTCAATGAGTAAGGAATGAAATCGTTAAGGCCACCTTTTTTGCCTATTTTTATATAAATTTATGGTTTTATATTACGTCTTTTGTGTCCTGCCGAATATGTAGTACCCTACTTTTTTGGAAAAAAATCCTGTATTGATCCCATGGTAGATGTAGGAATTTTGTATTATGCGTTTATGTTAAGTTATTTGGAATTTGACAATATCCATTCATTTTTATGTAATGGCAAAACTGACTTGTGTTCAGGGAAAAAGTTTTAATATTTATAAACCTCAAGTGCAAGGTGTATCGTTGAGTACTTGGAGTGTCGTTTGTAGAGAGCTGTGTTTCTAACTACCGGGGCTAACTAAAGGGTCTCGAGCTATGCAAGATCGAAGGGGAAGGAGGATAAGCTAAACTACGCTAACAAACATAGAAAAAACGACTTGGAGTTGTGATTTAATCAATGGACGAACCAACTAATCGAGACGAGTCCTAACCTACCTAAACTACGTTACGAACTACAGATGGTCGGTTGCACCATCGAAGACCACCCAAGCCCTCTCTCAAGGGTCATGAGCTAGTCTAATTAGCCTAACCACCTATTTTCATGGGGTGAGCCCAATTAGACCACAAGATTAGCAACCACCGGACCTAACTCAATACGGATTCTATTTTTATGTCCCGAATTCGGCTATTTCCTCTCCCACACTAGCTAATCGACCTAATCTCTCAGCATAAGTTAATCGCCAAAAAATATGGATGAAAGCTCTCTTAAGCATTTCATCAAACATTTGGCGGGTGTAAGAGAAAACTCTAAGTTCTACGCAGAGATTGGGTACGGTTAGGCCGAATACAAGACTAATTAGCCATCAAGAGGCTAATCACAATCCAAGCCAACACAATCTACCAACTAAATATCACAAATACATGAAAACCTAAACCAACAAAAAGAACATGAACATGAACAAGAGAACAAAGAGAATGAAATAAATCAAATCTAAACAACAAAACAAACGTGAATCAACAATGAAAACTAAACATTTAAACTAAACAAAACAAATACAAGAATTAAACTAACAAAATCAAAACAAGAACAAAAACATGAAATAAAGAGAGAGGGAGAAAGAGATAAACTTATGCTTGAATTGGCTGAAGAATTGGAAATCGACAAGCTTGAATCCCTAAATACAAACTACAATCCTAATCTAATCCTCCTATGAGGTTTTTATTGGCTAAAATCTAACCTAAACTGCCTTAAAAAATGGCCAGAGAGAAGCCCCAAAGCGACCCCCGTGCGACCTCCCTTCAAAACTGGCCGAAGTGGCGCTTATATCGCGGAAGCTGACTCGATGCACGGCCGTGCCATGACGCACGGCCACCACGCACGACCGTGCATGTGACCGTGCTGCCCGTGTGCAGCTTCGATCTTCGTTGCACCGCCGTGCCTACCCTATTGCATGGTCGTGCCTTCTTCCACGCGTTTTCCGATGGCTCCCGGGGCTTGTTGGACCTCTATTCCATCTCGAAATGCATCTCTAAATGCCTCATTCCTTATTAAAGTTGGCGAGTTTCTTATCTCTTTGGCAAAACTCTTAGAAAACAAGCAAACCAATCAAATAAGTACATTATGAACCGAAAGAGGCAAATTTGACCCTTTCTCCTTAAGATTCGACATGAAAACCATGAGAAAAGTGAGTCAAATAAAGGATAAAATGAGGTTAAATGCAGGTGCAATAAATACCCCCGCACCTACCTTTTGCTCGTCCTCGAGCAAAACGAAAATAAAAACTAAACTACACGACTAACTCACTTTCGTAGGAGTCACAGTTGCATTTATCATATGCAACGAGCCCTTTAAACCCCTTAGTTCCCCCAAGTAGACGAGTGAGGTCTCGTGACGGTTTTCAAAAGATATACCCACAAAATCTCAAAAAGGAAAACAAAGAAAAGAGAAACAAAAATTGAAAAAATGAAAATGACAAAACATAAAATATACATCAGAGAAAACTGTACACAATCAGATCAGCCAAAACCCCTAGTAACTCAAGTATCAGTCTGTACACAAGCATTATATGCATTTCAGAACACATCATCTAAAACAATGGTATCCAGACATCAGCTTTTCACCCCACGATGCATGAGAACATTGAATCCATACTGGTGCCTGGTGTGCAAGTGTATCAACACCTTAAGACTTTGACTTACTAAAATCAAACTCAATCCTATTTAACTGACACAAGCTACCTTATTGACTTGCTAGCATGGAAAATAAGCTTTCCCAATAGCAGTATTGCCTCGATGGATAGCACCCAGTGGCGCATGCCTCAAAGGGGTACTTGTCATTTCAAACTCTTTTCTTCCCCACTTTTTTTCTTCTTTTTATTCTTCTTTGTCATTCCAAACTCATGTCGCGCCTCAAAGGGATACACCCAGTAGCGCATGGGTTTGTTTGTTTTTGTTTTTGTTTTTGGAAAAGGGGTGCAAGCATATACAGAGGTAACTGTGCAATAGATACGTGGGCGAGCCGATCATGGAAAGCTAAGAATGTAAGATAATGATAATATATAAATCAGGACTGGATTGCAAAATTACAATGGACTGTTGGGGTTAGAACTGAGGCCCAAAATGACAGACTTAGGACGAATATCTATCATGCACATTATATTTATATACGAGCTAATAGCCAAGGTACCGGAGATTAAGGCTGATCAAAATAGTACAAAACTCCCCTAAATCCAAAAAAAGGAAAAATTATACAAAAAAGAGAAAAATTGAAAAATTTACATAAAAATGAAAAGTTTTCACAAAAATAAGAATAAGGGTCGCTGACCCCACCCCCACAACTAAATCTCACAATGTCCTCATTGGGAGTTGAGAGTTATCAGTAGCCACAAAACACACAAAAATAAAGAAAATAAAATCGCACACAAGGCACGCAAAACAAAACAAACAACACACAAGAACACTAAACCTGCACATGTATACAAGCTAGCACACCCTCCCAAAAACACTCACCAAATCAAAAACAAGACCACACATATATATAAGACTAACCACTAAAAACAATGATGTGCCAATCCATCAACGCCACCAATCACAACACATAAATATCCACAAGAACTTAAAAATGGTGATCATAGCCATCAACGGCTCAACAACATCCCAAATTTCTCCTTAAAGTGATCACCAACAAAAACACAGTCCTAATATCCATAACTAAATAAAAGAAAATAAAGAAAATAAAAAGAAAGGAAATGGGTCAGAACGATTATACCAGGTTGGGTACTGATTGTACCCAAACTATGCCACAGCAGCTTAAGGAGCATCAGCCACTCCTTTTCTCTCAAGGTGCGAGTCATCACTCGAATGCCGTCAAAGCTCGTTGGAGCTTATCGTGTGCTGCATGCATCTCAAAGTAATGTAAGTAAGAGAACACTAGTAAAGATGTAGCAAATAGAGTTAGTGCCCTTTTAAACTTATCAAATGCCATAGAAAAATCGAAATAATAATCAAAGAAAGTGGTCCACTTAATTTTCCTAGGCATGTCCTCTAGGTATGCACAATAAGGGTCCAATAAGGGATTATACCCTTGAATGTCACCTAGGGAATCATGGAATGCATGCAAGTGAGAGGGCGTGGTGAGAAGTAAGGGGGACGAGATGGGGGACAAGTCAAGTGGCTTGGTGCAAATTGGGTCGATATACTCAACGCTAGGAGCGGCACCAACCACTAAACTATCATCACATAACTCCTCGAATGGAGCCTCCTCAAGATATGACTCAACCAATGTAAGTTCTCCTGACTAAGAAAGTAAAACATCCTCTAAAGAACTAGCATCACCCTGAGAAGTCTCACCCATCTCTAACCCAGTGCACTGAGCTAAAGGAAGGGGAGAAGCAAGTAAGATCGAGTCACTAATCCTAGTGTCCGTCGGTGTGCTAGAAAAGGAGGGAGCAGCAAATGTCAATGGGGGCAAGGGGGGTCAAACACTTCTCCTAGGTCGGTCAAAGGTGCATCATCAACAATATTAGACTCTAGGGGAAGGGAATAATCATAATCATCATAGAGACGAGCTTCAAGTGTAGGGCAAGGTAGACTAGGGTTGGTCTGATGCAATAAACTACACTCCCCTATCCTACTAACAAAACACTTATGCTGCTCATTCATTGTCCCTATCATGGCATCAAGTCTAGCATAACATTTATCGAAAACATCATAATAAAGACAGGAATCCACATCATGGTCAAAAGATTGGCAAAAAGAGTACAACACATGAGGGTAAGAAGAGTAGTGATGATATGGGTCCCCAGCATCATCAGATTGCCATTGATGCCAAGCTAGAGACTCAAACAAATCCCACATGTCATCCACAGCTAAAGAATGCAAATCACCATAACACAAAGACTCAAGGATGGCTCGAGTCTCAGGTGTTATCCCCTCAAGCACAGCATCGTATATTTCCCATTTTTTATACTCAAAAAGCACATATTGAGCACGATAATCATTCAATCTAGACAAGTAGTGCCAAAAAGGTTCATGCTCAAATTGAGGTAAATGGAAAAAAGCCATCTTAAATGTTTTTGAAATTTTTTTGATTTTTAGATTTTTTTGGATTTTTAAAAGGCCTAGCCTCGAATGCTCAAGTAAACCCCAATATTGAAAAGCAACAACTCCCCGGCAATGGCGCAAAAAACTTGTTTAGGGAAAAAGTTTTAATATTTATAAACCCCAAGTGTGAGGTGTATCATTGAGTACTTGGGGTGTCATCCGCGAAGAGTTATGTTTCCAACTACCAGGGCTAACTAGAGCATCTCAAGCTAGGTAAGATCGAAGGGAAAGGAGGATAAGCTAAACTACGCTAACAAACATAGAAAAAGCGACTTGGAGTTGTGATTTGACCAATGGATGAACCAACTAATCGAGACGAGTCCTAATCTACCCAAACTACATTACGAACTAGAGATGGTCGGTTGCACCATTGAAGACCACCCAAGCCCCCTCTCAAGGGTCATGAACTAGTGTAATTAGCCTAGCCACCTATTTTCATGGGGTTAGCCCAATTAGACCACAAGATTAGCAACCCTCAGACCTAACTCGATTCGGATACTATTTTCATGTCCCGAACTCGGCTATTCCCTCTCCCACACTAGCTAATCAACCTCACCGCTCAACATAAGTTAATCGCCCAAAAATATGGATGAAAGCGTTCTCAAGTAATTCATCGAACACTTGGCGGGCGTAAGAGAAAACTCTAAGTTCTAGGTATAGATTGGGTATGGTTAGGCCAAATACAAGACTAATTAGCCATCAAAAGCTAATCACAATCCAAGCCTACAATCTACCAGCTAAATATTACAAACACATGAAAACCTAAACTAACAAACAAGAACATGAACATGAACATGAACAAGAGAGCAAAGAGAATGAAATAAATCAAATCTAAACAATAAAACAAACATGAATCAACAATGAAAACTAAACATTTAAACTAAACAAAACAAATACAAGAATTAAACTAACAAAATCAAAACAAGCATAAAAACATGAAATAAAGAGAGGGGGAGAAAGTGATAAACTTATGCTTGAATTGGTTGAAGAATTGGAAATCCACAAGCTTGAATCCCTAAATATAAACTACAATCCTAATCTAATCCTCCTATTGATGTTTTTATTGGCTAAAATCTAACCTAAACTATCTTAAAAAATAGCCAGAGAGAAGCCCCAGAGCAACCCTCGTGCGACCTCCCTTCAAAACGGCCATGCGTGTGACCATGCTGCCCGTGCGCAGCTTTGGTCTTCGTTGCACGGCCGTGCCTACCCTGTTGCACGGTCGTGCCTTCTGCCACGCATCTTCCGATGGCTTCCGGGGCTTTTCGGACCTCTATTCCATCTCGAAATGCATTCCTAAATGCCTCATTCCTTATTAAAGTTGGCGAGTTTCTCATCTCTTTGACAAAACTCTTAGAAAATAAGAAAACCAACCAAATAAGTACATTATGAACCGAAAGAGGCAAATTTGATCCTTTCTCCTTAAGACTCGATATGAAAACCATGAGAAAAGTGGGTCAAATAAGGGATAAAATGAGGTTAAATATAGGTGCAGCAACTTGAGACTCGAAATTCAAAATTCGAACCGAGTGATTTGGATCCATACTGGACCTGACATCCAAAATATGCTCTTTCAAAAGTGGATCCGAAATCTGAAATCACCGAAACTGAACCATACCCGACCCGAAATTTTGTACAATATTGCGCATTTTGGCATGACAAGCGTCTTTGACCAAAAATCAGTTGACCTGAAGTGGACCAGAACGGAAGTTCACGTGACCCAACTGACTCGACTCGACCCGATATGTCACCTAATCCGAAACATAATCCGATCCACACTTAATCGAATCCGTATCCGAACTGAATGACCTATTTTCCAGGTTCGTTTTTATGTGTGTATGAAACTGCAGATTGGAGGAATGTTTAGTGTAAAGTGTGTAAGACATTGTCCATCAAAGCCTATATTATATATCTAAGAGTACATGTTATTACAAGTCACTTCATCTTAACATATTTAAAATTGTCCATATGAGAAATGGCTACGAAAATATATATGTTGAGCAAGTGGGAGTAAACACTCTCAGATATATGATACATAATACCTATATAATGAATTATTCACTAGGTAACAAAAATGTTGCTCCCAAATTATTCACTGTGCAATAATTATTATTAATGTTATGACTAAATATATACGATAATAATAATCATTAATAATAAGAAATATTATTAAATAATTAATAATAATAATAATAATCAACCATTATTATCATTAATATTTATTGATAATTAATAATAATAACAATTACTAATATTCATAATAATAATAGCAATACCAATTATAATAATGGTTCTCATTAATAATAATAATAATCGTAATAATTTTTAACATTAATAACGATAATTAATGTTAATGATTATTAATAATTATTAATATTAATAGTAGCAATAACAATTATTATAATCATAGTTATTATAATGATTATTGTGATTATTAATAAGGGCTAGTGATGATAACAATAATAATAATTACTAATATAATAGTAATTATTTCATTACGATTAATAATAAGAATTATTAACACTATTAATAATAATGATTAATACTAACTATTATTATTAATAATAATTATTTAAAAATTAATTAGTAATAACATTACTTAATAATAATTATTATTACTATTAATATTAACACTAATCACTATAAGTTTATTATTAATTAATAATTATTATTAGTGATAATAACTAAATAACAATAACAATAGCAATAAGTAATTAATAAAAAAATAATAATTAATCAATAATAATAATAGTTCTTCATATTAATAATAATAAGTAACAATAATATTTACAACCACAATTCCTATTAATATTAAAAATAACCATAACGATAATAGTTGTTAATATTGGTAATAATAATTACCAATATTAATATTAATATTAGTAGCAATTAATGATAATAAAAATAATTATTATAATAATAATTATAATTTTTATAATAATTATTAGTAATGAATAGCTGTAATAATTACAATAAAAATTACTATTGGCGTTAATAATAATTCTTATTATTACCATTAATAATATTATTATTAATATTAATTTAAACAATAATACAAATTGCTAATTAGATATATTAATAATAACTAATTATTATAAAACTAATAATTATTATTATCAGCATGAAAAATAATTAATAATAACTAGTAATATTAGCAAGAATTATTCAATAATTAATTAATTAGTAGTAATAATAATTACTATGAATATTATTATTAATGAATACTAGTTAATAATTTAAAATAATAATAATGAATAATAATTATTATTATAGTAAGTATTAATAAATAAAAAATAATAATAAATCATACTTATTAATATCAACAATAATTAATCATAATTATTAATAACAATTAACAATTAATGTTAATGATTATAAAAATAATAATTAACAATTAGCAATAAAAATAATAATTAATAATTAATAATAACTATTATTAGTATTAATAATAATAATTAAAAAATAATTATTATAATATTTCTTATAAGTTTTAATAATAACAATAATTGTAATTGCTAAAAACTAAAATAATAATTATTATTATTATTATAAATTTTAAATTTTGTGTTAATCATAATCATATTTATTATTTTTATTAATAATAATAATAATAATAATAGTGATTGCAATAATTATTATTAATGAATGCCAATATTAATGAAATTAATAATTAATATTAATATTAATAATAATTATTAATATCACTATTGGCGATAATAATTAATATTAATATTATTATTTGTAAAAGATACTGATTACTAATATTAATAATAATTTATACCTGTAATAGTAATAATAACAATAACAATAATAAGTATTAATAATTGTTAATACTAATAATTATGATTCAATAATTAGTTAATTATTAATAATTATTATTATTCTTCTTCTTACTGTTATTACTAATATTAAAAATATTTTCCTTTAATATTATTTGAAATTAGTTAAATGTTATCAATAATGAATAATAATATATAAAATGATGGTAATATTTAATTAGTGTTAAAAATAATAAAAAATCATAATTGTAATTATCAGTATTACTTAAAATTAACAACAATAACTAGAATAATAATTCTTATTAATATAAATAATGATAATAATAATAATCATATTATGGTTAATATTTATAATAATTAATATTAATTTTAATATTAATAATTATCAATAATTAATAATTATTCTTATGGATATTATAATTATTATCATTACTGTAAGTGATAATAATAATAATAATTACTGATACTAATATTAATAATGAATATTATTAATAATGATAATTATTAATATTAAGAGTAATAGTAATAATTATCGATATTATTAATGATAAATTTAATATTAGTAATTATTGATTTAGTGAATATTATTTAGTAATTAATTAATTAATGCTTAATAATTGTTATTTTTATTAACTATTAATATTTTTATTACTAACAATAATTAACAATAAACAAATAAATAATAATTTAAGATAATAATAATAGTAATAATTTCTTAATGATTAATCATAATAGTTATTATTATTGATATTTATAATATTAATAATTAACAATAATAATTACAGCAAGTGCAAAGAGTGGGTAGGAGTAGGAGCAAGTGAGGAAGAATGGTACTTATTTTAAGGAGTGAAGCGGAGTGGAAAAAAGTAAGAAAGAGTGGGAAGGAGTGGAGTGAGAATATTTACCCACGAAATGAATAAAGCCTTAGTCTTTATGCATTTCTTGTTGTCACAAAATTTATAGTGAGGGTATGCCAATGGCAAGTGTTCCAAGTGGCTCTAATAAGCACCAATCACCACCAGGTGTGTGCTTGTTTTGCGGTTCAACATTTTACATTGAACCTTAAAATGGGCAATAGGCAAGCACAAAACTACTTATGGCTCATGAGCTAAGCACAAATCCAAGTGGTATATATCTTCTAAAAATGTAGAAAGAAAGTCGCTTCCTATTTTAATTGGGACAACCTTCGCCTTCTCTGCTACGCTCACGTTCTCACTCATTCTAACAATGCAAACTACTCAACAGTCCCGGACTAATTTGTATTATGTAGAGCATGTCTTTAAATTATGGGTTGTGTATCCAAAAAGGTATTTTCAATTTAAACCTTCAAAATTTTTGGATTAAAGAAATTGTACTTGGAGAGAGGAGGTTTGGATGATAGAAATCCATATTTAAATTTTTTTTTTTTACATGAAAGGTAAGCATACTGACCAATTGGGCTACTATTTCAGGACAATCCAATGGGCCTTGCGCAGGTGGAGGAGGGGATGGGTCTAATCTACAATACCCAAGCTTATAAGCTTAGTTGGTAGCCTTATGCATCTCTAGACCAAGAGAATTGTAAGTCATAATCTTCGATCCCATAACCTCCAGTTTGGAAGGCCACCTTAATGCCACTTGAGCTAAGAGCTCTTGGTAATCTGTATTTTAACTTAGACGACACTAATAGTCTACACCTTTGACATATTTAGCATATTTATGGGAGCACCGGGTTGGATATGACTTAACAGAATGAGAGATGATGTGGCAAATGGAATATCCTTATTCTCTTTTGAATGCAATTTAGTTAAAGCTGATTGTCCACATTATAGTTTAAATTTATTATAAAATTGTAGTTCTAGTTAAATGAAAACAACATACTTTAATTTGTTTTGACTGTTGTGGCCATGCAGACCTGACAAAATTGACCCGAGACCCAAAACCTGAACCGAAGGACCTAGATCCATACCCGAACTGACACCCAAAATGGGATGAACCGATTTAGATCTGAACACCCGAAGTAAACCGATCTATAATCGAACGAAACCCAAATTGTAGCATGAATTGTAATGACCCACACCCGAAATAACCCGGCCCAATTCAAACCCTATCTGTAGTGGCCCGACCCGAAGTGAATCGAAAATGGACAACCCGAACCCGAACCGAACCGTATCCGATTTAAAATCAATCCGATTCTTACCTGACTCGATTTTGCTCAAATGAGTAGCTAGTAACTTTTCATTGTGGGTTTTAGTCTTTTCTCTTTTGGGAGGAATTTTGAATTTTTCAAACTCAATTAGTTGAGTTTGGGTGGGAAAAGAAAAAAAAATTAAGAGGGAATGTTTACAAATGAAATCAATTAAAAACTTAAGAGGAAAAAATCAAAAAGTTGATAGTTTTAATTTTTAAATTGATAAATATGTAGTAAAAATATAAGAGAAAAAAATATTTTGTCACAATAGTAATTAAAAAAGGTAAGTATAATTAACAATTTATTAAATTTATTAGGATCTAGCAATCTTATTTTACTATTTGATTCATTTAATGACTTAATACAATGCATACTATGATTATAAATTTATAATATCATTTTGTGACTACTGTTAAAAATTCCGCACTACTGATCTACAATTCTAAATCATCTTCATAACATGTTTAATTCTACAAAATCGTATTCAACAACGTATGGATGCATATGATCATATAATATAGTGACTCATTTGAATTTTGGACAATTACATTCCAAGTCTTGAGTTTTGATGACGAGTATTCACAATCACATAAATGTAATGCTAATTGACACATTCTCATATATTGTTATTGCTTTTTAGTTTTGATTCATTGAGCAAATGCAGATCAAGTTGTTAATCTCATAAAAATAGATCCTTGAATTTTGATGTATGATCACTTGACGAGCTATCAAAGAACATTGATTTGATTACTGAAAATGTTGACTTGAACCAATATGTTTCTATTTTCCAACTCCAAATATGACAAATGTAATGCTATAAACGTGACCAATACAGGGGTCTAAATAACAATTTCATCATTTTCGTTCTTTTTTTTTTTCATTTTTCAAGGTATAATTTGGTATTGGGCTCATAAAGGAGACCATTGACAAATGATTTGCGTTAAGTTAGTTCACTTATTTTATCATTGCATGAACTCAATTGAGATGCTTGAAACTTAGCTTAACGACGCATAAGATGTTGGATAATTACATGTCGCATTTGATATAGCGTTAGGGATGTGTTGTATACTTCTATTTGTAATTTACTAACTTAGTAAATTTAGAACTAACCCCACATAATTTTCCATTAATTATATATATAATGTATAATCAATTAATCATTAATGTATGAATTAAAAAAGGATATAGAATAAACGGGTTTGTCTAATTAAATGGTTTTTATCTTTTAAATATAACTTAAGAGTAAAGACCTAAAGATAGCTGCATTAAAAACATACGATGATTCAAAATTAACCTAACTTGATTTGCACCTAATTCGATTTACACCTGAACCGATATTGACCCAAATATTAAGCTGAATCCCACCCAGCCTAAATTACACTTGACCCATACTTGATCCGAACTGGGCTACTGTAGACAACCTCAAGCAGATCCGATGCGAATTTCAGCGAACCGAACCCGTACCGAACCGAACATGGTTGACCTGAAAGTGATCCAAATCTAAACTTCACCCGACCCTGACCCAAACACAGTTGACCTAGAAGTGATTCGAACCGAACTAAGAACCGACCCGTACTCAACTCGAATGACCCATTTGCTCGGTCTATAGGTCATGTACTTATCATGAACTCATGAATAAAATATAAGATGCAACCCTTAATTCTCTTTCTAAAAGCAGCACCACTTGTTTATTCGTATAGGTGAAATCCCTTTGAATGCCCTTGCTACTGAGTACTGAGAACTTAGGTCATGTACTTATCACGGACTCATGAATAAAATACAAGACGCAACCCTTAAATCTCTTTCTAAAAGCAGCACCACTTGTTTATTCATATAGGTGAAATCCCTTTGAATGCCCTTGCTACTGAGTACTAAGAAGTTAGGATCTCTCCAAGAGCTATGCTCAGTTGCTCACCATCTTTTTTGCAGCAACCTTGCACTAAATCTTATTCCTAGTGTTAGAGGTTCTGCCTAGGATGAGTCACCTCACATAATCATGTCAATATATAATATGGTGAAAATAATTCTATGTACGATGATTTGTCCCAAATTATCGCTTGACATAAGATGCAGGACAAAAATAAGTCCATCTATGTAGAGTTGCCTAAGATTATTTAAAAGAATCTATTAGATTATTGCGTGACTTAAGATGTATAATGGAAATATTTATATCCATGATGAGTTCCCTCACGTCATGATATCCTAAGCTACTATGCATAGATTTGCTATTACACACTTTGTAGTATGTTCTAGACATAGTAGTTCTACTATCCTAATGCAAGAGATAGACGACAATGGTTATATTGACCACTAGATATTAAATAAAAGTCCTTAGTCAATCTACTTTCTTGCATATAGTAGTCAAGCCCATAAACTTAGTTTCCATGGATAAATGATAGACTTAAGTTCCTTCTATTGATGCCCCAACTAATGATTGTGCCACCAACGGTAAAATCCAACATGACTAAATTTGTTATTGCTTACCCTAATAATCTAACTTGCATCCAAATAACTTTCAACATTCTTAAGAAAATTATAAACCTTAGTTCTCATTATGTATCCAACTATGCTAGCAATTGTCTTACAATGCATTGTACCAGTGCTATTTGCGAACCTAGGCTATTACATAAAACATAAGCAATATCTGATGTCATACAATGCATTGCATACATTAAACTTCCAATGTCACTTATATGTTCAAGTTGTGCCACTATTGTACATAGATTTTCAACCAGCTTAATGTAGTATCATAAGGAATGTTTGCTTCTTTTATCTAAAGATGTTTGAGCTTATCTAGGATTTTAGATACATAATATGACTAACTCAAAGCGTAATTCCTATTATGTCTCTTCACTTTAATGGCTAAGTTACTATCCACTTCAATCATTCATATCTTTTGTTTTTCATGTTGTGTCCAAAATTAATAACTCACCAAATAGAGTTAAATTATCACCCCATGGTTCCTTGTGATCTTGGAGCAGATATACTTGCTTGCATTATAATGGATGAAAGTGCTATGCAAAAATTACTTGATTAAGTTTTTCATAGCACTAGTTAGGCGCTAGCTTTAACCTATGCAATGATTTAGTTAATCTACACGCTTTCTTTTTATATCCTAGAAGTACAAAACCTAGATTGTTTCACTTAGATCTTTCCATTAGGACCTCCATTTGAAAAATTGTCTGTAAATCCATTTGACATCTATCCTTGTCATTTATCGATGCTAAAGTCATCAATGTCCTGGTCGAAGGCATTCTTCAAACTAAAGCATATGTATCAACATAATCTATTCCTCCCATAAAACCTTCAACTGTTAACTTAACTTCAAAAGTATGTATGGATCCATTTTAATTTCATTTCCTCCTTAGACACCCATTAATTTCTTTAATATGTTTGCATCCTAAGGCAAATCTTGTAGAACATAAGTCACATTTATCAATGTTGGAAGTTTATTTCATTATCTATTGTCTCCTTCCAAAAACTTACGCGATGTATAAGCATCAAGACGAAATTCAGGTTACAACTCTGGAGTAAGTGAGTTTAGGCCCTAAAGCTCCAAAGGCGCAAAACTAGCCTCTACAAGCCCGATTTAGGATTTTTTTTTGGGGGGGGACTTTTGATGTTATCTTTCTAATAAAAACACAAAAGGTGTTATTAGGAAGTTTAAGATGTTTATATAGCTCATCAAGTTTTATTTGGCCTGAGCCTCAATGAAAAGAAGAGAGGAGCTTCAAAATGAAGGAACTCTCATTCCGACCAAAGTCAACTAGCCCAGGCTAGTCAATTTTAGTAAAACAAGCCCTAGTCAAGAAATTCAAACTTTGGTCAACTTAGGTCAAACTTGACTAATGGTTAAGGTCAGGGTCCAACTATCAAGCTTGCAAATATGGAAGAATTTTGGATAACTTGGACTAGCCTAGAAGTTTCTAATTTCAAATTTCATATGCTTGAATCATTGTTTGGAAGTGTTTGCATCTTAACTACTCAATTCTTAATTTTTACTGGCTTATTTTTTTTAGAATCTTGGGAAAAGAATCAATAATTTGATGGCTACAAATTAGCCTCCTTATTTTCAATTTTAATAGAATACTAGACTTAAGACTTGATTATGTTTGATGAAGGTAGGATGCTTTCTCTCGCAGGATCTCTTTATCTTTATCCCATACTTTGGGTGGTGATTTTGAGTATTCACTTAAAATCTAATCTTGGCGATTTATTCTTCTGAGATTAAATGGATGAGAATTTAGTCTAAGTCACAGAATACTTCCTTTATCTAAGACACATCCACTTTGTTTTGTTTATTTGTCCACAAAATCCAAAAAATCCATAAAATTCTTTTCTTTAACTTTGCTCTAGATTTCCTCCATCATCTTACAGTTTTTCATCGTTATTAACAGAGGGCCTCCATATATCATTACGTCTTTAGATTACTTCACTTTACATTTTCAAATCTTCGTCTTCAAAAAAAAAAAAAAGAAATTTTATATATGACTACAGTTTGGTCTTCTTCCTCCAAAAATTATATTAATTGAGAAGAAACAAGCTCAGAGGCCTAATTATTTTGTTTCCTTGCTTTACCTCCTTTGAGGTTCCACTAGAGGGTTTTCACCTTTCTTTAGCTTGTCTATTGGAACTTTTAGGAATTTCATCTTGTAGGAAAGGTTGAGCCACATCTTGTATTTCTAGTATGATAAACAAGATCAACGTAGAGTTTATGGCTTAGAAATATTGCACTTCTTATTTCAAGAATGACATTACCATAAGAGTTTTGTAAGGGAAATAATAAATGTTGCTAGCACGCAGCAAAAGTTACAACGCTTAAGGTCCCCTCCACAGGACCGAGGTTAAGATTAGGATCTGTAATAATTAGCCTACTAGCCTTCTCAGAGAATATTGCATTGTTAAACATGCTATAATGGCCTACTTTACTTGAATAACAGTAAAACTCGTACGTTATTGTATCACACATTATTTTCTCCAGCTATCCTAAACTATGACAAAGTTGATGCATGAAATGGCACATGTAATTTAATTGCCCATTTGTTGAAATTGGGTCATGCTTTAAAGAATTAAAGATAAAAAGCTTAATGCCCAAATCAAATGAAACCAAGTGAGAGTAGCCAAGTTGATATTCTAGATAGTGAGAATTATGAATATGATAACCACACACCATCCAATGCATAGCCCCATTGGCATAAATATTCCTTTAGGTGAAGCTAAATTGAAAAACAATATCATCAACCCTAATTGTCCTCAAAAGGCTATGCAATTCCACCATGGTAACTTTGGGTTGGGTTGGTATTAGGAGCTTAATTACCATAACCTTGTAATCATTAGTCAAGAAATCATGCCCAGAACCAGCAACTCTCCAGCCCAATACTAGCAACTCTCAAGCCATGTCTATTTTTAAAAGGGGAAGGGTAAAAAAGAAGACTCGTCGAATAAAGCGTTTACACAAAATTAAATCTTTCTTATAAGTGTGGAACCTATGAAACCAAAATAATCAACCGATATAGCACATCACATGCTTATCTTTCAAAATATGAAATTCCAAAGCTTTCGACAATGTATTGCCGTAACATTCTCCCAATCCAAATAGCTAAAGCATTCTAAAAGGAAATGTGAAATGGAATCCTTTGCATAAGCATGGAACCTATGAAACCAAAATAATCAACCCAAATAGCATATGACCTACATACCACACAAAACATGAAATTTCAGAGTTTTGATGCATTGCCATAACATTCTCCTAACTTCAAATAGCTAAAGCATTTTAAGAGGAAATGCCCATAGTTCTTCAACTTAGATCAATTACGTTTGTGAAAGTGGTAGAAGAGCATATATGCAAAAGTAGAATCTTAGATGAAGGAGTAAGGATTTGGAAACGCATTAGAGAGTAAGTAGGGTTCGTGCTAGGAATCGAACAAGTGTTTATGCACATGCCTTTGGTAGAAGAACTTCTGCTTTGTCTCTCTCCTATTCACTGGTGCCTTACTCTAGCCATTCCATGGTCAAAATCCATTGACGGTGACTTAATTGAGAGAGCTTATGGTGAGTTGAGTAGTTGAATAAAGTATACAAGAATTGCTTGTGAATTATTACACAAAAATTGCTTGTGAGTTATGACAAACGTTGATGGAAAATACACTCCATGAGATCTTACCGAATTCAAATATGGGGGGGAGAGCTGACTCAATTTGAGATCGCTGGTGGTGTCGGAGTTGAGGGGGACTAATGGTTTATCCTATGGTTTTTTAGTTCCATAGGAGGTATTAATTTTAGGCTTGAATATGACATTTGATGAGTTCCTCACTTCCCCTTAGAACTGGCCATCTTTTTGGAAGCAAATATAATGGGTCTATCTATATATATAAATCTATATAAAACTAAGGGAAACTACATTATTTGGGCAAGTGTTATTATGTACTTGGTTTATCTATTATCTAATATTAATTTTTTTCTCTTTTTTAGGTAATATCTCCTTAAAGTCTTGGTAAATTCAACTTACATATCTTAATTTTGTACCAATTTCTTCATGTTTGATACTCAATTTCATTTCTCATTTCATTTTTTTATTGTCCCTCTTGATATATGTAGGCATTGTATTCAACATACATATCCTATGTATACCTTCTGCAAATCTTTAACATGATTAAAAATATATGAAAAATTATTATTAAATATAATGTATTATGAAATGCACGTGCAATGAACGAGTGTTATCCCTGCCGTAATATAGTCTGGGTTATGAGAGGAAAGAGTCTAATAAGCTAGACCTAAATCTAAAAAATTTATTTATATTTAGACCTAATGTAGCTGTTTTAAGATAGGACCATTTTCAAGATTCATTAGATTGAAAAATAATGGGTTTAATCTTTAGGACTTAATGGACACTGTTGACTTCTTCCTACATTATTAAATCTTGTATTATTTTTCTAAGCCATCGCATCATGTATCCGAAAGAAGTACATGAGAAGCTCATTTTGAGCCATAAAAGAAAAGCTATTCTAATTGTTTTTGCACAATTGCAATTAGAGAGTATATGAGCATCTGATTCTTCGCTTTACTTGATAGCCTGGGACATTAGGCAGGTTACTGCAATATTAGGTTGGTATATTCAAATCCTGTTCAAGACATGTAGTCCCTCACTTACAATAACCTACATAAGAAAGGCATGCTTTGGGAGATTGTTTGAAAACTAGACAACGCTAGCCCAAGTTAATTTGTTCATTTGGTGTAAAAGCCATCCATAGCCACTCTTGGTGGGATACATGCTATCAGCACATTGCCTCTATTCATTATCCATACAAACAATTTTTATTAGGTATTTGAGCTTCACCAACTTTTTTCAATACAAACAATTTATCCCTTAGGAGAATGATCTTATGAATCTTCGCTCTTTACATAACGTGAGTGGACACATTTAACCCATGAAGAATCTTTTTTGTTAGCAACATGTTATATATACGTGCTTAGCCATTAGAATTGAGTTCTAATTCTGAAACTTTCTTAAGCCAATTCCTCCTCTATTCTTATGCAGGCAAGTTTATTGTCATGCTATAAGGGCTTTTTAGTATAAGAACCAACACCACTACATAGGAAAATCCCAATTTCCTACAAGCTGTCACAATTTATTTAGCGAGTTCGAAGTTGAAAAGGTGTAATACCCATGAGGGCACTATTTTATCAGAAAAACTCCCCCAGATAGGAGAGCATTGCTTTCCCAAGTTTGAATCTTCCTATGATTTTCTAGGCTAGCAGATGGTAGTCCAACATAGACTACCTACTTGCTGAGATTGACGCTTCCAAGTATTTAAATGCTAGTTCCCTTTCATGAACATAGTGAGCTGCAGTAATTCATCCTTGACATTTTCATGTACCCCTCCAATAATTGTATGAGACCTTCACTAGTTAACCGGTAAACTAGAAGAGCTAACAAAGATATGGAAAGCTTAAACATTTCACATGAAACCTTCCTCAACCCTGCAAATAGGTGCATTGTTCAATAATTCCCACTATGCAAGAAAGGATTCATTGTTTTATGATAATATTGGGATAACTAATGTTAGTTAGTTAGTTATAATAGATTTGCTTAATATAGGATTCTAAAAGTTAGTTAGTTTTACTTGGCATAGAATTTTATGGGCCTCTGTTACCATGTTGCATGTTTGTATTCAAGCAGGAAAGCCTTGAGTATATATATGCCTTGCTCAGCTTTCTAAGTGATGAGAAATAAGATTAAGAGGTTTTCTCTTTTCTTTCCTCATCTTTCTTCTACCCTCTCTTTCTCTCACAGTTAATGAAACCCTTCATGGTGTTAGAGCAGGATCTGATGATCCTGAGTCCTTGAATCAAAGAAACGTTTTCTCCTTTCTTTCCCTTCGATCAACCAATCTCTTTTTCCGTCAATCAATTTAGCTATCTTGAATTCAGGTGTCTTTAATTTTTGATTGCTCGAATTGATTGGCTTGCTTCACCAATCAATCTAGCCCTAATATTACTCGATTCAAGAATATCTTTGCGTTCAATCACAATATTGCATGATATCTTATGCCATGCAGTAGCTGGGGGAAGCAAAGTTCAGCTTGATTACTCAGAACCCTTTTCCTTCATCCATCGGATTATCCAGGACAATCCTTAGTTGTTGAGGTGCTCAATTAAGAGGACTTTGAAAACTATAGAAGATCAGTTAAGATTGCTTTATTAGCAAAACAGAAAATCCATTTCATTAGTTGATCTTACACTAAACTAGGTGTATATTCTCCTCTTCTTTCCCACTGACAGAGATGCAATGATATGGTACTTGGTTGCTCAATTCTCTTTATAGAAGCATTCAAGATAGTTTAATCTTTTGTGAAAAGACAAGTGATATATGGAATGAACTTGAGGAAAGGTATGGGCAATGAAACAAGGGAAGATTGTTCCATCCACAAAAAGAAGTATCTTGTGTGTCACATAGAGACCTTGACATTGCATCATATTTTAACAATAAAAGAAAGACTTGGGATGAGTTTAGTGCTGTTGGGGCTAACCCTAGATGTGGCTGCAATAAGTGTGAGTGTAACATTAATACAAAACTGCAGAACCATGATTAAGAGCAAAGAGTAATTCAATTTTTGATAGGATTGAATGAAAGTTACACTGCAGTTAGGGGAAACACACTTATGATGACCCCATTGGCCTCTTTAAGTAAGATTTACTAATTATTGGTGCAATAAGAGAGGCAGAGGCAACTTAAGACTGAAAATCAGTTTGGCAATGACAGTGCTTTATTCTATGCTAATTCTAGCAATGTGAATGTTACTAAGTCATTCTAGACCAGGAGACAAGGGAGCAAGAGGTCTCAGATGTTTTGTGACCATTGCAAAAGAAATGGGCATACTATACATAAGTGCGACAAATTACATGGGTATTCATAAGTGCTTAACGTATACATCATTTTAGGGCTATTTTGGTTCATTTTTAGGAGAATTATGTGCTTAATGTTATTATTTGTATTCCTATTCTCAATTTATGCTTGGTTATGGCTGTTTGATATGATCTGCAGGATTTTACACCTTTTTACCCAGCATTTAACCTTTAATAGATGTATTTTGACTTCCCCCACAGACACCCATGTGATGCTACGCCCATGAAGCAAGAAAAGAGCAAAAACATGGTTTTAACCTAGACCATGGTCGGACCATGGTGTCTGCCACGGACCGTGGTGAATAGAGAAACTGTTACCTCTTCGTTTTCCTTCAGTTGTGTGGCTGAAAATGTCCGACTCCTATAAAACGGCTTCATTCAAGCAGCAGAAGCGAGGAGATGCATAAGAATATAGAGTAGCATAGTTTATTCTCTTTCTCAAATTTTAGTTATCTTTAGTTTAGATTTTAGTTTGGTATTTGTATTGGTAAGTAATCTTGAGCGTGAGTGTTTGATCTGGAGGTGGTTTGAAGCCCTTGGTTGAACCCTACTCTCAATCAAGCCATTATGCTCAGATTTTGTAAAACGTTGGTTTGTTGTTTAATCCTTAAATCATGTGTGAATAGTTTAATTTTTGTTTAGGGATTTAGTAGTCTATGAAACTGTTGTTGGATCATATTTTAATCTAAAGAATTGTACTTATTTTTAAGCTTGGTTTGATTTCATTTTATCAAGTGATTATCATGCTGTGAGTAAATTTTTGCCCACAGTATGCTTGCACACTTGAAACAATCGGGTGAAAAACAGAAAAGTGACATTTGATTGTTGGAATGCTTCATAAAATCTGGCATAACATTATCCCGAAAGAGAGATTTGCATTAAGGAGGACTAGAAAGTAATCGAAGATATTTACCTTGGATTAAGACAAATTGGTCCGAAAGAATGACTTTCGCTTAGTTTAGGCAAATATGGTTGATTTCAAAAGACTAGGCCAAATTTTTGGATAGATTGCAATTCCTCGAGATTAACCGATTAGAGAAAAAGCACATGTTTATCATTTTGATCCAATCACTTTTCATAACTACATAAATTCCTAGGCATGTTCCCTTAGTTGATTTAAAAATTAGTGAATTAGAAGCTGTTAAATTGAAACCATTTGAATTAGAATTTTACTTAGCAATTTCTAATAGACAAGACTCGATGGATTGTGTTAGCCTTTGAGAAACGATATCTTTTATCTATACCATAAGTATCCGCGCGCTTGCGGCAGTGGTCAAGTTTTTGGCACTGTTATCGAGGATAAATCCTGTTAACTATTGAGTTAGTCTTGCGAAAGTGACTAAGTATTTTATTATCTTTTATTGTTATTTTCTTTTCACGTTTGATTGCATTGGTAGTGTTGGTGATAGTGCTTGTAGGAATTTTTCCTATTTATATGAAGTCCAATCTTGTACAAACCTGATCCTAAGATTGAAAGGACTTTCTGCTTAAGGAGGAAGAAGCAAAGGATTGAAGAACAAAGATGCGAGGCTAAAACGAATCCAACAAACATGGCGGGTGGAGGTGATGACCAAAGAAGAATGCTTCGAGATTTCGTTGACCCTAGAGTCCAAGGGATCGCCCCCAGCATCGCTCGCCCTACTATTAATGCCAACGATTTCGAGCTTAAACCGGCAGTCATTTCGATGGTGTAATAATCCCAATTTAGAGGAACACCTTTGGAAGACTCGAATCTACACCTCTCGGTCTTTTTAGAGGTTTGCGATAGGTTAAAGCTTAATGGAGTCTCCACTGACGTGATTCCCCTGTGATTATTTTCTTTCTCATTGAGGGATAAAGCAAGAGCTTGGTTACACTCCTTCCCATCTGGATGCATTACCACTAGGGATAAGTTGACAAGAGCCTTCCCTGTTAAGTTTTTCCCTCCAACCAAAATAGCAAGCTTGAGAAATCAGATCACCAACTTCACGCAAAATATGAAGAGACGCTCCACAAAGCCTGGCAGTGGTTTAAAGATTTGCTGCACTTATACTCCCATCATAGTCTTTAGTGTTGGGTGACTATCCATGCCTTTTATAATGGTGTGACTTAGTCTGTAAGGTCTACTATTGATGCGGTGGTAGGAGGAACTTTAATGAACAAAACTGAGAATGAAGCCTATAACCTAATTGAGGAGATGACACTTAATAATTTTTAGTGGTCCACCGAACGAGGCTAACCCAAATGGCTTGGAGGTAACTTTGAAGTTAATGTGGTTACTTTACTTTTTGTTAAAGCAGATGCTATGACTCAAAGACTGGACCGAATGAATGTTAATGCTATGAATTCTAATGCCCCTTCCCTTTGTTAAATTTGTGGTTTTATTAAGCATGTAACTTTGAATTGTCAAGTTGGGAGTCCTTTTTCCCAAGACCCTGGTGAAGTTAATTATCTTCAAAACTTCAGTCCGAGACCGGCCAATGACCCTTATTCTAGTACCTACAATGCGGGTTGGAAGAATCATCTGCATTTCTCCTATATGTCTAATCCAAAACCATCCAACGTGCCAATATGAATGCTAGACCAACCCTTAGTTTTCAAAGACCCTGTTCCCTTCTCAAATGCTACAAAAGTCCAATTTAAAGTGATGATGGAAAATATGCTTATGGCACAAGAAAAATAAGATGAGTATATTAAGTAATTAGCTTTGAAGGTTGATGTGGTTACAACTCATAACAGGATGTTGGAAGCCTATATTGCCCAAAAAGCTAGTTTTTCATCTACGCCCCCGGACAAACTTCCTAGCAAGCCCAAACCTAACCCTCATGAGCATTGCATCTGCATCACTTTGAAGGAAGAAATAGATGGATGTACCAATGGAAGAGGGTAGGGAAATAATCATGGCTGGAAGTAAGGAAAGGAACAATGGTGGCAAGACTACCACGTTGGTGGAGAATGAAACCGTAGAGTTTTCGATAATTTTTACCCCTAAGCTCCCTGACCCAGGTAGTTTTTCTATCCCCTGTATTGTGAGAAAAGTGGAAATTGAGAGAGCTTTATGCGATCTAGGTGCAAGCGTGAGTATAATTCCATATTCTTTGTTTTATAAGCTTCACTTAGGACCATTAATAGTCGAACCCTTTTCACTACAGTTAGCTGATGGTTCTGAGATGCAACCCATAGGCAGATTGGACGATGTGCCGGTCAATATAGGAGATATTTGGTATTAGAGGACTTTATTATAGTTAATATACCTGAGACCGTTGATGCTTAAATTATCCTAGGTCGGCCAACTTTGGGTATAGCTAGTTGCCACATTGACGAAAGAAAGGGACGGATTACATTTGAGGTAGCAGGGCACTATGCTATGTTTTGTCATATAAAGGAAGACGTGGTTTTTCCTAATTCTTCTTTATTGGATGCATTACCCCTTTCCCCTGAGATTGATATGGAGGATGTCTTGAATTGTGAAAACCCTCCTGATAACTGGATTTCTTATGAGGACCACGATCAAAGGTATGTTAAGGTGGAGTTTGCTACTCCTATGCCACCTAGCACGCCCGAGGCTGGGGCACCCATATCTAACGAGTCTTTTATAAGCGACTATTGTAGGTTCGCACAAGCTGTTCTCTCTATGCCCCATATGAAAGGCTTTGATGCAGAGTTTGATTTAGGGGTTGAACAAGTTGATAGTGACCCACTAGATAGGCCACAAGTGCGTTTTTTTTTGTGCGTAGGTAATTCATTATGGCACGATGTCATGAAACGAAGGACCTTTAACCAGAAATTTTAAAATGGTACCTTCGACTGAAGAAGTTTGACTTTGTGGTCTGGGATAAAGCTAATATCCATACACAATCTGATCCGGACTAAGCATATAAGAGGGGTTAAGCTCTTGACCTTAAAAGAGCGCTTCTTGGGAGGTAACCCAAGCTCATTTTTCTTTTTTTTTCCCCCTTAGCTTTTCTTTTTACTATTTTTGTATTTTGTGCTCATTTTCCAAAAAAAAGGAATAAAGAAAAAAAGAGAAGGAAACAAAAGAAAGAAAAATATTGAATAAAATGTTCGCCACCACGGCCAGATCCCCAAAACCACGGCCATAGGGTGCCATCTAGAAAAATCAAAAGAGAATGGACTAGCAGACACCACAATCAGACCGTGGTGAACCCCACGGTTCGTGGTGCACTGCTACGGCGCGTGATCTAGGTTTTTCATCGTGGTGCCCACTTATCTTCCTCACATTTCATCTTCAGCCTCGAGCCTCTTTCTCTCTACCTTCATTTTTTCTCTCTAAACCCTCCATAGCTAATACCTTCAATCTTCCCTCATTTCTTCTCCATTTTTACTCATTTCATCTAAAATGATTCCCTTTCACTCAATCTTTTCCCTTTCTCTAGAAATTTCATCCTTTTCTTCTTCTTTTTCTTCAAATTCATCTCACTTCACTCATCCACCATACCCATCTTCTTCTCTCTCTAATTCTTCTTCTTTTTACTTAATTTATTCATTTTCTTCAAATTTTCTTATTTAGTTTTTAGTTTTGATTTTTGTTTTGGTTTTTGCAATAATGGCACCAATCAAGTGATAAAGAAGCACCAAGGAGGTTGGTTCTTCAAGCCACGCACCACTTCAGCGTCAAAGGACATCCCGAAACGCGCGTGCTAGAGGTAAGATTCCTCACCCTTTTGGTTTGACACATCCTGATCTTGTTACTCGATACAATTGCTTGAATGAACGCATGGTTGTAGCAACCAGATATTATGATGAGGAACTGTTAGCTCGGTTAGGAATGTTATGATAATATTATATGGTTATTTGTAAGAGGTGGTATGGGACACTTTTTGAAAACCAAAGAGCATACATTTCGGGACTTGACCATAGAATTTTTAAGTACACTCTATGTCAAGGTCACCAGAGGACCTTAATGTCAAGCCAGATACATATTGTTTTATTTGTAGGATCAATTTCATGAATTGAACTTAGGTACCTTTAACAGTATCTTCGATTTTCCACCTAGTGTGGATTTACCGAATCACCAAATCTCCCGCGAATTCAACCTGAATGCATTTTAGAGTAAACTTTCGAGGAGTGTTAGGCACAACACTAATTCATCAAAGTGCACACATTTTAGAAACCCTTGTATTAGAGTAGTAAAGTATATCTTGGCTTGTTCCCTTTTTGCTCGGGATGATAGTCTGAATGTCCCGAGATTGTCTAAATTGTACTTTTTATCATGTATGCTTGATGGTATCCAACTTGACCCAGGTTCCTTTTTAGCCAGGCAATTGTATAGTGCTGCTGTTAGCACTAAGGGTAGGATAGTCATAGGTGGGATTGTGACTACTATTGCTAGATTTTTGGGTGTTGAGCCCAACCCTGATGATAGAATTTCTGGGTCCGAGTGGCTTGATCAAGCTGCTTTTGAAATTATGAACTTTTGTAAAGTAGAGGCTGGATGCTTGTGCTGGATTTATCCCGAGGATGGGCTTCTGCCGCTGCCTGATGTTGATCGAACTACCTTAGTTCACAGGGCTAATCTTTGTTGGGTATCTAGTGATGACGAGGTTGTTCGACCTGCACCCCATGATCTAGCCACTTATTCTAGTCAAATAGCACCTAGTTCTTTTTCTCAACTACCCCCCTGATTATACCAACCTCCAAGGCACCCTCAGATCCATTCAAGAGGAGCAAGTTTCCCTTCGAGTATTTGTTGCTTCTAAGAACACCGCTCTTTGGGACTTTGTCCACGAGCACCATGATGAGCTTCATAGGATGCTTGCTACCCAGACACAGTATTTCTAGGAATATAGGGCATGTCTAGAGACCTAGTGGGATTGGCATATCTCTTATAGCCAACCACCCTATACTCCACCACCACATCCTTTCTGATTACTCTATGCTACTCCCCTTCCCTTTTTTTCTATTATATGCCCACATTGAGGGCAATGTGTGATTCAAGCATGGGGGAGTTAGTCGTTATATTTAGCATCTGATGCCTATTTTGGTTTGGGATGATTATGCTTTGTATATGTAGTTAGTGGTAGTTTTTGGAGTTCTGATTTAAGTTTTAGTTTTGTTTAGAAGTACATTTAGTTTTCTTTTCATTCCAGGTTGCATTTTAGTTTTTCTTTTATTATTTCCTTTGCATGCTAGGAAGCATTGTTACTATGAGCATGCATAAAACAAACACAAAAAAAAAAAAAAACAAAAAAAAGAAAAAAAGTCCTCCGATGATGATTTTTTAAGATTTGGTAGACTTCTTTGGTTTAGTTTGATCATTTAATTCGCCCAATTTGCGTATAAAAATGTTTGTGAATGAGTTTTCAAAATGATCTCCATGTTTTTGGCCACATGTTGGATATGAATTAATTTAGTCCATGAGTTTTTACATGAATTTTGGCATATGTTTACTAGTGAGCTAGTTTAGACCTTAGTTGATGTCCCGTGAGATTTTGAGCTTTTAGAGGATATTTATCAATTTAGTCACATGTTTCCTTCATATGTGAGTCTTCTTTGATATCATTTCTCTAGAATTTGCTTTGATTCTCATTCAAGATCACATTTTGCATATGCATTTAGGCAATATAATTGAGGCATTTTTCTTTGATTTGTTAAATCCCATGGCCAAATAGCCACCTTTGTTATGTAATGTATCCCTTGCTAGCCTCTTTGATCATATATCCGATTTTCTTGATTTCAACCTCCTATTATAACCCATGGTCAAATACTTGTCTTACCCTTAAGCTATAATTAGAGGAGCGTTTCAGTCTTATGCGTCATAGGGCACTAGTAAGGTGGATTGTTATCTTTTAGTAAATTTTGGCTGTTTGGTGAAGGGATGTGAGATTTTGATAAATCTCCTGTTTCATTGTACAAAGTTCAGAGAAGAGTTGGAGTTTAAAGTTCATTGTGGATTTCCCCTTGGCTATCCGTTTTTGAAAAAAAACAAAGAAAAAGAAAAAAGGAAGAAAGTGTTAGCCTTGTTGGGATTGTAAGTTATTTGTAATTTTCGACTCTTTCTCTATTCAATTGGGGATGTATTTAATAAAATGTAATGGTCTAAGAAGGATATAGTATAATGCATTGGAATCGTCTAGCTCTTAGTCTCTAGCTTCTACCTCCTCATTTCCAAAACTTTTGTTCCCCTCTTACCTTTATCCATGACCCTATTACAACCCTATGAAAGTCCTCATGATTGTCTGGTGTGTTCACATATTAGTGATGGCGAATTTGAGAATCTTGTCAAGCTTAAGGTAGATTTGAGTCTAAGGAATGAGAATTGAGAGAACCTTCATTATTATTAAACACATGAGTGATGAGAGTCACATAACTAAAGTGAGGTTCTACTGGCCTTACTAGCCTTGTTTCATACATTGAAATGACTGTATTTGATGATTTGGGGAGATTGATTCAAGTTTGTCATTGTGGTCCATCAAAAGGTTTTCGAAAATTTCATTCCCTAATTTGTTTGTTAATGATTTTTATATCTTTTTGGGCTACCTTTAGATCATCTTTGTCATTTGAATGTTACTTATAGCTATCCTGAGGAGGTTCTATATATTTTTTTTAATTTTTAGCATTGCTTGAGGACAAGCAATAGTTTAGGCATGGGGGAGTTTGTTAAGTGCTTAATGTATACATTATTTTAGGGCTATTTTGCTTCATTTTTAGGAGAATTATGTGCTTAATATTATTATTTACACTCTTATTTTCGATTTATGCTTAGGTATGGTTGTTTGATATGAATTGCAAGATTTTAGGCCTTTTTACCCAGCATTTGACCATATTATCTATTTTGACCTCCCCCATGGGTACGCAGGTGATGCTACACCCATAGAGCAAGAAAAGAGCAGAAAACCGGTTCCAGCCCAAACTACAGTCGAACCTTGGTGTCCGCCACGGACTGTGGTGAATAAAGAAACTATTGCCGCTTCATTTTCCTTTGACAATGTGGCTGAAAATGTCTCATCTCTCCTATAAAAGGGCTTTGTTCAGGCAGCAGCAGAGAGGAGATGTATAGGAATATAGACTAGCATAGTTTATTCTTTGTCTCATATTTTAGTTCTGTTTAGTTTAGATTTTAGTTTCATAGTTGGTGGGTAATCTTGAGTGTGAGTGTCTGATCTAGAGGCAGTTTGAATCCCTTGGTTGAAGGCTACACTTAGTCAAGCCCTTCCGCTCAGATTTCGCAAAAGTTGGTTAGTTGTTTAATCCTTAACCATGTGTGAGTAGTTTAATTTTTGCCTAAGAATTTACTAGTTTATGAAAGTGTTGTTGGATCATGTTTTAATCTAAAGAATTGCACTTATTTTGAAGATTGGTTTGATTTCATTTTATCAAGTGATTATCATGTTGTGAGTTGATTTTTAGCCAAAATTTTGCTTGCACACTTGAAATAATCGAGTGAAAAACTAGAAGGTGACATTTGATTGTTGGATTGCTTGATAAAACATGACATAACATCGTCTTGAAAGAGAGATTTGCATGTTAGAAGGATTAGAAAGTAATTGAAGATGTTTAACTTGAATTAAGATAAATTAGTTCGAAAGAACAACTTTTGCTTAGTTTAAGAAAATTTGGTTGATTTCGAAAGAATAGGCCAATTTTTTGGATAGATTACAATTCTTCGAGATTAAACTAATCAGAGAAAAAGCACATGTTTATCATTTTGATCCAATCAGTTTTCATAACTACATAAATTCCTAGGCATGTTCCCTTAGTTGATTTAAAAATTAGTGAAATAGAAGTTGTTAAATCAAAACCATTTGAATTAGAATTTTATTTAGCATATTCTGATAAATAAGACTCGATAGATTACATTAGTCCCTGAGGAACGATATCTTTTATCTATACTACGACTACCCGTGCGGCTGCGGTAGTGGTCAGGTATCCTAGAAGCACCAAGCAAGGGGGAAGAGATAGAGGTTACAAATCTACTAACCATGTCTGTGGGGAGCAAGAGACTCAAACTAATCACATAGGCCAATAACAATCCGCTGCTCGACTCCAAAGGTTGAACTAGGAACAATCCAAGCAGCCTCTCCAGTTCATTGCAAACTTGACAGCCAACAATGAAGCCAAAAAGAATAGTATGGATGTCACAACTTCAATGGCACATACGACAGGTATGATACATGCTTTAAATGATGTTCAATATTTTTGTGCCCTAAGTCATGGAACATGGATATTAGAAAGTGGAGCCAGTGAGCACATGAGCTCAGATGAATCAGCTTTACATGATTTATCCTTACTTAAGAATAGTGCATCAGTTAACCTACCAAATGGGACATAGGTTAAAGTAACACATCAAGGAAAGATAAAAATAGCCCAGGACCTAGTCTTAGAGCATGTATGACTTGTCCCCAACTTCAAGCTCAATCTCTTATCCATTAAGGGACATTGTGAGTAGCTCCATTAACTGTCTGATTCGCTGAGCAATTGTGCCTACTGTAGGCCCCTTCTTTAAGGAAGCCATTGGAAATTGGTAAAAGCTTGAGTGGCCTATACATACTGGATAGAGAGATGATTGGAAACCTAAAGACTCAGGACACGAGAGAACATCAAGCGTCTACTTGTTCAAAGTCATGCAAGTGTTTTGATTGTCCTTTTGATACTGGAAATAAAATAGCCAATTTGGTATGGCATGATGTTTGGCATAAAGGCTTGGACACATGTCACATGGCGAGATGCAAATTATATCTGAACATTCCACATTTCAAATGAAATGAAACATTTGTCTCTGAATTCTGTCCCAAAGCAAAGCAACAAAGGTTGCCTTTTCTCGCTAGTCAAATCTCATCTATTTTTGCCTTTGAGTTGGTTTGTGTTAACATTTGGGGCCCATATCATACCAGGACTCAATCTAGACACAAGTATTTCCTTACTATAGTGGATGACTTTAGCAGGGCCACTTGGACTTGTCTTTTGGTAACTAGTTGGACTTGTCTTTTGGTAACTAAAGATAGGCTTTCCCACTCATCAAATCCTTCATAATTATGGCTAAAAACTCAGTTTGGGGCAACTGTAAAGGCTGTTAGATCTGATAATGCTTTAGAACATGGCAGAACTATGAAGAATTAGAGTTCTTTGCCAAAACGGGCATTATGCATCAAACTAGCTGCATCCAAACTCCACAACAGAATAGAACTATATAAAGGAAATACAAACATCTCTTGGAGGTGTCTAGAGCACTTATGTTTCAGTCTTCCCTTCCTATGAGGTTTTGGGGTGAGTATGTTCTCTCCGCTACTTATCTAACTAATAGAACGCCTATTAAGGTCCTTAAAGGCAAAACCCATTGTGAGCTTCTTCATGGAAAAGTTCCACCCTACAGCCATTTAAGGACTTTTAGTTGTGTTTATTTTATGAGTATTACAAAACAAGGGAGAGATAAATTTTAGCCTAGAGCTAAAACATGTGTTTTCATAGGCTACCCATTTAGAAAGAAGGCTTGTAGGGTCATGGACCTAGAGAGCCATAAGTTTTATAAGTTAAGAGATATTATCTTTTATAAAGATACATTTCTTGTTGCCAGTCAAATCAAGGATCTAACATCTACCTTGCTTCAACCTAATATTCCTTTCCACTCAGATGAGGATGTCTCACCTAAGAGAGATGTTAAAGTATCACAGCCTCAAGAGGATGAGCATAAAAACATAGCAACTCCACCCTCACATGTTGAACAAAGAAGATCTACTAGAGTTCACAAGGTACCTAGTTATTTATAGGATTAAGTTTGTTATGCTCAACCCGATGAGGGATTTTACCTATCCACTCTAACAAATCTCTGTGTACTTCTTGACGATATACTACTAGCAGCTAGTTTTATAATAGATAACATAGAAGTGGAGCCCAAGAGCTTCTCAGAAGCTATCACACATCTAAGTTGGCAGATAACCATGGATAAAGAAATTGCAGCTTTGATTGCTAATGACACTTGGAAAATAATACCCCTCCCAGCAAATAAAAAGCCCATAGAATGCAAGTGGGTCTATAAGGCCAAGTATAAAGCTGATTAAAGCTTGGAAAGGTTAAAGGCTAGACTAGTAATTAAAAGGTTCACTCAGAGAGCAGGGGTAGACTACACAGAAACATTCTCAACTGTAGTCAAAATGGCCACAATTAGGACTCCCATGGTAGTGGCAGTTAAAAATGGATGGATATTGCATCAATTAGACGTTAATAATGCTTTCTTACATGGAGATTTACATTAGGAAATATATATGAAATTACCACAAGGAATTACTTCAACAGTAACTAATGTTTTGTGCAAACTGAAGAAGTCCTTGTATAGCCTTAAGCAGGCTTCAAGGCAATGGTATGCGAAGCTGACAGATGTGTTATATGCTAGGGGTTACAAACATTCATGCAATGACTGCTCATTGTTCCATAAAAAGATAGGAAACTTAGTTGTTTTCCTTGGAGTATATATTGATGATATTCTAGTGGCTGGCAATGAGGCAGAAATTAAAAATTTAAAATAGCATTTGGACCAAGTTTTCAAGATCAAAGATCTTGGAGAGGCACATTGTTTCCTTAGATTAGAGATTCTTTACATTAATGAAGGGCTAATTTTAATACAAAGAAAGTTTGCTAAAGAACTTTTAAGTGATTTTGGTGATTCAACTATGTCCCCAATCAAGAGTCCTCTGGACTACAATATGAAGCTCAATTCAGATGATGGGGATCTCTTCCATGACTCTTCACTATACAAGAAGATTGTGAGGAAACTAAACTTTCTCGCAAACATAAGACCAGACTTAGCCTTTGTAGTAAGTCTGAGCCAATTCATACAATTGCCTAGAGTCTCACATTATCAGGCAGTAATACATGTCCTGAGGTATATACAAGGGCAACTTGATCTTGGCATCCTACTTAACAAAGAGACTAAGTATGACTTACAGGCATATTGTGATTCAGACTGGGCCTCCTGTCCCCATTCCAGAAGACCTATTAGTGGTTGTGTTATCTTCTTAGGTCAAAGCATGATTTCATGGAAGTCTAAGAAGTAGGGAACAGTCTCACTCTCTTTAGTAGAAGCTGAGTATAGAAGCCTGAGAAGGTTAGTGGATGAACTGGCCTAGCTAAGTAGACTTTTTATTAAATTGACTATTGAATAGATCAGATCCATTCTTGTTAAGTGTGATAACCAGGTAACAATATACATTACTAAGAATCCAGTTTTTTATGAAGGACAAAACACATATAGCTAGATTATCATTTTGTTCAAGAGAAGCTCTTGCTAGGGCTGATTTTGCTTGGTCATGTCCTCTCATCACAGCAACTTGCAGATGCCTTGACTAAACCACTTAATAGAGCTTCACATTACTCCATTCTCAGCAAATTGGAAGTTCAAAGAACTACCAATTTGAAGAGAGGTATTGGGATAACTAACATTGCTTAGTGAGTTATAACAAATTTGCTTAATATAGGATTCTAAAAGTTAGTTAGTTTTGCTTGGCATAGAATTCTATAGGCCTCTGTTACCATGTTACATATTTGTACTCAAGCAAGAATGCCTTGAGTATATATATGCCTTGCTAAGCTTTGTAAATGATGAGAATAAGATTAAGAGGCTTTCTCTTTTCTTTCCTCCTCTTTCTTCTACCCTCTCTTTCTTTGGTGATCAATGAAACCCTTCAACAAGAAAGGATTTACTTCAAATATTTTAAAGAAAAGTATATTTTAATTGTATTTGATTTTTATATTATTACTTGGACTGATTGCTTCTATAATTTGGGCTGAATATCTTAGGTTAGTATTCAATGCACAAATTCAAAGTAGTGAAGGAAAAAAAGAGTTACGTATTATAGAAAGTTTGTTCCCCTAGCCACACGCATCAATATTAAAGAAACTTATAAGTTACAGCTACATTTTCGCCTCTTTATTGCAACTAGCATGATATGTCTGTGCCTAAAGCATAGGCTAAGACATTTTAAAATAATATTTTCAAATGGTGATATAGTGTGAGAGGAAACAAGTCCTCCTTAGTCAAAGTAGTTATAAAGAAGGAAAGAACAACACATAGAACATTTTTTAAATCGAAGCAAGCACATATTTTTACATAAATGACTTGATACTTGATAAGGACTAGCTTAAACTCTGACTAGCATTTTATATTTTTTCTAATTTAAAAATTTTTGTTTGGGTAATTGGTAGATGTTTTCATCAATAAAAAAAGAATCATAAAAATAATGCTATAAATATAGGATGGTTGAAATTTTATCTACCATTAGCTTTGCAAATAGAAGTTTATTTTAATTTTTTGAATTTATTCTTATTAGAAAATAATCAACATAAATACTACGTGATTTTTCATTAACGAAATTTCTTTTTCATTAAAAAATTTGAGACAATCTTGTTGTCTTAATTGAGCTTGAAAATTATATTATCATATTTTAAGTAGGGGAAAAAGTGATACGGGTTATAACACCTTGTGTAAGAGCATTACTATCTTAACATGCACAGGAACAATAGAACCAAAATACATAGTAAACAGTGCATGGAGATTAGATTGAGATAATACCTTAACTCTCTTTAGTCTTTGAATTCACTTTTTCATACTCAAATCCAATAATTGTAAAACCAAAAAAATCCTTTAACAAAAAGAAGCGATCAATTGTCCTACTCCTGCACCTCTAGAATGTTTGTACCAATTGATGGTCTTGCTCATAGCTCCCTTTCTAAGCTTCCCAACATGATAAACTATCCCATCCAAAACTTATATCCACACCTTTCAATGCACACGTCCTTTTCAACCCCCTTCTTCACTTTACTGATAAAGGTCGGAACACTTTCAAGAAGGTAAAAAATAAGTGAACTTCGTGATGGCTTTGAAGTTTGAAGGAGTATTCATTGTGGTTGCAGCAAGCAATTCACAACCACTACCACCTTGTTTGTTTCTCTTGATGAATTGCTAAAGCATAGCACAGAGAGATGCAGAGAAAGGAATAGCTATCGCAGACAAAGAAGGAACCAACAAGAAAACTAATCAAAGGTTAAAGGACATAACGTGTACACTACCCAAGTTAGAAGATTAACATTTGTGACCAGAATGGCTGTAAATTCTGCCGAAGCTAGCAAATAGTGATGGTTGGGAACAACATAATAAAAAACGTTAAAAAATCTAAATAATTAAAAAACGTCATGTGATAGATGATTAGTCTAGATAAATCTTTATCTAGAAAACCTTGCTTGGACATTGTAAATCTTAGATAACTAGATTTAGAAATGTCTAGATGCTTATTTTAGCGAGAAATTGAATGGATCAATGCTTAACTACTCCACTTATTACAAGGAGAAATGCTATGATTATGGAACTGAATCATCGAAATCATTATGCCAAGTTCAAACTGTTTATTCTTCATTCAAATCACAAGGTACTATCATATATCAACAGCTAACGTAAATTGAATGGAAAAAATGCAAAGTGGGTTAACTTTCTTTAATCTTTCACCTTTCTTGCAGGTATAAGAAAGTGAAAAATAAAATACTGTAGTCAATGCATTTTGTGGGAGATATGCTCTACTATCAGTTTTCAAGGCCAATGTCTTTTGTATCCATTTCATCAAGGCTTTACATATGAAGCATGAAGACCTCAAGGAGATGATAGAGAACTGCTCTACTTTTGGTCCTTTCATATTACAAGATAGTTTCCTTTTTAAAGCCAAAAAATCCTAAAAGTCCTCTAGGGGACTTAATTGTCAAAGAGGCTGATAGAGGAGCCTTATCTGGCCATTTCAGTATCAACACGACCCTTGAGATACTCAAGGACTATTTCTCTTGGCCTAAGATAGGAGGAGATGTCCACAAAGTGATCATAAGGTATGCAACTTACCATATGGCTAAGAGTCACTTCCATTGAGGCCTCTACATTCTTACAAGGTCTTAGGATGATATTAGTATGAACTTCATTGTGGCCTTCCAAGAACTCCTAGAGGAAAAGATGTTGTTATGCTTGTTATAGATAGATTGTCCAAGATAGGTCATTTTATTTCTTGCCATATATGTGATAATTCTACTTATAGTATCGATCTTTTCTTCCAAGAGATTATGAAGCTACATAGGGTTCCAAGGACAATTGTTTCAGATAGGGACACCAAGTTTCTATCTCACTTTTGGACGTGTCTACAGAAGTTATTGGGAACTAAGTTGCATTTTAACACCACTTGTCACACTTAAATCCATGGGCACATGGAGATAACAAACTGAATCCTCACTACTTTGCTAAGGGATATTGGGGGTGCTTGGTTGTTGGCCATTTGGATAGATTTTTGATCAAAAAATTTGCTATTGGAAGCATTTTGGTTGTTTAACTGAGTCAAAAAACTATTTTATGTGTTTGGCTAGTTGCAATTTGAAATGACATTTTGGTCGTAAAAAGTCATTTCTCAAAAAGCTAAACCAAGTAGATTTTTTAAATGGTTGTTTGGATTTTGGTTTCCATGGAATAGCCCGCAAATTAAACATGTACTGCTATATGCATTCTTTTTAATAAATCCCTGAATTAGGACTAATAAACTCGATGATAGGGACATTATCATCGTCCAAAAGGACAAGGCTTGAAGTATAACATAGTTAGGCGCAACTTCAACCACACATATTCACATATTATCAAACCGTATACAATCAATTGTTAATCCCAAATATGATTTATACACTATAGTAAAGTAATTCACCTCATAATCTACACCTCAATTAACTGAAGATTTCAAAATATGGCTCCAAAACATGCATGTACTATATCATTGATGTATCCCTCTAGATTCCCTTACTCAACTTATTCTCTTCAGCTAGTTTGCCAGCATGAGGGCAATTCACTGAGCATTTTCCTAAAACAAAATATGGAAAATATTTCAAAATGTGAGTCGAAACTCAGTACATGTATTCTGGTATTATTAAATGATCTCTGCATAAATTGGTTCGGCGCCCGCTTTACAATTCATTTTAAGTTAAAACAATGAATGAGATGAATGTAAACTGCAGTTGCTAGTTATTATCTGATAGTGAACACCCTTGATGTTGCTACAATCTATCGATAGGTGTACACCCATCAAGCCGATTGAGAGACCTGGCCTGAAGCTACGTGGGTAACTAAAGGGTAATGCCCTGTAACTAATAATTGATGGGGTTACTAATTGTGTGACAAATCAGTCATTAAACTGATTCATTGATGTACTTACCAAAATATTATAATTTTGATAAATACATGAAGATTTCTAAAGATACATGCAATGAATATATCTGAAGTCTTTAAAACACAATCTCACTTGAAAATACTTATAGACAATGGAAAATGATAGACTAGGCCCTATTTCTGCTTAAGAAATTACAAAGTTTAGTGAGTTCAACAACTTCCATTTTGTATAGAAGCTTACTTGGGTTGGAAAACCGAGTTAAATGGACATGGAAATGAAATTGGAGAAGTGAAGAGATTAATGACACAAGCTCAGGTTATATGAGCATTTCTGAGCCTCACAACACCCCTCTTAACATTAAACCTTCTATTACTCATTTCAAAAACATCAAAAACCCATATTTCATTTATATCCATTAAAGTATTTTTATTATCATCTCAATTATTTCATTTTGTTCTATTTTACTCCAACTTGTTTCAGTTCGAGTTCAATGACCCTAACTTATTTGGTTTTCAAATCATTTTAGTGTAACTTATCTTATATTGAATTGTTTGAACCATGGATGCCCTTTTTATTGATTAATTGCCATAAAGTTATAATTTATAGGAGTGACACCCCCTAATTAAGCATGTTTCCCTGTTTGTAATAATTATTCTGATTCTCTCAATTATAACTGATAAACCCAATGACTAGAGCATTACCGTCATTCTAACAGGACAAGGCTTGCTGTAAGTGTACTAGAGTTAACATAGTTAGGCATAACTTCAACCATATGCATTTACTCATTAACTAGCATAAGCTTTATATACTATAGTAAAGCAATTCACTACAGAGGCTACACCTCCATACTCTGAGGATTACAAAGTACGACTTCAAAATATGCATGGTCTATATCACTGTTGATTCATCCAAGTTTTCCTTGCTTACTTATTCTCTTCGGCTGACTCGCTAGCATGCTCTTCGGCTAACTTGCAAGCATGAGGACAATTCACTAAGCGTTTGCTAAAACAAAACATGAAAGCATTTTGAATTGTGAGCCGAAACTCAGCACATGCATTCCTTTATTGTTAAATGATCACTACATAAATTGGTTGGGCGCCTACTTTGCAATTCATTTTAAGTTAAAATAATAAATGAGATGAATGTAAAACTGTATTGATAGTTATTATCTGATAGTAAACCCCTTGATACTATTACGATCTATGGATATGTGCACACTTGCCAAGCCGATCGGGGACCTGGCCTAAAGCCGCATAGGTAACTGAAGGGCGAATGCCCTATAGATGATAACTGGCGGGGTCACTGATTAAGTGATAATTCACTGTGTAAACTGATTCATTGATATACTTACCAAAACATTGTAATTTTGATAAATATGTGTAGATTTCTAAAGATACAGGGAATGAATGTACCTGAAGTCTTCAAAATGCAATCCCATTTGCTAATACTTATGCACAATGGCAAATGATAGACTAGGCCCAGTTCTGTATAAAAAATGTAATTGTAAATATATGAAGTTAGTAAACTGAATTCATTCCCATAATATGTAACTTCAATAGAAATTTAATAATCAAAAGGCATTTGTCACACAATTAATTCAATATAAGATGAGTTACACTAACATGGTTCGAAAACCAAATAAATTAAGGCATTTTAACTCAAGGTAAAATAGTGTGAAGCAAAGCTGATTAGAATAGAATAATTGGGATTATAAATCAAAGGCTTTGATGGCTACAAATGGAATATGCATTTTTCGTATTTTTGAGATAGATAATAAAGGTTTAAGGCCAAGGGGAATGTAATGAATCACACCACCTCGGCTTGATAACCACTGTTCTTAAGTCTTAATTCTCCCCATTTCTCAAATTTCATTCACATACCCATTTAACATGTTAAACTCTCTAAACTTCGCATTTTCTTTGCAATAACCATAATTATTTAGAAACATTTGATGGAGCTCCCACATTACTAGTTCACCATCTCGTGATATTTTAATACCCTTTCAAGGTTTACCTAAGAAAATTCATAACTTTCACTCTCGATCTCAAATTGAGACCTAAAATCCCAATATAAAAAGCTTAAGAAATCTTGTAACATTTTCATTTATAGTACAAAACCCAAGTACTACAACACAGTTCATAAAATTGGGCTTAATTGCAACTGTACACAGCTCGGGTCTATCTTGTGCAGTCTTAGTAAAATAGCTATAACTGTTTCCACAAAACTAGGAATGAGGTGATTTAAAAGGAATGTGGAAGACAACTCATTGATCTATCTACCCACCAAAAATCACAATTTATTGACTGCCCAAATAGTACCAGTTTGCTTGTAAACCAACCCCTAGTTCTAGCCTGTTCACAGCCTACTGTCCATGTTTTCACCCCTTGTTTTCCATATGATTTCCCTCTGAAATCAGTCCTTAAGATTAGTAAACAATACGTGGTTCTTCTCATCATCTTGCATAACCATTTTACCTTAAAATAATTCATAATTGTCTTTACATATGCCCTTCAATTCCTCTCTTTATAAAATCACTCCAAACACAGCCATAATCACCTTTGCTTGCATAAATGAGCAAATGAACCACATTTAAATCAATTGAGGAATTTTCATAATTCACCCCTTTATGAAAAAATCCCACCAAGCCATTTTTTTTCAAGTCAAAACACATCTAAGCTTCATTTTACACCAACATTTATGCAAATAACATGCTTGATGTGAATAATAATCCAAACCATGCATAATCACCAAACCCTAGCTTATGTCCAACATAAAACATCAGTATCTTATCTCAAGATTGCCAAACACACCATCATCATCATCAATAGGTTTAAAGATTACCAAATCAAAGATAAAACAATCAAAATCCAACACCTTAACTTAAGCTTGCATGATCATGGACACCCCTCAAACCTAGCATGCTTCAAACTTATCCAATCAATTAAAAACATCAAAATAACCCTTGATTCTACCAATCTAACATGATCAACAACAAAAATCAACACAAACAAGAATCAAAACCAAAAATCAACAAGATAGAGTTAGAGTTTACTCACTTTGAACTAGAAAAAGGAGGAGAGAGAAAGAGGAGTGTTGCTTGCTTGATATTTTGAGTCTTTTATTTCGATGAACATGATCGAAATTTTACTTAGTTGAGTTTATATCCAGCAAAAGTAGCTTAAGCCAATGGAAATTAAACACATTCAATTGTGCTTAAAATGAAGTAATAGCTTATTGGGCCGGAATTGGGCCTAAATTAGTTTGGGCCCGAAAAAATATACTTTATGCGATTGACATTTTTTGTAGCTCAAAATTAAATTTTTGTGATACTATGAAAAATAAATTAACTTCTTAAACCATATTTATCAGGGCCTACTATCGATTCACTTGAAATTTTATGATAATTAAAATCCAAATTGCAAAGTGGGGCCCAAATGAGATTTTCTCGACTGAGATGATTAACATGAGATAAATAAATGTGAAAAATTAATAGCATGGGTTAATTAAATAAACAATTATGATTTAGGGTCCGACTATTACACCTTCCCCCCCTTAAAGAGTTTCGTCCTCGAAATTTATGAGACTTGACAAAATGTGCAAGTTTATCTCAAATAGATGTGTGTACTTGGCTTGCATCTCATCCTCGGTTTTCTCAAGTGGCTTCTGAGGAAGCATATGTATGGTCTGCCCAGGCACTTAGACTAAGGATATCTGTTTGTTGCATAGCTGCTTAATCCTGCGATCTAGTATCTAGACTAGGTGCTTTTCGCACAATGGATCCTCATTGTCTGCAATGGTTTTAGATATGACAGCGGGGTCAGGATCTGGAATGTACTTCTTGAGTTATAAGGTATCATACATGCTATGCACGTGTTTGACTTCTAAAAGCAGATCTAGCTGATAAGTTACAAAGCTCAATCCTTCCATGATCTCATATGATTTAATATATCTTAGCTGAATTTACCATGTACTCTAAATCTCCTCATACTCTTACTAGGCGAAACTTTCTAAATCACCTTATCATCTACCTGAAACTCTAGAGGACTCCTTTTTTTGCAAGAACAGCTTTTCTGCTGGCCCCAATTGTCCATTTTCAGGAGTCTCTTGATGACTGTTATCTCATTGAGTGCTGAAGATGATCTTCACGACCCAAAAGATGATTTTCTTGACAATGTCTACTGTCATTTTGCCCTGATGTGTCATGTGGATTTTCTCTGCTAGCAGTTCCATAACATTGGCTGCTAGGGGTTTTATGCCTTCTTCAAATGCAAAATGTTGGTCCTAGGTTAATGTCTCATCTAAGTCACTCCAGTACAAAGAATGCTACATTTTCTTCCATATAAAGGCTTAATGGCCATTTTAATGGGGAACTGGTAACCATTATTGTAAGAAAATTCCATCAATGATAAATCATCTTCTCGATATCCCTTGAAACTCCAGTATACAAACTCTCAATATGTTTCCTAGAATTTGATTCACTTTTTTTCAGTGTGCCCATCTATCTCAGGATGATAAGAACTACTAGAATTCAATTTGGTTCCAAAGGCTTCTTGGAGTGCTTGCTAAAACGGTTTGAAATCTCTGATTCCTGTCTGATACCTTATCGATTAGAATTCCATGGAATCAAACTATCTCCTTAACATATAGTTGGGCCAGTCTTTTTACTCCCCAAGTATTTCAAATTTCCTCTATTATGGAGGGATGAAGGATAAATTAAGTGATGACATTTAGTTATTTGCTTGCCCATGTGACACTAATTGAATACTAGTTTTCATACCCTCTAAAGATATACTCAGGGCATCTCCCACATCATTTTCTTTCTCTGGCTGATATTAGGTCTGCAGATCATAATCTTTTCAGCAACTCCAACCAACGTCTTTGTCTCAAATTGAGTTCTTTCTGAGTGAAGATCTACTTCAAACTTTGATGATTAGTGTAGATCTTACAAGATACTCTATATAAGTAATGTTCTCAAATTCTTAGTGTAAAAACCACAATCGCTAGTTCTGGGTCATGGGTAGGATGTTTTGCTCTCATAAGGCTTGAACTGTCGAGAGGTATAAGTTATCACTTTATCATCTTACTAACTTGTAGCTGTCTTCAACAAATTGGTTAGGGAAGATGATCTTTGACATTGACAAATCCTTCCCAAACTCAATAATACCCTGCTAAAATGAAAAAGTTTTTGATCTCAATAACATTAGTGAGCGTTGGGCACTCTGTTATTGCTTTCACCTTCTTTTAATCAACCTTAATCCCTTCCTTTGAGACCATATGTCCCAAAAATACCACTTTTTCTAACCAGAGCTCACATTTCTCCTATTTGCTATGTAATTGATGTTCCCTCAAGGTTTACAACACTGTTCTTAAATGAGTAACATGGTCGTTTCTATCTTTGGAGTAAATCAAGATATTGTCTATGAATATCACCTCAAACTTGCCTAAATAGGATTTGAAAACTCTATTCATAAGATCCATAAAGGCCATGGAGGCATTTGTCAAGTCAAAAGGCATCAAGGTGAATTTATAGCAACCAAACTTGCTCCTAAGTGCAGTTTGTGTTTGTCTTCAACTAAAATCTTAAGTTGACAGTATCTTAATCTCAAATAATTCTTGGAAAAGAATGCTACTCCTTACAGTTGAGCAAATAAACCTTCTATCCAGGGCAATGGGTAATTGTTCCTAATGTTGATCATATTCAGCCCCTTGTAACCAATACACATCCTTAAGGCTCCTTCTTTCTTCTTCACAAATAGAACTAGGGCACTCCATGGTGACACACTTAGTCTGATAAATCCCTCTTGTAATAGCTCATCTAATCGAATCTTTAATTTTCTAAGCTCTATTGGGGCCATACTTTATAGGGCTTTAAAGATATGTTGGGCATCAAGGATTAATTCGATCTTAAAATCAACTTATCTTTGTGGGGCAGTCCTGATAACTTTTCAAGAAAAGCTCTCTAAATTCCCAAACTATGAGGCTATCTTCTGCCTTTTCTTCCTTCAGTTGAGTGTCAATAGTACAACATCAATACCTAATATATCCTTGACATAAGAGATCCCTTGCTCTCATAACAAAATTTAAAGGACAAGGTATTTCCTCTCTTGCCCATGAAACGTATTTCTCTCCCTCGTTCATCCCTTTAAAATAGCCTTAAGGTCCCCACAGTCTATTTTGACCCCATAAGTACACAACCAGCTCATTTTTAGAATGATATCAAAGCCTGACGAGTTAAATTGAATTACAACTCTAGGAAATACTATCCCACCAATAGTAATTGGAGCAAGTTTATAAGAGATAGGACACTAAGCTCTAGAGTCATTAGGTAACTTGATTCTATGATTGATTTCTGTCTCCTTATTCTCAAGGTTCAGTTGCATGACATATCGAGTGGATATGAATGAATGAATAGCAATTGAATCAACCAATACACAAAATAGCTTTGAAATTAAAAACAGAGTTCCAGTAACTATCGTAGCAGAGGTGACAGCTTCCTTCATACTCAACATATACGCCATTCCTACAGCTACGGGCCTTTGAGGTGGGAGCCCTTGTCCACAGCCTTCAGTCTTCTAGGACAGGTAGCAATGAGGTGTTCTGGGCTACCACACCACATGCATTTATTAGTTCCCACTCGATATTCAGGAGGAGTATGGTTGGTTCTTCCATATTTTCCACAGGGCTCTATTAAGCCTGTAGGACAACTATTGGGAGGAGGAGGAGTAGATTTCTTCTAGTTTACACTCTCTCTCAGAGCTTCTTGTTCATTCCACCTTCTTTTCTAATTAATCGTATTCAACGTCCTCAATTCATCCTTCACTTGTTCCACTTCAGCTGCTCACTCATATAACTCTTGATAGGTAAGAATTGATTGACTAGCTAGCGAGTTGCGAATATAGAAAGCTAATCCCTCTTCAAATCTCCTCATCTTTAGTCTTTCAGGTGACACAAACTTCGAAACAAACCTGAATAGTTTTGTCAATTTGCTAGCATATTGCATCACAGTCATACTACCTCTCATTCTTTGTTCTTCGAGAAATCTACACCAAATGAAGTAAGGCCCTAAGAGCTTATCATTAATAGTGTTCCACCAAAAGTCTACTTCATCAGTAAGGTAAAATGTTTCAATGTTCACCTTTTTATCCTCTAGAACTTCCACTATTATGAAAATCTTTTCTATACCTCTAATCTATGCTTCTAGTTTCACTGGGCCATGCTTTCCATCATATACTTTAGGGTTGCATCACCCACCTTATTTACTAATTTATTGAATTTATAAGGAATTTTAGAAGGCGCTGGGGCTATTCGCGTCATAAGCTTAGACACTAAGGTCTATTAATAGTGAATCAAATTATAGGAAACATGTTGAGTGCTAGTACACTGGAGTTCCAAGGGATATCAAGAAGATAACTTATCATTGATGTAATTTTCGTGCAGCAATGGTTACGAATTCCCCTTTAAAATGGCCATTAAGGCTTTATATGGAAGAAAATGTAGCACTCTTTGTACTAGAGTGAATTAGATGAGACATTGACCTAGGACTAACATTTTGCATTTGAAGAACGCACAAAACCCCTAGCAGTCAATGTTATGGAATTACTAGTAGAGAAAAATCCACATGAAACATCAGGGTAAAATAACAGCAAACATTGTCAACAAAATCATCTTTTGGGTAATGAAGATCATCTTCAGCATTCGATGAGATGATAGTCATCAGGAGACACTTGAAAACGGACTACAAGAGCTAACAGAAAAGCTATGCTTATAAAAGTAGGAGTCCTCTAGAATTCCAGGTAGATGATAAGGTTTTTCAGAAGTTTTGCCAAGTAAGGGTATAAGGACATTAAACTGCAAGCTAAATTGAGGCTAAGATCTATTGGACTATACAAATTTATTAAAAGATTGAATCCCACAGCTTGCCGACTAGATCTGCTTATATAGCCCAAACATGTGTATAACATGCTTCTTACCTCACAACTTATGCAATACATTTTAGATCCTGACCACGCTCTCATAACGAAACCCATTGCGATCACTAAGAGTCTAGTGCTTGAAGAGCACCCAGTCCAGATACTAGATCACAGGATTAAGTAGCTAAGCATCAACCAAATGCCTTTTATCAAAGTACTTTGGGCAAATCATACCTCCTCATAAGCTACTTGGGAAACTGAGGAAGAAATGAAAGCCAAGTATCCACACCAATTTGAGGCAATCTTGCATATTTATGACAAAGTTCACAAGTTTCGAGTACGAAACTCTTTAAAGAGGGAAGACTGTAATAGCCCAACCATAAATCATGTTTATTTATTTGATTAAGTCGTGTTCTTATTTTTTTTCTCTCACATTTAATTATTACATTTAATCACCCCGGTTGGGAAAATTTTATTTGGGCCCCCACTTTGTAATTCAGATTATAATTATCATAAAACTTCGAGTGAATCGATAGTAGGCCCTTACGAATATGGTTTAAGAGTTTAAATTATTTTTTATAGCATCACAAAAATTTAATTTCGAACAATGAAAAATTTCAATCACATAAAGTGTATTTTTCAAGCCTAAACTCATTTAGGCCCAATTTCGGCCCAATAAGCTATTACCTCATTTTACTTGACTAAGCACCATTGAATGTGTTTAATTTTCATTGGGCTGAGCTAGTTTTGCTAGATATAAACTCAACCAAGTAAAACTTAGATCATTTTCGTCCAAGTAAAAGACTTAAAATATCAAGCAAATAAGCAACACTCCTCTTTCTCTCTCCTCCTTTTTCTAGTTTAAAGTGAGCAAACCCTAACTCTATCTTGTTGATTTTTGGTTTTGATTCTTGTTTGTGTTGGTTTTGGTTGTTAATCATGTTGGATTGGTAGAATCAAGGGTTATTTTGATGTTTTTAATTGATTGGATAAGCTTGAAGCATGCTAGGGTTGAGGGGTATCCATGATCATGCAAGCTTAAGTTAAGGTGTTGGATTTTGATTGTTTTATCTTTGATTTGGTAATCTTTAAACCTATTGATGATGATCAAGGTGTGTTTGGTGATCTTGAGATAAGGCACCAATATTTTATGTTGGACATAAGCTAGGGTTTGGTGATTATGCATGGTTTGGATTACTATTCGTGTCAAGCATGTTATTTGTATAAACCTTGGTGTAAAATGAACCTTGGATGTGTTTTTAACTTGAAAACAAAAATCACTTGTGGGATATTTACATAAAGGGGTGAATTGTAAAAATTCCCTAATTCATTTAAAAGTGGTTCATTTGCTCATTTATGCAAGCAAAGGTGATTATGGGTGTGTTTGGAGTGATTTTGTAAAGAGAGGAATTGAAGGACATATGTAAAGATAATTATAAATTATTTTGAGGTAAAATAGTTATGTAAGATGATAAGAAGAACCAAGTATTGTTTACTGATCTTAAGGATTGATTTCAGAGGAAAATCATGTGGAAAACAAGGGGAGAAAACATGGACAGTAGACTGTGAACAGACTGGGAATAGGGATCTGTTTACAAGCCAACTGGTACTATTTGGACAGTCAAAAAATTGTGATGATTGGTGGGTAGATAGATCAATGAGTTATCTTCCAAATTCCTTTTGAATCACCGCATTCCGAGTTCTGTAGAAAACGTTATGGCTGTTTTACCAAGACTGCACAGGATAGACATAAGCTGTGCACAGTCGCGATTAACTCCAATTTTAAGAACCGCGTTGTGGTAGTTGGGTTTTGTACTGTTAATAAAAGTGTTGCAAGATTTCTTAAGCTTTTTATATTGGGATTTTAGGTCTCAATTTGAGGTCGAGAATGAAAGATATGAATTTTCTAGGGTGAACCTCGCGAGATGGTGAACTAGTAATGTGGGAGCTTAATCAAAAGTTTCTAAATAATTATAGTTATTGGGAAGAAAATGCAAAATTTGGAGAGTTCAATGAGTTAAATGGATATGAGAATGAAATTGGAAAAATGGGGAAAATTAAGACTCAAGAACAGTGGTTATCGAGTTTAGTTGGTGTGATTCATTATATTCCTCCTGTCCTTAAACCTTTGTTATCTATCTCAAAAATATCAGAAAACCCATATTCCATTTTGTAACCATTGAAGCCTTCCATTTATAATCTTAATTATTCTATTTTCATCAATTTTGCACCACACTATTTTACCTTGAGTTAAATCGCCTTAATTTATTGGTTTTCGAATCATGCTGGTGTTACTCATCTTATATTGAATTACTTGTGTTACAAAGGCCTTTTGATTATCAAATTTCTACTAAAGTTATAAATTATGGGAACAAATGCAGTTTACTAACTCCATATATTTACATTTTTTAAGCAGAACCAGGCCTATCCTATCGTTTCCCATTGTGCATAAGTATTATCAAGTGAGATTGCATTTTAAAGACTTTAGGTACATTCATTACTTGTATCTTTAGAAATCAGCATGTATTCATCAAAAGTTTAATATTTTGGTAAGTACATCAATGAATTAGTTTAATCAATGATTTGTCACATAATTGGTAGCCCCATCAGTTATCAGTTATAGGGCATTACCCTTCTGTTATCCGCATGGCATCAGGTCAAGTCCCCCGATCGGCTTGGCAAGTGTATACTTGTCCATAGATCATAACAACATCAAGGGGGTTCACTATCAGATAATAACTAGTAATTGTAGTTTACATTCATCTCATTCACTATTTTAACTTAAAACGAATTACAAAGCGGGCGACCAACCAATTTATGCAGAGATCATTTAACAATACAGGAATGCATGTACTGAGCTTTGGCTTACATTTCAAAATATTTTTCATGTTTTGTTTTAGGAAAATGCTCAATGAATCACCCTCATGCTAGCGAACCAGCTGAAGAGAATAAGTTAAGCAATGGAATCTGGAGGGATCAATCAATGATATATAGTACATGCATATATTGGAGCTGTATTTTGAAATCTTCATTGAATGGAGGTATAGATTATGAGGTGAATCACTTTACTATGATGTATAAATCATATTTGGGATTAACAATTGATTGTATATGGTTTGATGATGTGTGAATGTGCATTGTTGAAGCTATGCCTAACTGTGTTATTTCTAGTACACATACTTCAAGCCTTGTCCTTTTGGACGGCAGTAATGCCCCTATCATCGAGTTTATTAGTCCTAACTTAGGAATTTATTAAGGAGAATGCACACAGTGGGACATGTTTAATTTGGGGGCCTTACATTCCAAATGATCATAATGTCCAAAGGTTGACCTAAATTGCACCAATTTTCATTTTCAAAAAAAAAATAAATCATTTATGTCAATTAATTTTACATAATAATTATTTTAAATATCATGTAAATTTTACCTCATATGGAAAAATAAAAACATACTAATAATAACAAAATTCTATATCCAAGTAACAAGCAAACAATGTTATGGCTAGTAGGTGTTGTGTGAATTTTACTTTTTAAAATTAAAAAGAAGATTAGATAAACATAAGTACATTTATAACAAAATATGACTTTATGAATCAATGTTATTGTACATATTACTTAAATTTCAATTCATAAATATTAAGAAGAAAATTGAATACTATAGAATAAAAATAATGTGTATATAAAGAATAAATAGATTAAAGGTAAAAGTAATTTTATCAAGGAACTTTTACATAAACTACCAATTTCACCAAACACTTTTTTACAAACAACTAATGCAATTAGCTAATAAAAACAGCTGATACAAAGAGCTAATAAACATCTAATGCAAACATGGAGAGCAAAAGCTTGAAGGATTAGGAGGACAAACTCTCTTATGGAAAATTTGTCTACAATCAAGCTCACTAGCTACAATGCTACCTTTCATTCTTTATTTCAGGTGTGCTATGGCCTTAATCCTCTAACCCTTGTTGACCTTATCTCAATTCCACAAGATCCCAAAGTGAGTTTTAAAGCCAAAACAACGGCAAAAGATATGGAGAAATTGCATAAGTAACTAAGAGCACAAATTGAGCAAGTGACTGAGCAATACAAGTCTAAGGCTAATATGAGCCGCACACATCTTGAGTTCAAGCCGGAAGATCTTGTGTGATCATAGTTCAAGAAAGAGAGATTCCCTTCAAGCAGAAAGAACCAGATAATGGCCAGGGGAGATAATCCTTATAAAGTTATGCAAAAGGTGGGATAAAATGCATATAAAATACAGCGCCAGAGAGACATGAATACACCTGCTACCTCTAATATTAGGGATCTTATTCCTTGAATCAATCATGAAGTTGACTACAATGAATACTTTGAGGGAAAATCCTCCTCAAGAGGGGAGGTTGATTTAGATTAAGTCACCAGGTTCAACACACTCCAGCGTGTCAAGGCCTTAATATAAGTGGGTGTCATGATGACCCAAGGATGTGGGGCCCTAGGAGTTGATCCTCCAACGTCCTTGTTGGATTGGGTCCTTTGAGAGAGTCTAAAAAAGTTTAAGTGGGTGGCGAGACAATTAATAGTTGTAAAAAAGGAGCTTAGATAATTTTCTCAAAAGCCACTTCTTTTACTTGTCCGTTTTAGGGAAGAAATTTTTCTCTAACTTCTAACTTAGATTTGATTGTGAAAATGAGATCCACTTTCCATGTACGGATAGCCCTAGATGTCAAGTTGCCAAGGAGATATGACGCACCTTTAGGTTTCAAGTATCGACCAGCTTATGAATAACCGAACAAGGGTCACGTCTACTTTTGCAAGTTTTTTTATTAAGAGCTTCTTTGGACAACCGAATGGAGGTGTTAACGCCTAATCTTAGGTGAATGATTAGTGAAAATCCTCAAAACTTTCCCTCTTGAATATATCCAATAATTTTCCTATTTGGGATGGAGGGTGCATCCGAATAAGGACAATCCAAAATTTTAGCTTCTTCTAATTTAGGAAGCAGTCCCCTTTGATTGGCTAGTACTCTTTGTAATCCTCTTGATTGGCTAGGAGCTTAGACAAGGTGGGCACCAATCTAGTGCTATATACATTGGCATGAACCCTTGTAAAATTTTTTGGATTTGGAATTTGAATGATGTGAGATTGTTACTTGTTGTCTCTCTCTACAAAAATCTCATTTTCCTTATAGTTATGAGTGGGTAATGTAACTCTTCCTTTTAAGTTAACTCTCAGTGCTTAGGATTTAGAAGGTTAATTGGTGGGTTGATATATCAAAGATTGTTGTTCCTTTTGCAAGATTATGGGATTTCAAGTGTATTTGTCTTATGAGTTTTCCTACTGGGCCTTCTTGTGGGTTCTGATTTTCATCTTCATTAGAGTTCCATATTCATGGTTTAAGCCTTTATTTAGCCAAAGAATTCCCCTCATGGTTTAGATATCATCTCTATTATCCAAAAACTTAAGAGGTGAGTATTTGAAGAGATGTTATATTCGTTAAAACATCAAATAGAGTTGGCCAGAAGATTCAGCGCAGCACTAAACGCAAGACAATATTCAAATTCAGGAAATCAGGGAACAAAATATATCAATTTAGGCCTGGCATCACTAGTAAGCCCACTTTTCATAGATCAAGCTTGTTAAGCCTAGCTCTAGAGTCTAGTGCATTAAGCTCTTATTAATTTATTTGAAGGTCTCAATAATCCTTGAAGCTATTCCTGATAACTGTCTATAATCTGGGAAGGTGTCGGGGGTGTTATAGATGGTATCAGAGTCGACCTGTGATCGTGAGCTGTGCTAGTGGATAGGAGAGCTCTGGGCAGCCACCTAGCGGGGGAAAAGATACTGGGACGGATTGCCGGTCAAGTAGACGCATAAGTTAGTCAGTTAGTAAGGCACAAGAAGGGCGTTGTGCTCTTTAGGCGAGGATGATTGATTGATTGCAACACCCTGAGCGCGGCTTAAAAGAATAAAAGTGACTAATTATATCATCAAAGGCACAACTTTCTTTTTGAAAAGCCCACTCTTAAGAACTCCACAGTTAAGCGTGTTTGCTGTGAAGAAATCTTAGGATGGGTGACATCCTGGGAAGTTTCCCAAGCATCACGTGAGCAAGGATAAAGCACACTGAAAGGGCTTGTGGCAGTTTGTGAGACCAGTCAATGATCTTTAAAGCTATTTTTGGTAACTGCCCGTGACCCAGGGATTGGCCACAGTTAAGTGTGCTCGTTGGGGAGAAAACTTATGATGGGTGACCTCATGAGAAGTTTCCCAGATGGTGTATGAGTAAGGATGGAGCACGCTGAAAAGGATTGTAGTGATTTGTAGTGCAAGTTAATGATCCTTGAAGCCATTATTAGTAACTTTCCACGACCCAGGAAGGGGTAAGGGCATTGCACATGGAGACTATGAAGAGAGTACTCGTCATATCAAGATAATTAAATTTATAAGTTTTTTAGCTAGAACCCAAGTCAGCATTTTTAAATGGTGAGGTAGAAGAAGAGGTTTATGTTAAGCAGCCTCAGGGTTATATGTTAGAAGGCCAAAGAGACAAAGTATATAGATTTAGGGAAGCTCTTATGGTCTTAAACATACACCATGTGTCTAGAATAGCGTAACAGATGAGAATCTAATTCAAAGCAGATTTATGGAGAGTCCAAGTGAGTCATCCTTATCCATGAAGGCCTAAGGACAAGATCTTCTAGTTTTATGTCTATATGGTGATGATCTTATATACATAGGCACAAATCAAATAATGATTGAAGATTATAAGAAGGTCATGATAGCTAAATTTGAGATGAAAGACTTGCGTCTAATGAAGTGCTTTGTTAGCATGCAAGTAAAGTAATGCCCAGGCTAGATATTAATCTCTCAAGAAAAAATACACAACCTTAAGAAGTTCAATACAGTAAGCCACTATTACTATGGCTACAAGTGAAAGTTTCTAAAGATTACGGTAAGGAAAAGGTAAACGAATCAATTTATCGAAGTCTGATAATCTCATTAATCTATCTCATTAACACATGACCAAATCAACATCGTCTCCTAATTCTTGAGTGAGCCCAGTGAAGGCCATTTTGCAACAGTTAAGAGAATTTTGAGACACATCAAATGGATTTGCAAGGCATTGATACCTTTGGGCATAATGTTGGTATGTTTCCAAAATTTCCATATTTTAAAACCAGAAATGATGTTATCATATCTGATCAATCGTAAGGAAAAATAGCACTTACAAAATTGGGCCCAATAATAGTTTAAAACACTAGAATTGGACCTAAAAATAATGGTTATTAGAAATAATGGTAATTAAAAATAATAGTAATTGGTACCTTATTGTTATTTTTAAAATAGTACAATTGGACCATACTAAATGTTTCCAAATAGTTATTTTTAAAATAATGGTACCTGTTATTTTAAATGGTAATTGGCCCAATAATCTTAAGAAAATTTCTGGTTTTGCAGTTACCTACACTATGGCTCACTAATGGGGAGAATGAACTTCAATGGCTAAAGAAGATGTTGTCTACTCTATGGCTCACTAATGAGTAGAAGATTATACCATTAGTATGGTAATTATTTACAGTGAAATGAGTCTACACTATACAATTAGTATGAGTGCAAGACATACTAATTATTAGTCCAGTAATAGTTATCTACACTATGGCTGACTAATGGTAATTGGTCATACAATTTTTTACAATTAGTATGACCAGTTATTTACGCTGTGGCTCACTAGTTACCAGAAATGATTTTGGCCCAATAATCTTGGAATTCATTATTTAAAATAATGGTACTAATTTTATAAAATAGTAATTGATAATACTAATGGTAAGGTACCAATTATTTCTGGTTTTAAAATAATGGTAACTGTAAGGGCCCTCAAACCGTAAGGTACCAATTACCACTATTTTCTAGTTTTAAAATTGGGGCTAATAATGGTAAATATACTCTTTCAGGCTTATCTAATGGTTTTTCATTAGTATGACTAATGACTTACAAAATTTTTGGTTTTAAAATATGCACTAGACCTAACCATTATTTGTAAGGCATTGGTACCAATAACGGTAAGGAAAAAGAGACTCGTGATTAAACTTACAAAATTGGGCATAATGAAACCAATCTTGGTATGTTTTATAATAAATTATCATATCTGATCAATTCTATAATTAATGAAAAATACATTACATGATTGAAAAAATAGATGTCATTGATACCTTTGATACAAGAATCTCTTATTTAAGAAAACGGGTCAATAATCAATGTCTTAATCTCTAAAAACAAAAGAAAATGGAGAAATAATTTATAATATGTTGGGATAATCCTCACCAATAGGAAAATGAACCTAAGAAGAGATGAAAAAGAAAACTTTATAAGAAAAAGAATTTTAACATGCAAAGGGAAGAGAAACATAAAAGAAAGTACTATAACAAACCAAGCCATAAAAGACGAAGATTTTTTAGAAAGATTACTTATTGTCCTGTAGAGAAAAACAATTATAAGTGTTGGCCATGTGGAGAAGTAGGACACTATATGAACGAATGTAAGAATAGGAATAATAATAAGATCATTGAAACTTTAGGTAGTCTAGATTATTTTGAACTTAGTGAGGAAGAATCAATAGACCTAACCTTAAAAAACAAAAAGGGAATTCTTAAGATTGTACTGGAGGATGAATATGAAGAAAGTGATTATGAAGAAACTAGTCACATGATGGAAAGTAGCTCAATGATGATCTTCAAGGAGAAGAATTTATGGTGGATAATGAAAATGAAGGCGTCAAAGGAGATTGGGTCCTTCCTATAATCCAGAAAGTCATGATCTATAAAAAATCAATCTTTCAATTAAAGAGTAAATATGTATGTGAGATGATGGAATACAGTTCAGAGATAAAGGACTATGATATGATGAAAGAAAAGTTAATCTCATTAATTGGGAAACCATTATCAAGCATAACAAACATAGAAAGTATAGGAATATCCATGTTGGGAGTATCCAAGTTCAAATTGCTCCATTATAATATTATAACAAAGATGTTGACCTATACTTTGCTATGTGATATCAGACATACCAAGTTTAATAACCGAATTATCAGAGGTATCAAGACCAATTTGTATCATGGGTCAGTAAGATTTATTGACCGATGTGGATATTACGTGAGCCTAAGAGATGAATTCGCCAAAAACTTTCTATCCCTTAAGATAAAAACAATTAAGGTAGATATAAAAAGTTCATCTTATTCTGATGGAATATTCTCACCGAAGATAGGTCTATCGGAATTTCTGATGGAATTCCGACGGATTCTAACAAATTCTCTAGAATTCCGACAGACTAATGTTTCGACGGAATTTCCATCGGAAAATATTTTAAAAAATTTCGAAAAAGTTTTTTGAGCCTTGGTTGGATGGAGGAAAATTCAAATTTTTTGTAACATTTCGACGGGAAAATTTGTCGAAATTCCGTCAGAAAAAATACTTTTTATTTCAACGGAATGTTCTGTCGGAATTTCTCATATAAATCTCGCTCCAAACTTCATTTTTCATTGCTTGCTTCACAAAATAGAGCAAGGGGGGGAGAGCAATGCATCACCAATGGTTGCCATCACCCCCAGCATCGCTTGCTGCCCTCCCCCCACCGTCACCTCCTCCCACCATCATTTGCCACCAACTTATTGAAGGTTTTCATGTGCGTAATTTATACCCAAATTTGTAGTGAATTAGGTATATACGTAGAATTTGATACTTTGTATAATTATTTTGTATGTAATTTCGTGAATTTGATAGTTTGTCTGTTAGTTTGCTACGTTAATGTTAGTTTATTAAGTTAATAATTTCTTCTTAATTTTGTACCTTAATCTGTTGTTCAAGAATACAATTTTTTACTAATTGAGTAAAATTTAATGTTAATATGAATTTAACATCAATAATGAGAATTTATTGTGTGTTAGCTACATTGCAAAATGTTTGTACAGTTAGGTACTATAGTTGTTATATTTTTTACAAAAGATTTAAAAACACCGATGGATTTCTCACGGAAACCGACGAAATTCTGACGTACTTTTCCAAAATTTTAAAAATTTGAAATTTCGACGGATAGTGCGATTCCCCAGAGGGTAAAGGAATTTTATGTCCGAATTCCGTTGAAAAAGCTTAAAGAAGGTGATGCAATTACTGTGATCAGTGAAATGAGTAGAATGAGTTTTGAACTCGCAAGACACGCTGAAGTATGAGTCCAGATAGAAAAGTCATTGGCTCCAAAATGAGAATTGTTGTTTAGCCTACTTATAAGGAAACCATTAGTCAAAAATATGACTATAAAGATATGCTATGAAGTCACCAATACAAATCTGAATAGCATCTATAGCCCAATAAATGTTTGTTTAGAGGGGATATAATAAATATGAATTGTGTGCCTAGATCGATACTGGTTATTCTGTTTGTCTTGGAAAAAGATCTTTATTTCCAGAATTTATGTGGAAAAAAGCAAAAAATTCTTTACAATTAAGAATAGCTGATAATAATATAATGAGCCACAATGAAATCATAGAAGGATTATCCATGAAAATAAGAGGAGTATAATGCATTTTACCATTTCTGTGGGCTACTGATCAACTATCACATGATATGTTTATTAGAAATAATTTTCAAAGGATGTATTCTCTATGCACACAAACCGTAAATCAAATCATATTCACCATAAATGGTCATTCGGTCCCTATTGATAAGTTAAATAAAGCATACACTCATCAGAAGATTGAGTTTACAAGCAGCCAGTATGGTGAGAATATAATCCCTGCACAACATGAAGTAGCACTAACAATGTCACTACTAGAGTTATCTATTAAAGAGCAGATTGTTGAACAACAAGAGTAATTATATAAAGACATCCATTTTGATAATTCTCTTAAATTTCGGGACAAACATAAAACATTTGTGAAGATTACTTTGCTAAATTCCAACACTATTATCCGAGTTAAACAAATGGTGTATATACGTCAGGATGTCCAAGAATTTAATAAGGAAATCGAAGAACTGTTGGATAAAGGATCAATAGAAAATACTAAAAGTCTTCAAAATAGTCCCGCTTCCATTTTGAGAAATCATGCTAAAAAAAGAGGAAAAGTTAGAATGGTAATTAATTGAAAAAAGTTTAATGATAATGTTGTTGTTGGTGGTTATTATATTCCTAACAGAACAGTTCTTTGTAATAGAATTCAAGGAGCCTCTTGATTATCGAATGGATTGCAAAAGCGGACATTAGTAAATAAAATTGGAAAAAGAAAGCATTCCTTTGACTACATTTAATGCCTCTCAAGGACATTACGAGTGGATAATAATGCAATTTGGACCTAAAAATACACCTTAAATATTTCAAAGAAGAATGGATAACATCTTTAAAGATCTTAATTATTGCTATCTATTTTACATCGATGATATCCTTGTCTTTTCCAAGAACATAAAACAACAGAAAGATGATGTCTTAGATGTAACTCAATGGTGCATTGATCATGGTCTTATTCTTAGTAAGAACAAGTGCATTATGTCGAATAGGAAATTGAGTTTTTAGGTCCAGAAATAAAAGTTAGATAAATCATCCTACAAAAGCATATTCTAGAAAAAATAAAAAATTTTCCTAAAAAGATTGAAGATATAAAATAGTTAGAAACGTTTCTTAGATGTCTTACCTATGCTTCAATTTCATTAAAGATCTAGCTAAATTGAGAAAACCATTGTAGCAGAAACTCAAAAAAGAGGTAAGTTGGACATGAACCTCTAGTGATTCAAAGATTGTTCAATATTTCAAGAAGATGTATAAAAATCTCCCTATTCTTAATTTGCCTAATAAAGGAGATGATTTCATTCTTGAGATAGATACATCAAATAGCATTGGAGTGCAGTACTCAAAATCAAAGAACGAGAAAAACTCTATAAATATTATAATCAGAGTTTTAATAAAGTAGAATGCAACTATCCCACCATGAAAAAAGAAATCTTTACAGTCATAAGGGAAATTGAAAAAGTCTTAATCTTTTTGGCCTGAAAGCCTTTTCTTATTCGAACTTATTGCAAAGGAATACTTAATTTTATGAAAAAGAATTTATCAAATATGCAAGGGTAATTGTGACTCTTATATTGGCAATTATGACTTAACCAATTTTATTTCTCTATTGAGTATATAAAGGGATCAAAGAATTCTTTGGAAGATAGTTTAACTCGTGAGCTTGCTAATGATGATCATCAGAGCAAATTTCCTATCGTAAAAGGAGGAAATCCAACATGAAATAGCATTACTGCTAGAATGGGTTTCTCTTTCTATTAGATTCTTTATGAATATTTTGGAATTTCGTAGAAAAATTAAATCATGCTTTGATCTGCTATCTTATACTTATATAATAGTACAGAGGTTCAACCTTTTAGAGCTATAAATGAATTACTTAAGGTGTCCTTATGATATTCTAGAAAAAATAAGTTCCCATGTTCAAGAAAAATGGTTCAATGACTAGTACGCAGCTTGCATCGACTATTAACATAATTACTTTTATCATATTTGGGAGTCATGGAGTACCATGATCTTCTTTTCTGATAGATCTACAGTTGTTGGTGTGAGATTCCCAGCAAATTCAATTCCTTTGGATGACTTCATCATGAAAGCCTAGTAATATGGAATGATAGTTTACCTCATGGATCCCATATCCAAAGTACCCATTATTTTCAAGATTAACTAAGTTTCAATATTGTATGTTTAAAAGGATCAATTAGATTCGCTTATCTCCTGATGGTCCAGCATAAATCACCATACAGTAGAAGTCCGTATGTCAAAGTACATTGCACAATAATTGAGTATGAAAATGGAAAAGCTAAATCAATTGATTATTTTATTCAATTAGTTGATTTAGACGATCCCAATGATCAATGATAAGAATGGTTTCTGGATGGATAAGAAGTAATTAGTGATTCTACTTTATCAAGAGCTACTGATTTTTATAACATTTATCATCAAATGTGGGCATTGATTCAACAAGGAGAAATACTAATGCATTGCGGTAATACAACTTTTATTCGTCATAATGAGTTCAGCAACAATATGAAGTAGAAGAGCTACTTCAGAAGATGTCTTTGATTATCTCTTTGTTGTTGGTGGTAGAAAATTCTTATTAGACAAAAGAAAAGAAATATCCTTAAGAATCATTTGAAAAATGGGATCCAAAGTATCTTCAACTTGATGAAGATTTTGATGAGTATATAGATATGATGGACTGGAAGATATTATTGGAGATGAAGACATGTAGAATCTCAAGATGGATGACTAGTCTTGTCAACATTAAGTGCTCTGAAAAGGTACTACACCATTATGTGTTGTCTTGTCAAGTGTCAAGTTAATAAAATAATGCAATGTACTGTAGCTATTACGGTATCATATATAGTCCATGTCCTCTATAAAAGGAGAGGCTGAGTGCTGAGAAGGGACATGACCACGTGAGCATACTTTAACAAAAGCAAAGTTGGGTATCTCTATTTCTCTATGAGCAAGTATTTATGATGATCTTAGTAACTTAAGTCCCTCTTCAATCTTTCCATTTTATTATTTCCACTTTTAATCTTCCAATAAAAGAAGTTTCATAGTAGAGAATGTTATTCAATCAAACCTTATGTCTTAAGTATTATAATTTCTTGGTTAAAGTCTCAGTATCTTTTAAACTATAAAACTTGATTAGTGACTATGGTCTGAGGTAGAAAATAAAACAGATCTGTGCTGTGCTTGAGCTAAGGTATATGTGGTTGAGATTAACAATACATGTAAACTAGAAGCTGGAAGAATGTAAGGGTCTAGTGCTAACTAAGTTCAGAACAGTCAAAAATCTCATATTAAGTTTTGTTATTTTGCTAAGTGTAGCGGGCCCATAATCATAGAAAATATAATATTTATGATACAAGTAGTAGATTATGATAACTAGTACCAGTGAAGTCATTATAAGAAGTTAAATCATTTAAAACAGGTATATATATCCTAAAAGCCCCAAATCAGCAAAATTACTAAAATACCCTATTTTGCGCAAAAGTTGGAAAAATTCAAAAATTTTCAGGCCAAAATAATAAGAAAAAGGTCTTAAGAGTCCATTGTCCGAAAAAATAGGGTACCCTATTGTTATTTTCAAAAAGTTAGGGGCCTAAAAATAGTTGTTCTACAGCTCAGGGTACCTAAAAGTCATTTTTTAGGGGGGGGAATCCTCAAACAGACAAAATACTTGCTCAAAAGTTGAAGGTTAATATTTGAACTCCACTAGTCATAGAGGTTCCTCACCCTCTAACTGTAAAGAGAAGTATGCAACAACACCACCACCCCCCAATGTGGGTCCCACTCTAGTGGGGTCTGGGGAGATCCAGATATAGGCAGTCTTAGCTGTGTAAGTATTCAATTAGTAGAGAAGCTAATTCCTAACGACGCATGAAAACAATTATTTTGTGAAAAGTTTTGATTAAGTTAGAAACTATTTTAATCATAAGGAGAAGTATAAGGATCAATATAAGTTGAACTTTGAAATAAGTCCATTTCAGCAAAGGCTAGAATTTGTGGGGTTCATTGGTAACCTCAAAAAATTTGCACCACTGACCAAGAATTTCCTACAAAACAAGTTTTGAATGCGGGGGTTTCTCATTTTCAAGAGCTTATGATGCTTTAGAGAACTTTAGAAAGGAAAAGTAAGCATGATATAGCCTATGAAAGTCTAATTAATCCACCTTAGAGTTCGGCAATGACTTGCTTATATGGGGGTTTCGAATGGTTCTCTTAAAGGCACTTAACTAGGATTCCATATCCGTTAGATATAGATTATTTTTCTAATTTTATTCTGACCTAAAGATCTTTACTCATGTCCATTTAGAAGATCTTGCAATTAGTAACTCTTAGTTACACTAAGTTTTAGGCCAATTATGTTTAGGTCCCTGACTTTTTGAAAATAACACTAGGGTACCTTATGTTTTTGGACAATCAATTCTGAGATACTTTTTCTTATTATTTGGGTCCAAAACTTTCAGAAATTACAAGTTTGACTCAAAATAAGGCACTTCAATAATTTTACTTTTTTTTTTGGCTTCTTCAGAAAATATGCTTGTTTTAAATAATTTACCTTCTTATAATGACTTTACTAGTACTAGTTATTAGAATCTACTATGTAGATCATAAATATTATATTTTCTGTGATTATAGGTCCATCATACTTAGCAAAATAATAAAGTATAATTAAAGAGTTTTGATCATTACCTGAATTTAGTCTGCACTGGACTCTGGCATTCCTCTACCTTTTAGTTTACAAAGATTGCTAATCTCAACCACTCCTCTCTTATGTCAAGCACAACATAAATCTATTTTGTTTCCTACCTCATACCATAGTGACTAATCAAGTTTTTATATTTTTAAGGATATTGAGACTTTTAATCTAGAAATTATAATATTTAAGATATAAGGTGCGATTGAATAATGTTCCCTCCTAGAAAACTTCTTTATTGAAAGCTTAAAATTGAAAATATTACAATGGAAAGGTTGAAGAGGGATATAATCTACTAAAATCATCAAAGATGATTGCTTATAGAGAAATGGGGAGTCCCTACTTCTTTTTTACTCAATTATGCTCAAATGACAATGTCCTTTCACAAAAGTCATCCTCTCCTTTTATAGAAGAGATGGACTACATAGGATACTCTATTGGCTACAGTACACATACTGTTACAGGATGCTTTCACATAGCTACAATACACACACTGTTGCAGAATCTCAATATGGATTTTGATGAGATAAGCTACCATCCTATATTCCCAAGCTTTCATGATGGTGTCAACTAGAGGGATTGAATTTGCTGGAAATCTTAACACCACCAACTCCATATCTATTAGGAGAGAATATCATAATACCCTTGACTCTCAAATATCATAAGAACAATTATAATAGTAGTCGATGATGGCTACATACTAGTCGTTGAACCATTTTTCTTGAGTATAGGAACTTATTTTGCTTGAACATCATAAGGACACCTTAAGTAATTCATTTGTAACTCTAAAAGGTTGAATCTCTGTACTATTAGATAGGTAAAAGACAGCAAACCAAAGAGTGATCTACTTTTGTACTAGAAGTAGAAACATGTTCCAGTAGCAATGACATCTCATTTTGAATTTCCTCATTTTTCGGCAAGAGTTTTCTCTGATGATCACCATTGCAAGCTCAAGAGTTAAACTATCTGCCAGAGAATTCTTCAATCCATGTATATGTTCAACAGAGAAAGAAAACTCGTTAAGGCATAATGGCCACAGCAAGTGCCAACCTTGCGCTTTTGCGAAATTCATTTTAATAAAACCAAGTATTCATTTGCAATTAGTTCGAATTAGAAAAGGTTTTGGGGCTTAAAAGATTAAGAACTTTTCAATTCCCCTTATAATTGGAAGGATTTCCTTTTTCATCGCGGCATAGTTGTATTTTCCTTCATTAAAACTCCCACTATGATATTTGCAAAGTTTTTCTCCTTCTTTAATTTTCTGTACTACACTCTAGTACTGATTGTTAGCATCTGTCGTAATAATTAAATCATCTTCTTCATTGAGCAAGTTAAGACTAGGAAGATTTTTGCATATATTTTTGAAGTTTTGAACAATATTTGAATCATTAGGGTTCCATGTGCAATTTACGTCTTTCTTGACCTTCTGCTGCAATGATTTTCTCAATTTAGCTAAATCTTTAATGAAATTTGAAGTATAGATAAAACATCCAATAAATCTTTCCTGTTGCTTTCTATCTTCAATCTTCTCAGAAAATTTTTTTATTTTTTCTAAGATATGCTTTTGTAAGATGATCCAACTTTTAGTTGTAGACTTAAAAACTTTATTTCTTATTCAGTATAAATGCACTTGTTTTTACCAAAGATAATACCATAATTAATGCATCCATCGATGATAGCAAGAATGTTATCTTTATACTGTTTTATAGCCTTGAAAAAGACAAGGGTATCATCAATGTAAACTAGAGAACATTGATTAAGATCTTTTAAGATATTATCCATTCTTCTTTGAAATATTTGAGGTGCATTTTTAAGAACAAGTGGCATTACTATCCATGCATAATGTCCTTAAGGAGCACTACAAGCTATCAAATGAATGCTTTCTTTATCTTGTTTAGTTGTCAATATCCACTTTTGTAATCCATTTTTGAGAACCAAGAGGCTCCTTAAATTCTTCTGAAAAGAACTATTTTATTAGAAATATAATAACCATAAAAAACAGTACCATTATTAGAGTTTTATAATTATTTACCATTATCACTGTTTTTCTTTAGCATAATTTCTTCCCATGAAAGTAGGGCTGCTGTAAGGACTTTTACTATTCCTGATTAATTGTCCAAAAGTTCTCTAGTTTGCTTATCAAATTCTTGGATACTCTGGTTTATATACACCATTTATTTTACTGAGGTAATAGTATTAGGGTTTAGCAAAGTGTTGTAATTTGCACAAGTATACGGTTTATTGTCGTAATACCTGAGGTGTCGATCCACGGGGATGGTATGTGAGATTAGGTCACACTAGAGGTATAAATTTTCTATGCTAAATAAACTAAAGAAGATAGATTGTTGCAAATTTATTGAACTATCTATACAAGTAATTTAAAATAACTACTGAGGAAAATACAAGCCACTAACACCAAAAGGATTGTGTAAAAACTAGAAAGTGACAATATTTTCAGCCTAACACTCAAAGTAAACTTCTCAGTAGATTCATGTTAGGCGATAATTTATCGCATTTTACATGTTCTTTTCACCTAATCTTAGCTCGTATAATAACGTAATCTTTAGAGTTTTTCTTGTTTTATTAAGTATTCTTTGAGATTTTTACTTGTTTTGTTTATTTTTGCAGGTAATAAGTCGAACCAAGCAAATATCGCGAAAAAGGGCGGAAAAGGATCAAAACAGGCGGAAAAGCGGAAAAACGGGAGCCAGCCGGGGCAGCCGGCCAGCAAGGTGGCACGGCCACCCCGTGCAACGTGGCACGACCATGCCATATGGCACGGTGCAGCCGTGCCACCTAGGCACGGTCGTGCCCACCGTTTCCTTCGGTTCTTCGCGGCCCGCCTTGTCTTCAATTTAATCCTCTTTTCTCGACCTTGTTCGGGGGCTTCTTCTTCCACTTCCTTAGGGTAGTTTAGTTTAGGTTTTTATCCAATAAAAACCCCTTTGAAGGGATTAGATTAGGATTTTAGTGGTATTAATTTGAGATTCAAGCTTGTGGATTCCAAGTTCGTTCATTCAATTCAAGCATAAGTCTTCTTCGCTCTCTCTTATTATTCAATTTTGTTCTTGCTTAATCTTATTAGTTTAGATTGTATTAGTTTAAGTTTTTAGTTTTGATTGTTAATTCATGTTTTATTTGGTTGTTAGATTTCATTCTCTTTCCTTCAGTTCATGTTTATTATGTTCTTCGTTAGTTTAGGTTTAGGTTTAGGTTTTTGTATTTTGTTAATGATTAGTTGTTAGAATTTGTGGACTTGGGTTGTAATTAGCCTCTTGATGGCTAATTGATCTTGTACTAGGCCTAACCATACCCAACCTATGCTTAGAACCTAAAGGTTTCCTTACGCCCGTCAAGTGTTCGATGAAATACTTGAGAGAGTTTTCATCCATATTTTTGGGCGCTTGACTTATGCTGAGAGGTGAGGTCAATTAGCTAGTGTGGGAGAGGGAATAGCCGAGTTCGGGACATAAAAATATTACCCGAATCGAGCTAGGTCTGAGGTTGCTAGTTTTGTTATCTAATTGGGCTAACCCCATGAAAATAGGTAGTTAGGCTAATTAGACTAGCTCATGACCCTTGAGAGAGGGCTTGGGTGGTCTTTGCTGGTGCAACCGATCATCTCTAGTTCGTGATGTAGTTTGGGTAGGTTAGGACTCGTCTTGATTAGTTGGTTCATCCATTGGTTAAATCACAACTCCAAGTCGCTTTTTTCTATGTTTGTTAGCATAGTTTAGTTTTCCCTCTTTCCCCTTTGATCTTACCTAGCTCGAGACGCTTTAGTTAGCCCTAGTAGTTGGAAACACAATTCCCTGTGGACGACACCCCAAGTACTCAACGATACACCTTGCACTTGGGGTTTATAAATATTAAAACTTTTTCTGTAACAAGTTTTTTGGCGCCGTTGCCGGGGAACGAACCCGGGTCACCCGCGTGACAGGCGGGAATACTAACCACTATGGGATGGTATGTGAGATTAGGTCACACTAGAGGTATAAATTTTCTATGCTAAATAAACTAAAGAAGATAGATTATTGCGAATTTATCGAACTATCTATACAAGTAATTTAAAATAACTACTGAGGAAAATACAAGTCACTAACACCAAAAGGATTGTGTAGAAACTAGAAAGTGACAATATTTTCAGCCTAACACTCAAAGTAAACTTTCCAGTAGATTCACCAGACAGATTTCACATATAAAATTGAGGAATTAGCCAATGCCTAAATGACTGAACTCACAACAGCAAGGTGTAAAGTCAAGGTGATTTGATGGCGAGAGAGTAAAAAACATCAAGCTTGAACCCACATTGAATATTATTCCAAACCAAATTCCAAAAGTTAAACTCGAATTCAACCACCCGAAAGCGATTTACACTGAGTTTTGGGAATCTAGTAAATTTACAGCTTGAAAATGAAAGCAAAAAAATGAAAGATTTAAAGTCTAAGAACCCCCTTTCAAGCTCTATTTCAATCTTTTTTTGAAAGCTCCCCAAGAACATTGTTCCTCTCCTCTTTGATTACCCCTATTAATTGTCGAATTAATTGCTCTAAAAAACTGATGAAATGATAATAATGATAATGAGAGATAATAAAGGAGGAGAGAGAGGAAGTGAGCACTGTTTGCGATGATGGAGGAAGATGAAAAGGCCTTGTTTTTGATTTGGGTAGTGCCAGGAAGAAGAAGGCGAAGGAAGGGTTGAAGGGGGCAAAAGACCAAGCTCATGTGAGAGGCATGTGATGCAATAAGTGATCAGCAAGCTGGGTTAGTGGAGAAAATATGGGAGCAGCAAGACGTGTGGGCTTAAGTGAGAACATGACCAGGCCCACGAAGGAAATCAACCAAAGAGAGAGAAATGGAGGAGGAAAACTGGAAAGGGCAAAGCATTTGGGCCAGCCTAATGAGAGAAGAAAGAGGGGAGAGCGAGCTTTATTCTGGGGCGTTGAACGGGCCGGGAAAAGGAAAAGAAAAGACTGGCCCATCAGGAGAGAAGAAGAAAAGAGAAGGGTTGGGCGTTTGGGCTTCTAACAAGCAGGCTGGGCCGGTTTCTTCTTTCTTTCATCATCTTCTCTTCTTTGTTTCTCCACTTGGTCTAATATTAATTATTTGAGCATTATTGATTTTCCCAAAATTTTCTAAATTCCTCTAAAAAAAAATAAAATAATATTAAAATCTGAATTTAATAATTCATTTCGAGCAATTATTAGACAATAATAGGGTATAAAATATCATAATTTATGGTTGAACACAAAGTAATAGTTGTAAATGTCTTATCTTTGTCCCAAATTTTGAGAGGATTATCAGAGTTGAGTACTTTGTATAATTATTCTTGTTGTTCAGCAATTTGTCCTTTAATAGATGACTCAAGCAGTAAGATTATTAGTGCTATCTCAGGTTGTGCAGCGATTGTCTTATCACTGTATTACCTGTGTGTAAACTCAATCTTCTGATGATTGTATGCTCTATTTAATTTATCAATAGAAATCGAGTGACCATTTATTATAAATATGATTTGGTTTATGGTCCGTGTGCATAGAGAATATAGCCTTTGAAAAATTATTTCCAATAATCATATCATAATGGGGTTGATCAGGGGCCCATATAACTAGTGTAATACATTGGACTCCTCATATTTCTATTGATAACTATTATTAACTATTTTTACTTGCAAAGGATTCTTGGATTTTTCCACATAAATTCTGAAAATAAAGATTCTTTTTACAAAATAAACAGAACAACCGCTATCAATGTAAGCGCACAGCTCATATCTATTATTATCCCCTCTAAACATATATTTATTGGGATATAAATAATATTAGAATTAGTATTTGTGGCTTCATAACATATTCCCATGCTCATATTTTTTACTAATTCATTCTCGTAAGTTGGCTCACTGATGGTTCTTATTTTGTACCAATGACTTTTATATCCAAACTCATACTTTGATCTACACTATTTCTTATAGATTCAAAGCTAATTCTACTCATTTCACTGGTCATAATAATTTTATAATCTTCTTTAACATTTTGTTTAGTCGCTGAAGATCCTTCTCCCTATTATGATCTTGCATTAGTGAGCCATAGTGTAGATAACTGTAAATAATTGCTCCCCAATAATTACCATTTAAAATAACATTAGTGACTACAGTGTAGATATACTCTTTAAAATAACTATTATTTTCAAAATTATTTTTAAAACCAGAAGGATTTTTAAAATAACATTTAAAATAATTTTTAAAATAATTGCCCTAACAATTTTGGAAGTTATTGGTCATACAATTATTGGTCTGATTCTAATGTTACAATTACCATACTGGTCATACTAATTTTGCAGATCCTTCTCCCCAATTACCATTAGTATGACTAATTACCGCTATTTTAAAATAATTATAATGTACCAATGACCAAAATAACTGTTTCAAAAATTATTTCAAGTCCAATTCTACTGTTTTAAAAATGACTATAAGGTATCAATGACTTGGATATGTTTTCAAACTTGGATCAAAAACATTTCTTAGGCTTTAAAGAAGCAATGCATAGTAGTGCTATCATCTGCAGAAGCTAAATATGTTACGGTTACAACCATAGCCTCCAAAGTGAATTGTATCAGTTGAATTTCGACTGATTTGCAAGCAAGAAGTGAAAGACCATCAACATTACTTTGTGACAACAAGTCTGCAATCACCGTGACCAAAAAGCCGGTCTTTCATAGCAAGACAAAGCACATTGAGAAATGTTACCATTTTATTCGAGAGATTGTGAAGAAAAAGAAAATGATTGATAGAGTGCTTCTTTATGTTCATGCTTTTAAGTTACTTGCTCAAATTGATCCTACATACAAGACTCATCCCACAGATGATGAATGGGAAAGGATTACAAAAATTCATAAGCTCCTTGGACCTTTTTGTAATATAACTCATACGTTTTCTAGTAGTAAGCATCCTACATTGAACATGTATTTTAAAAATGTGTAGAAGATTGATATGTTCTTGAAAGAGTAATTAGATTGTGATGATCCAATTATCAAGAACATGGTCATGGAGATGAGAGCAAAGTTTGATGAGTATTGGAGTGAGTATGCCTTATTATTTACTTTTGTCACAATTCTTGATCGTCGATGTAAGTTGGTGTTTATCAAGTATTGTTATGAGAAACTATATGAAATAAGGAAATGGAAATTAAAAAAGTGAGGGATATACAATTCAAGTTGGAGATACTTCTTAGGGAGTACACCCAAAGCACTAATCCTCCACCACCTATTGTATCATTAATACCATCATCAAACACTGGTGGAGCAGGTTCAGGAATTGGAAATCGCATATGCAAATTTGACTATTTGGTGGTGTGTTCTCTATAATTCTATCTTTTTTTAAGGGTAATATTGTGAGATCAATCGAGTTATTTTTTTCCCCATTTGAATTGATATTAAGATTACAAAAACGTATTTCTAATTTCTATATATTAATTGTAATTTGTATTTTATACGAATTTGATGAGAATGATAGCAAGTATTCAAGTGGAAGTAGAAATTCAATACTTGATACTTATTTGGAGACCCCAAAATTGAGCGTAAAGTGGATTTGGATGTTTTATAGTTTTGGAAAACCAGTCAAGAGAAGTGTGGTGAACTCTCTCATCTAGCTATGGATATTTTGAGCGTCCAACTTGCCACCGTTGCTTTCAAGTCAACCTTTAGCATTGGAGGTAGGATTTTAAATAAGTGGAGGAGCTCTTACATTCATGAGAATATGGAAGAATTGATAACAGTCTGGACTTGGTTATATGGCTTTCAATGTAAGTATTGCATATTTTCTTTTTTATTTGCTTATATTTATCTTTTTTCCTACTTTATGTGAATTTTTGCTATGCATTTTGTTTCACTTTAGTGCAAGAAGAAGAAGAAGAAGAATTCATTGGATCAAATGGGGATTGGTCAAGTACTAAAGGTGTTAGATTTTCCCCGCAACGTAAATGATTGTCAAGGTAATTGGTCACTTATGTTATTATTTGTTAGTCAACTCACCCTATGCCCCTAGTTTTTGGGTTTCTCTGATGGATTTGGCCTATTTTGGATTTTTTTTTTTTTTGCATTTTGTTAGGACCTTGGTTTGAGTTTCTCTGATGGGTTTGATGCGACATGCGAGGTAGTTGCTCTATTCTTTTTAATTTTCCAAGTCCCATTGTTGCGATGAGTACAAAATATTAGGTTAATTGAAAAGAGTCCAATTTATTGAAAAGGAAGAAATGGCAAATAGATGGCATGCGGAATGTTGGCTAGTACCTATGACTTAAGAGGAGATTGGGCTGGACATGTCAGAGATAAGAGTTAATATAATATTCAGGGGTGAGTTTGGCTTGTGGCACCAGGGAAAAGTGGCCCCAATAACTTCATGTCTTTGCTACTTAATAGGACAAAAATAGGAATTATGATTCGCACATATATGGTGACTCGATTAAAAACATAAAGTAAATCTCTGTGAAACACTCCAATAATGGGTATCAAATTAAATGAGAAAAATTCCAAGGATTTGAGAAGTATAGAAATATTGATATATATAAAGCCATGAGATTGATGACTATCACTCTTAAAGTTTGGTGCTTAGTTCGATCTCTAAAAATAGTTTCAAGTAAATTATGGTCTAGGCTCCTCTCTAAATTTGGTGTCCAAATTAAATTAAAGAATGCTTTTAAAGTGAAAATAGCAGGATGCCAAGGACGTTGGTTGCTAATCCTTTCTATTATCTCAGTTTCCAAGTTTAGAAGACCATTGAGATTGTGGCTTCTTTTACTTGCTTAGATTTAGAGACCTAGTTGTGTTGCCTTCCTCTTGTCATTGTAATTTGTGTGAACTTCCTTAACGCTTAGCTATGTAACTAAGGAGAAAACTAAGGACTAGCATATGAACTTTTACATTTGATGTAAACTTTAATTTGGATTGGTGTTGCATTTATAATAGTTGAGCTAAGAATTAGCTTGTGGTACTAATGCCATAGTTTAGGGGATGTCAACCTATGTCTTTGGGTGGGTGGCCTATTGAGTTTGCATTGTGACGTGGATAATTGTTTATGTTATGACCAAGCTAGCCTTACAAGTATTGAACTACTGTGATGACTAGCAACTTATTAGATTAGCAACTTACGGGATTAGCAACAAGCCAACTAGAATAGGTTGAAATTTAACAAAAGTGTTACATTTTACCTACTTGGTTAAGGACCTTAATGACATTATGCATTATGGTTATAGTTAGATTATAACTTGCTTGTTTATTGAAGTTGTGCTAAATTGCTATAGGACTTTTCTTCTAAGCCTTAACAATGAAATTTAGGGAATTAGGAATAGTTTTAGGCTTTAGGTTGACTGGTTATAACTTATGAGTATGCTTCGGTTTGGGTTATATCTGGGTTGGATAAAATCGTGTTCGAGTTGTCCTTTTTCGGTTCACTTCGATCCTAAAGAAGAATGTTTTAACATGACAATGGAATTCATTTTTGCGACAAGCCTTTGAAGCTTCTCTTCAAGAAGTATGAGATTTTTCACAAGGTTCCTACCCCTTATCACCCCCAAACAAGTGGCCAAGTTGAGCTCTCCAATCATGAATGGAAGAGTATCTTAGAGAAGGCAGTTGATCTGTCCTGACAAGATAGGTCTTTGAAGCTTAATAATGCTCTATGGGCCTACTGGACGGGTTACAAGGGGCTTTAGGCACTTTTTTTATATCGGTTAGTGTTTAGAAAGTCCTGTCATTTACTGGTACAATTGCAGCACAAGGTGTATTGGGCTATTCAAATGCTCAATTTTGATCTTAAGGCGGCTGGAGAGAGACGAATATTTCAATTGAGTGAACTTAATGAATTGAGGTTGGAAGCATGTAGGAGTTCCAAGATCTACAAAAAGAGAACTAAGAGATGGCATGACAAGGCCATTATAAAGAAATGGTTTGAGGAAGGTGGTGACATGGTTCTATTGTTCAACTCCAAGATGAGGTTATTTCTGGGCAAGCTGAGATCTTGGTGGTCATGACCATGTTGAGTCACCAAAGTCTTTCCTCATGGAGTGGTCGGGGTGTGGAGTGGGTCCACCGGTTTGTTTGAGGTAAATAAACAGTGAGTAAAGCCCTATTTTGTAGTGAAACCCATTAAAAAAATCGCTATCCATACACTAACTGATTCTATAGAATGGCAAAGGAGGTTAGCTCTCGACCCTAAAGAGCACTTCCTAGGAGGCAACCTAAGTATTTTATTATTTTCTTTTTCTTTTTTGATGTATATAGATTTTAGGTTGTTTTCATTATGTGAAAAACAAAAAGGAACACGAGAAGAAAAAAACAAAATAGCTAGGAAAAAATTATTGCAAAAAAAGAGAGAGGAAAAGAATTCAAGGACAAAAGTAATGAGTCAGTCACTACCACAGTGCAAAAGTGGTATTTACCATAGACCCTGGTTAGCTATCCTTTTTTAAAAAAAAAATAGCTGGAAAAAACTGAAGTGTAGTCTAGCAGTAGCCCACAAAAGGTTCGTGGTGGACTACTACGGCCTGCGGCTAAGGGTGTTGGCGGAGCAACCATCTCACCAATCCTTTGCCTTTTTCCCACTTGAGACTTTCTCTCTCCTTCTCCCAAACTATAACCCCCATAACTAAACCTCAAAATCCTTCCATTCCTCTTCCATTTTTCACTCAAGTTCACTCTATATCTCTGAATTTTCTTCCAATTTTTCTTTCTTTTTTTTCCAAATTTCCCTCTTTCCCAAGCACTAATTTTGCCATCTTCTACTCTATCTAGCCACACCTTCATCTCCATTCACTCCCTTCCTCGATTACCATCTTCATTTATCTAAATCCTTCATTTTTTTCACTAAAATTCATTTTATTTCCCACTCCATTGCCAAAAAGCTCCTCAACTTCTCCATTTTTTTTCTCTCTTCCATATTTCATATCCTCCATTGTTGAGGATTTCTCTAAGCCCTGCCACATTCCACTCAAAATCTTCTATGGCATCCAAGAAGAAGCTATAGAGCACACAACGAGTGGGTGCTTCCAGGCAAGCACCACAACAAGCCACAAGCACCTCTAGAACATCCACCAATGCAGGGACCTGAGGTGATGCTCCTCACCCCGTTGGTCTAACTCATCCCAATTACATTACTGGATATAATTGCTTGAGTAGTCAAGTTGTTGTAACTACTCGATATTATGATAAGAATTTGTTGAACCAATTGGGATTGTTGAATGATATTCGATGGTTGTTTGCAAGGGGCAACATGGGTCAATTTATTAAAATGAAAGACCACATCTATAGGGACCTTACCCTCGAATTTTTGAGTACCTTACATGTGGAAGTCACTCAAGGTTCTAGAAATACATTTCCTTCTATTTGCTACGGTAGTTCTATGAATTGAAACTTAGTGCCCTTGATAATGTGTTTGGATTTCCACCTAGTTTAAACTTGCCATAGCATCAACTCCCCCAAGAGTTTAACCTGAATCCCTTTGGGAATGAAATTTTGAGGGATTACAGGTATAATACGAGTACTTGTAAGGGCACTTTCATTAGGAACCCTTGTATACGAGTGGCCCAATGCATGTTGTCATATGATGTCTTTCCTAAAGATGATAGTCCATATGTTTCTCAATTGTCTAAGTTGTACTTCCTGTCATATATGATGAATGGTAACCGAATTGACCCTAGATCTTTCTTGGCCAAACAATTATATAGTGTAACTACTAATACTATGGGTAGGATTGTGATTGGGGGCGTCATCACTCCCATTACTCGGTCTTTAGGTGTTGAGCCTACCCCAGAGCATAGGATTTCAGGGTCTAAGAGGCTTAATAAAGCCGCTTTTAAGCTAATAAAATTTTGTAAGGTAGAGGCTAGATAATTATGTTGGATATACCTAGGAATCGGCTTTTGCCACTTCCACATGTCGATAGGACCACACTATTTTATTAGGCTAATCTCTTGTGGTTGCCCAGTGATGATGAGGTTGTCCATCCCGCACCTCCCCTTCACCTACCTATGTACCCCAACGGCCTTAGTGCTTCCCCTCAGCCCTCCTCTTATGATTATGAAGAGGTTCAAGCAATCTTTCGGTCTATTCAGGAGGTGCAAGCCTCCCTACCAGCATATGTTCAAACTGAGAATGCTGATGTCCATGACATTTTTCGAAAGTGACATGATGAGCTTCGTGGGATGATCGCCTCGCAGAACGAATATTTTCAAGACTTTAAAGCTTATCTTAAGACTTAGAGAGATTGGCATATCTCCCACGACTATCCCTTGCACCCTCATTCCCTTCATTCTTTCTGCTGCTTCTTGGTACTCCTCCTTCCTTTTTTTATATGTGTGCTTGCATTGAGGACAATGCTTTGTTCAAGAATTGAGGAGTTGAGTCAAACAATGGCATCTGATGCTTGATTTCTTGAATTTGTGGATGTGTATAATGTACAGGATTGCTTTTATAGTTGCATTAAAGGATTAACTCATATAACTAGAGCATGTAGTTAGTGCATTTAGTTTTATTTTCGTAGTTTGCATCTCTTATGCATTTTAGGTATTAGAAGTATGACATTTAAAGTAGTTTTGCATTTAGGATTAGCATCATGTAGGATTGCATTCTTAAAAACTTTTAAAAATTAAAAAAATGAAAAAAAAAAGAGAAAACCCTCTGAAGAAGAAATTTGTAGACTAAGTAGTCTTCTTTGGTTTGATATGATCCTTTGATAAGCCCAATTGTGAGTAAAAGTGTTTGGAAACGAGTTTTTTTGAAATTGTGCTTCATCGTATGACCATGTGCTGAATGCGAATTGATTGTCCCATCCTTCTTTGCATGAAAGTTGGCATGTGAGCCCTAATGAGCTAGTTATGGCTTCGGTACGGTAGATGTCTCATGAGGCTTTGAGTTTTAAAAGACTAATTTATCAATTTTGGTCTCTTTATCTTTTCTGGAGTGGCTCTTCCTAGACATCATTTCTCCATAACTTGCTTTGACTCCCATTTAAGAATCACACTTAGCATATGCATTTAGGTTTTAAATACATTATTTAGTTCTTTACGGACTGCTTTTGAAATTTTAAATTAGTATATAGTGTTGAAAATAAAAGTATGCAAAAGTCAAAAGAAACACGTGTTGTTAAAGAAGAGAAGTTGATAGTAATAAGTAATAAAGAAACAAAGGAAAAAGTTGGAGGCATTTGAAGTCTCAGGCTGAGATGGACTCATAAGTCGAAATATTGGCCCTCTTTGATGTTGAGAACTATTTACACCAGCATAACATAACATTTTTTTTTTTTTGGTAACATAATATTCATTTTTTATAACATAATGTATTCAATTTTTGTAACTTGATATTCATTTTTTCTAACACAATATATTCATTTTTGTAACATAATATTCATTTTTTTTTTTGTAATAAGGCAACGAAAGAAAATAACAGACAGTGATAGAATATACATTATTAAGTAACTATTGAATAGTATAGCAAGTAATATTAAAAATGAATAAGTTACTATGTAAAAATGAGTATCTACATGTTTTTGGGGATAATGTACATCCAAACTGGTTTCTCATGTTTTTTGGGATAAACTTGTCATGGTAGTTGGTAGGGGTGTGCAAAAAAAACCCAAAGTGAAAGACTAAAAAAAAAAAGCAAAAAATCGGTTAACCGAATCGAAAACTAAATTTTTTTTTTTTAAAATTGTACATGGAAATAATAATTTAGGTAAGAAAGTACACCTTGTTTATTATTTATAAATGATAACCAAAGTTTAATTTTCACAAAAAAATTAAACATAAAAAATGAGAAATTTAGGTAAGAAAGTATACGTTTTTAATTATTTGTAAGCAGTTAACCGGTAATGAACCGAAAAATCATTTAACCAAACCGAAAAACCGATTAACTGACTTTTTCGGTTCAGTTATGATTTGGGTTTTGGATGAACCAAACTTTTCGGTTAAGCAAAAAAAAGGTTAACTGAAATTTTTGACTCGGTTACAGTTTAAAATATTTTGAACCAAAAAACCCGTTAACCGATTTCCTGTTAATCGGTTTTGCACACCCCTAGTAGTTACCCCAAACTTCCCAGATAAAATACCTTCAGAAAGAAAAAAAAACACATATAAATGAGGTTAGTGACACCATAGGACAGCACGTACATTGTAGATAGGATATATGTATATTCATACCCCAAGTTTCCCACTCAAGTCATTGGATAAATCCTTGTAGACATAAGAGTCAATTGCTGAAAATATATCGCGTTCCTCTATAAAATGATACAAAGTCAATGTTTAGTTATGAAAAAAGCCATGATAGCATCATAGCCAAAACCAGAATCAATAGCATTTACATGTCTCTGAGCAAGGATATAAATCAAAAAGATGAAAACGTAAACACTATTCATGATAATATCTCATAATTTCCATTGTACTCCCAAAATAAACAACTAAAATAAATAATATTTTCCAAAATGAATGTTCAAGTTCCCTAAAATGAATATTCAAGCTCACTTAAAATAGAATATACAACCTCACCCAAAGAGATGTCAAAATTCACCAACATAAGATGTCTAAACTAACCAAAATGGTGTTATAAGTTTCACAAAATAAATATGCAAGTCCACCAATATGAACATAAAAGTTTACCAAAATAAATGAACTCAAGGAGTAAAATAAACTATGAGATCTCATGGATTTATCAAATGAGTAGACATAACAGTTAATTAAGATCTCATTAATGCTAAAATCATTAATCTCATCAGCTGAGTAGAATATGCTGCACAAGTAGAGTCGAAGTGAGTACAACAACCCCCCTTCCTTAAAAAAAAAATACGTGAGCCTAATTGAAGTAAAAAATTACTTTAGCCTTGAAGTACAACCACCCTAACATTCAGGAACAAGAATATGAAATGAATTAGATAATTTTGCATCATAAGGCCCTGTTCTTTCCGTTGAAAAATTACAGGTGTGAAATGATCAATTGTCTGTGAGAGAGAATGATCAATGCAATACAAGCAGGAATTACCGAAACTACAATAAGAATTCACGCATTTATTACCCCCAATTCAAATTGAATTAGCAGCTTGAGAAAGAAGTAGAGATAGACAAAGAAAGAGAGAGGAGAACGACCGAAATTTTGCGCAACAAATGTCTGAAGCAGATTTTCGAGCAATTACCTCGTCAAGGTCACGTGATAGCAAAACACATGACATTCGCAAGATCAAAAGCAACCACTCAGATGGATTCATCCCACACATCCTATATTCAAGGATCACCCCACTTGAGTAGTACCATATATATATATATATATATATATATATATATATATATATATATATATATATATATATATATATATATATATATATATATATATATATATATATCTATGTGTGTGTGGATATATATGTATATATATGTATATGTATTATTATATGTATATGTATATATGTGTATATATATATATATATATTATATATATATATATATATATATATATATATATATAATATATATGTGTGTGTGTGTGTGTGTGTGTGTGTGTGTATGTGTGTGCGTGTGTGTATATATATACGCGTGTGTGTGGTGTGTGTGTTGTGTATACATACACACACGCACACACCACACACACATATATATATATATATATATATATATATATATATATATATATATATATATATATATATGTGTATATATGTATATATGTATATGTATATGTATAAATATGTGTGTGTGTGTGTGTGTGTGTGTGTGTATGTGTGTATGTGTGTGTGATAACTTGTTTGATATTTTTAGCAAGTATAAAAATATTTTTGAAACAATATTCATTGTTGTAAATATCAGCACCTGAAAGCTTGTAATTAATTTGAACTTTTGATCCGGTTGAACTAGTCATTTTTTCTCTAGTTATTTTAAAATATATCAGAGGAATCAAACCTTCGTGAATACAATTCATATCAGCACCACTATGTAATAGAGCAATGGAATGAAGCTTGAAATCTTTAACTAGGATAGTAATTTATACTTACCATTTTTTAAAATCAATACGGTCAATGATTGAAAGGAATACTTCATGGTTTTGTTCATCCCGAATTAATTTAGGAGAAGAACGTGTGGATTGATTAAGGGGTTTTGATGATTCAAGTGAAGCAACTCGATTTTCAACTTCTTGAAGTTGAGAAATAAGAGTTGAATTTGTTTCTTCAAGGAGATTTTGCATTTAATTTGATTTCTAATTCTTTAACTTCAACTTTGAGTTGATTGACTTCTTCTTTAGTTCTTTGATTGTTATGGGTTTAGATAGATCTGATCTTTGCCCTTCATAGGTTTCTACTACTTGTTTTAGGTTAAAAGGTTGTATTCTTGACTTGGTAAGTTTATCTTTGAGTTATAAGCTTTTAAAGCTTGTGGGCATTGAGTTTTAATTTCTAGTTCCTCAACTTTTTCAATGATATCAAAGAGGTATTCTTCTTGAAATTGATCTTTTATAATTACATTACAATTGTTTGGACAAAAAATAACTTCTTCAGCTGAAGAGTTAGAACAGCTAGAATTAGATGTCTGAATTTTACAAAGTGCTTCCTCGGAGTCATCATAAATTAAAAAAGAAAGCATTGTTTCTCGAAGTTTTTTATCTTCAAGTTGTATAATTTTCACCTTTAAGGGACATTTTATTGGCTTTGTGTCCTACTTGATGATAATTATAAGAAGTGATGACTTGTGTCTGAGAGGGGCTCGACATATTTTTCATTTTGTTTGGGAGGTTATTTTTAGAGGTTTTCTTAAGGTCTTGATAATGTGGATTTTTAATTTCATATTTTTTGGTGTAATTTTTTGAAGATTTTTTAATAAATTCTTCTCCTTTGATGAAGCAGCTACAAATTTTAGATAACCAAAATGTTTACAAAGTGATCCAACTTCATTTTGGAACAGTTTTTTTCAAATGTATATTTATTTTGAATTTTTACTTTAGTGCAAAGGACTGATTCTTCTTTTTTAAAAGTTGAATAGATGACCATAAGTTAAATTATGTCATGAAATTTCGATAACTCCACAATCATCTTTTAATTTTTGTCTTATTCTTTGGGAAATTAAAGTGTGTAATCCAAAAATGAGTTTTTCTTTCTAGTAATTTTCATTGACATCTTTTCTTTGCAAGACATAGGTGAGGAATGTATCCTTATACTATTTGTAATCACTTAGACATAGGCATGTAAGATTTTGAATTATTTCTCAAAGGGAAGAAGCCAATTATTTTCATATGAGTACATGACTATGGTATAAATAAGGTATTCTATCGCATCAGACTTCTAGATAATTATTGGTTTGACCTCAAAGGTTTCTGTATCGTGAATGGTTTCTATTGAATTTTGAAGTTGATGGTGTAGGATATTCACTATATCTTGTTCGGTAAGAATATTATCCCACCAATTTTTGAGTTAACCTGTAAAGCCGGAAGCAAGGTGTTTTACGGCATCTTCTGCAGAGACTTCTTTTGTAATATATGAAGTTGTCCAAATACCCATTTCTTATAGAGTATTGACAATTTTATATTCGAACTTTCTAACTATATTTCACTCATAAATAGTATTTCTGTCATAGTTGGATTAAATTATTGACTTATTGATTTCAAGTTGATGATCTGGAGGGGCAGGTCTAGAATAATATGACTTATTTTGATTTCTAATTTTTCATCTATTATTCTGCGTACCAAATTTATTAATTTGCGTTCCATTGAAATTATCTTCAATGGTTTGAATGAGATTTGAATTATCTGAGGTGCTAGATTTAGAATCTGAGTTTTTAGGTTGATTACTATAAGATGATTTAGCAGTACAAGATATTTCTTTTTGTATGAGAATTTTCAAAAGCATTTTGAATTTCTTACTTTGGAAAAGAAGACGAAGGATGAATAGAAATATTTGTTTCTTTGGTAAGAAGACTGTGTCATAAGTTCCGTTAGTGGTACAGATCGATTTATTGTAATCAGGAATAGAAAGTTGATATTTTGAAAGAAAATCATTTACCCAGTCGAAGAAACGTATATTTTCTTTGATTTTAGCTAACTGATTGTAATACATAGTTTTGAGTAATTGTTGCATATTTTTAGAAGTATAAGAAAAGAACAATTTGGTGTATGTTTGATTGTAATTTTGATAAAACCCTTTGTTAAGATAAACTCTATTAACTTAAAATTTGTTCTTGTTTATTTCAAAAGGAATTTTGTTCTTGAGAAGTTTGGTTAGTAGGAAATTTAATTGGTTGGGAGAAATCATTTTGCTTGAAATAACCTTTGTCTGAGTATAAATTTTTACTATGCATTTTTTTGGAATGTAAAAGAGAATTAGATGATGACAATGATGATGATGATGATGATGATGATAATGATGAGACCATGGTGATAAGATGATTAGTCTCATGAAAATCAATTAAACTAATGAAGTTAATCAACATGAAATAAAACATAAATATGCTTATTTCAAACAAAGACTCACTAATCACCTAATAATACACTGCGGGATCACATAGGGACCACCTCTATTCCAACCCTATGCTATCGGGACCACCAGTCATCAGGCTGACCAATGAACTTACCAGGGCACCCTAAAGACTCATATAGCTGACCAACACTGCTGACCAACACAGCTTCAATGCAAAATGATCAACTTATGTAAGTTCTTAATAAGGAGCCATTAAGGGTTAATTAATTTTCTTTAGGCTAACTAATTAATGCTTCGACTAATCTCATGAATTTAGCCTAAATACATGACGGTCAGGCTAAACTAGACACTTAATCAAAGGATTAGTAGATGCTTAACTAACACTTGAATGGACACTTGACCTTGATACCAATAGGGGACAGGACTAGGTATAATTTTTAATTTTAAAATTAATAGCAAAGTTTGTTAAATTAATAGAAAAGCTTGTTTAACAAATGATGATTGAAATAATTGAAATATAAATAAGCTATAGAAACATGAATAGGATCTTCAGAAAACAATACAACATAAATAGTAAAAATGTGTGAACAGTACCTTGAATAGTAACGTCAAACTGAATTGCAAATGAAACATCAACAGTAAAATTGCATAGCAAATTGATTAAATAAAAGTTGCTTGAGTTCTGGAGATGACAACTTATAATGAGGTAGTAAAAGATAGGCTAGCAGAAGATAAGAAGGAATGTGGGAAAGCAAAATGATACAAGGAAAATGTGCAGATGAGTTCTGCCTCAATGACACAACTTTGGAGCCTTTATTAGGTTGAAAAAGTAAAATGAACAGTGAAATGATAATTGTTGACACAATAAAATGATAATGTCTCTGACACTTAAATAGTACTAAGAAGAAATTATTCAAGCATCTTGAATAATAGGCTAATCTTGAACAGTTATATGTGGACATTTTCTAGTGGTTGACGATTTACAGGCTTGTTAACATCTAACAACCGCTACTTGACTTCTTCCATCACTGCATCCTTGCAGCTATTGAGCATTGAAAATTCAGGGGGTGTTGCAACATAGTGTCCCCTTGCTGGTCGTAGAGTCTTCAATATTCGCCTAATGTGCTGCGAGTGTGATCTTGAATGCAAGTTGTTAGTACTTGAGTGTGATACTCTGCATGGCTATGCTATGGTGATTTTTTGGAATAGAAGAACCAATGTTCATCAGCAAGATAGATGTGCACAACGGGAATAATTTGTTGAATAAATTAAATTATGCGTTGATCAATTGGTTGCCAATAACCTGTGATACACTGGCCATAAAATTGGATGGTGTGTATACAACCAGTAGGTACGACGATCAATGTCGAATGGTCATAGAGTTCTTGTATAAGTGTGCTGTAGAATTTGATGGTTTGGAGGCAAGTATGAAAGGACGAGTCTGAGTTAGAGAGTCATTGTTTATATTGAATAAACATGACATATTCATTGTATCGAGGTCCTTTAAAAGGACTAAAGTACAGTTCAGGATCATCGGCAATAAAGAAATTGAAATAAAGTTACTTTGGTTGAACGAATTCTCTAGTGAGGAAATCCAGAAGGGAATCTCTCTCTCCATTAATGATTTCAATATCAAAATCAAAGATTGAAAGTATTGCTTGCCAGTGACCAAAAATTTGAGTATACTCTTGTAACCATACAGGAAGATTTTTCTTAAGCATTTGAAATAATGGTTTACATATATATATATATATATATATATATATATATATATATATATATATATATATATATATATATTATATATATATATATATATATATATATATATATCTATATATATATATCTATATATATATATATATATATGTATGTGTATATATATATATATATATATATATATATATATATATATATGTATATATATATAATATATATGTATGTATGTATATATATATATATATATATATATATATATATATATATATATATATATATATATATATATATATATATATATATATAGGGGATGTTATACTCTAGAATCTTATGGTCACTTTTTTCCATGATAAGCAAATACCGTTGGGGCTACTGAGGAATTTTCCTCCATCAGACAATTATTTAGTTGAATCATGAATGCCAATGTGGCTTGGCCGAATGTGATTCGATAGAATACTGATGACAGCATCACTATAATGCGAATCAAGTTCCAATTCATGCATCATGTAGAAAATTATTGGTACACCATAAGCAAGGGGAGTTTTATGGATGGCGAACAAAGACATGATTCTGAAGAAATGCAATGCTATATGTAATCTACAACAGACATGGTAGCAGATACTAACCTGTGGGTCACATTGATCATTCATTGTTTAACAGTGGTACATGGACAATAGTTAGCTCAATTACAAATGTTTCTAGGCAATATTGCCAAATATCTGAATTTAGATTTTATTTATATCTTTGTGCTTCTCTTTATAATAAAAAAATAAAAAGGGTATGTCGGGGCTGATATGGACACACATACCTTCAATTCCTCTATTTCACGGTCAAAACTTGAATATGGAGGACCACAGCTCCTAATATTTCACACAAAGCAGTAAGTTGGATTCGAGTGTCTTGAAATCACAATGTAGATCAATATTACATCTCCTATATTCTCTAGGTAGCAAAAGAACACCTTGTTTGCCATATAATCTTACAAAACTCTACCAGCAGAATGAGAAGCGACCTTGTTTGCCATATAATATTACAAAACTCTACCAGCAGAATGGTTTACGCTGCTCGACAAGATCACCAACAGTGGCAACAGAAGGGGTTCCAGACACGCATAAATCTTCCAGGAAAGGAATGGTCTTCCACACTCGCACCATCATTGGAGATTCTTCAGTTCCTGCACACAAGAACTCTAAAATTCTGACCAACAGTACTAGTTGTGAGGTAATACATTAGACACAATTAGAAAGATGATTTCCTCTACTAGGCTTGGCCTGATTACCTAACTTAAATGACCAGGAATGGACCCAATCTAGGACAAACATTAAGGCTTCACAATTTTTAATCTAAACACAGAGTAGCCTGGCCCAGCCTTTTCTTAATGAATACTGCTTGTGCTTTCAAGATGAATTTATTGGACAAACTATAGATGAAATAAATCCAAAATACACTGATCTGAAGCAAACCCAAATATGACCCTAAGTAATCAAAACCAAACGTGTTTGTCAAGCCCTCTATCTTAATTTTAGACGAAAACATCATTACCATTCACCGAAAATTTCACAAAGATAAGCCTCACCTTCAAAGCCTGTATCATTCTCTATGCAAATAGAAGCATAATGAGTATCAACCAACTCCAGAAGGGCAAACTGCCACTTATGGGCAATGTATGTTGATTCAACAATTTCAGGTACAGGGTGGAAAGTTCCTTATAAGTCCCATCCATCACAGAAAAGAATAATGAAACATAATCAAAAGCTAAACTTCTCGAAACCTTTCTAGAAATACAATTAGATGTCATTTGTGCTACTCAGACTTAGCTGTAATTGTCAAACTCAGCCACATATCTAAGTCCCTAACACACCCTTTTCTATAAAATCCTGTCGTATGTTTAGGCCTCAAAATGCAGTGTCAAATATCCACACTTGCATAGAATTCTAAGTTTGAGCATCAAAGATGCTACTGAAGTGAAATGAGTTTAAGTAACAATGAATGGCCATATATTAACAAGAAAATACCAAACAATGCAAAAACATCCATTATTGTCTGCCAAGTTCCAGTTACATGGACATTGTAATACCCATGTATTCCACTTTTCGTTAAGCTGGTGGTGACGCTCTTTTTACGTTATAAAAACCGTATCTTATTAGCGATATGAGCTAAAATTGTTTTCTAAGTGCCTATGTGAGCGTTAATTTTATTAAAAAGAATGTTATTGTCACTGTTATTATTATTATTAATATTATTATTAGCTTTGAAAATCTTTCGATGATTTTTAATAAGCGTTATTAACGGTTATTAATAAATACTAAGTCGATTAGAAACCCAAATATGATTAGGTTGTCAACCTTAGAAACAGCTTGATAATTATAAAATCGGGCCTAGACATGCTTGGGAATGAATAATCGATGAATGGTTGGGTTATCGATTATTGAATTTAGAGTTTGGGATGCAAATTAAGCTAGCGACACTGATTCCTGAACAGCTTGGACCAAAATTAATGAAAGAGATTAGGGACGGGCAAACTTGTAAATTCATGCGTGCCCTTCCTTCCTTCCCCACCTACTGCGACCCCCCCTCAACACTCTCTCTCCTCTCACTCTATTGCCCATCTTCTTCCTCCTCCTCTCCTCCTCCATTAATGACACTTCCAAGCTCAAGTCCAGCAGATTTTCGCCCCATAAAAACCATAAATTCATCCCTTTCGGCCTCCCCCATGAGCTAGCTTCCGTTTGGTGTGAAACCTGGGTGAAATTGAGCGAACCCACCACATTTTCTCGGTGGGTTTGGAGCACGAATTCGGTATCCCAACACTTGTAAAAGCCAGCCATGCAATTCAGCGTTTATTTATTTCAAAATCTCTATAATTGAAGGTAAAATTCGCTATTTTCAAACACCCAATTCAATCTCAATCAATAAGTGAGTTTGGGTTTGTTTTTGGGTTCGAGTTTTTAGAAATTTGGGCACAATTTGGTCATTTTTGAGCGTGGGTAAGTAAGTGCTGAAGAAGTGGAGTTATTTGAGCCCTTAAAGTCGAGCCTACAACCGTGAATCGAGCCTCTAGCTTGGGTTTAAGGTGAGGGTTCCTTTCCTCCTAAATTACTACTAATTTCAATGATTTTAACTAATTTAGTTAGCACATGTTAATCGAGGTTAGAAATCAGTTTGGGTAAAATTAGAATTGAAATTGAGGAAATTGCGAACATGATGCTAATTGTGGTTTAATTGCATGTTAAAACTGCTATTAGATTATTAATGGTTAGACAGTTTGAAAGTTCGCTAAGTTAAAAATAATTAGACTATTGCCTTAGTGTTCTTACTTCATCAGTTTATTAGCCTTGAATCATGTTTTAAAGTTCAAACATGCTAATCGGTTGAATTAAGGCATTAGTAAAGCATGTTGGTTTCGGTTTAGAAGCTATCGCTAAATCAATACAGTTGCGTTTAATTTATATATTTGGCTATTGATGGGAATGCTATGCTTATATATGATGGTTTTGGTGAATCATTGGTTTGTTTATGATAATATTAAACCGATTAGAAGTTGGATGGCTCGAGGTGGAACTATTGAGTGGTTTGAGGTTCTTCTGATCGGCACTGTGCGAGGAGGGAGATAGGGTTGTGAATTGCCGCAATCGTGTTGATCACGAGGCCACGTGTGGCTTAATGAGTTGTGATATGAAGTGTATGAATGTGCTATGTGTGAACCCCTTTTCCCCTGATATGCTGCGTGACGTTATGTGATTAATTCTTGAAACTTTAGAAGTCTTTAAAAAGAAAAGGTCATTTAGAAAGTTCGTTTTACACGTTTGAAAATACTTTTATGTTTGTCAGTTGCTTATTCGCGTGTTAGGACGTCTAAAGCGTAAAAAGGATCCTAAACTATTGAACTATTTAGTTAGTGACTCAACATAATAGTTGATAGGTTTAGGAAGTTCAAAGGCAACTAAAACTGAGTTCGAAAAAGTTTTCAAGGCATTGGTTTGGGCATGACCCCTCCTCGTGTTTAAAAGAATTTAAACGACCCAAAAAAGAGCACCTTAAGGTGCTAAATATGAAGCTTAGCTTATTTGCATGTTATTTGCTTACTTTTAGTCTCTATTGAGTTTCGATTAAAGAGCTAGTAAGTCCATAATAACTTTAAGAAGCATTTGTGTCGAAAATATAGAAAGAAACCTTAAATTGCTTTATAAACGAGCCAAGTACTTTAAGTTTTTGAATAATAGCAAGTTTGGGAACGTTTTAAGCCTTTAGTTTATTTATGCACCCACCTTAAGTTTTAAAAGGAATTGAAACGAGCTATAGAATGAGAACTGGAGTTTTTTTTTAATTACGAATCTAATTTGAGTTACACGCTAACTAAGTATTTTGAGTTAAGTTTTGAATCATAATGAGTTTGAAAGCGATCGAAGGTCTTAATTCGCATAAGCACCTCTCTTTGAGTTAAAAAGGAATTTTCAAACAAATCTAGCTCGCATTTATTGCTAACTAAGCATTTAAGTCTCAAATGGATTTCGATTTCGAACTTATTTGAATTAAACATTAACTAAGCACATTATATCTTAAACGAGTTTCGATCTATGAGTTAGTAAACGTATTATGTTTATACGAAGCATTTAAGTTGAAAACGAAGTTGCTTTACAATTTAGCAACCCTATTACATTTATACGAAACTTCTAAGTTGAAAACGAAGTTGTTTTATGATTTAGCAACCCTATTACGTTCATACGAAGCTTCTAAGTTGAAAACGAAGTCGTTTTACGATTTAGCAAACTTAATACGTTCATACGAAGCTTCTAAGTTGAAAACGAAGTCCTTTTACGATTTAGCAACCTTATTACATTTATACGAAGCTTTTAAGTTGGAAACGAAGTCGTTTTACGATTTAGCAACCTTATTACGTTTATACGAAGCATTTAAGTTAGAAACTAAGTTGTTTTACAATTTAGTAAATATTTTACGTTTATAAGAAGCGTTTTAAGTTATTTACGAAGTTGATTTACGTGTTAGCAAACTTATTATGATTATGAGAAGCTTTTAAGTTATTTACGATGTCGATTTATGAGTTAGCAAACTTATTCCCCTTATAAGAAAGTTTTTAAGCCAAAAACGAATGAACTATAAACATGTCGAAAGGTTATGGTCGTTTCGTTTAAAAGTAAGATTTCAGCAAAGTAAGCATCTGAAGAAGAGAAATGTAATGCGATTCTAAGGGCTAAGAAAGTGCTAGGCAGGTGGCCAGACCTTGAGGGTGGGAACTGGGTGCCAAGATAGCATGAGCTGTTTCCCACTAAGGTAATGTTGGGAGCTGGATGCAAAGATGGCGTGGGCTATTCCCGGGAGCTGGACTCAAGATATGATTATCTTGGTGTGAGCTGTTTCCTAATGTATGACGCGTAAGAAAACCTTGAGGGAGACTAGACTCAGGATATGATTATCCTGGTGTGAGATGTTGCCCCATAAAGGATAGTATCGAGGTTAGAGTTGCTATGCTAAGATGCGTTTTGGCCAAAAGTTAAGTACGTATAACCCGGGGATAATGTAGATTATGAGTGATGATCTTACTTAAGGACGGTATTGACCTCCCCTAGCCAGCACAATAAGATGTTTTTTTATGTTATAAGTAAGTTCCTGATAAAAAAGACATTTGGCTTTTTGCCATTCTAAGCAGTTCAGAAAAGAAAAGAAGTTCTTTTAAAGGGATACGAGCCTCAAGAGGTCAAGTAAAGCATTTTTAAGAAAAGAAGAAAGCTTTCAAATGTACGTAACTTGCATATCTTTTATGAATGTGTTCTGAACATAGTTTAAATGAAATTGCAAATGAAGTATAGTTACATTCTAGTAATGCATCATACATTCAAGCTTTTTAATGTGCATATTCGATGAAAGAATGTTTCTTGCCAAATCTTTCTTACCAGTTTAGATGTTTCGAGAACTTTTAGAAAGAATTATAAGCTTTAAAGTTGTTTGTGTGGATTATAAACCATTCTTGATATTTATCGAGAGTCACTATGTTTTCAAAAGTGAGTTTGAAGGCCTTTATATTCAATCCTTGTTGCCTACTTATTTATGTGCCTGAATGCCTGCTAGTAGGCAAGTCTGGTCGTTGAGGGCCTAGAATTGAGTTGAGTGGTTAGAATGAAGTTTTAATGGGGGTGGTCTTTCCTTGGGGATTATGATTGCCTAATATGATAGTAAAGTATGAATGCATGATATGTGGCTATTATTAGTATTATTACCTGCAACTGTTTTGGATTTTAAGGAGTAGAGGATTTTTCACTGAGCGTGTGGTTGCTCATCCCTTTATTATTCCCCTTTTTTCTAGGTTCAATTTGAGCAGGTATAAGAGATACTTTAAACTTGTTTTGATGCCGACTCCTTAGAAGTCTTTGCCAGCTTTGCAAGTGTTCAATCTACCACATTGTAAACTTTTAAGTTATCGTTGTATGTGAAAGCATATAGCCGACTCTGTACTATATATGTAGCTGTCTAACCCTTGTTTTAGTTGTTAATTCATTAGTGATCCAGGCAAGTGAGCTGAGGCAGTGAACTTAGGTTACTTTAGCAAATGTTACACCCTATCCCTAGTTTACAGGTACCCTTAGCTAAGTTAAGACCCTCAGATGTTGCTAAAACAAGGGAAACTCTTGCAATTTTGTTCCAAAATGACTATCTAAATGCTAATCCAAACCGTCCATCTTCAAGAGCCTTAAGGATTTCCTTCTAGGAAGTCCTAGTGGTGTGGCTCTTCTTAGATTAGGGGGTTACAGACATGAAGCAAGAAAAGCACTTAGCAAGACACACTGTACAACAAATTCCAAAGAAACTCTCTTCAAAAAGGAGAAACTTGTTAGTAACAACATAAGAACACACAAGCTATATACCCCCTTCTCCGGTCAACCTGAACAAAGTTCCAATGCAAAATTATAATATCTTCGTAACAATATGAAATTAAAATTATAGCCAGGGCAGCCAGAACTCATTATTGATTTTACACCGTTCTAGTAGAATCAATACATCATACAAAAATATAATTTAAATAGCACTATGCTTCTTTTCTCACAAGAATAAGATAAAAACAAAGATTGATGTAGAATACCTTAGAGCTAGCAATGTATGGAACATCTGGCACAGAGATGGAAGAAGCCTTGCAAGAAATCCTGAAGGTGTTGAATGGGGTGGCAGAAAAACCCCTTCCTAATGCTTTTACATATGATTCCTGAGAGTGATATCTTTATGAGTAAGAAAAGGGCCTTAACAGCTATTGAATTAGTTATACAAGATATGATTGCCATTATCACTCCCATTCTATTTATTCCTAAGACACCTCAATTCTTAGGTAAAATCATTATGTGAAATCAATGCAGAAGTATGAAACAAAGTACTATAGAACATGTCTACAGATGATTAAGACATGTCCACCACAATATTTGTCAGTTAGGGGTTGTCCTTAATGTTGTTTAGTGTTAGTGAGTGATTGAGCGCCCACTAGTGTTGATGAGTGTTGATCGGTGCCAAGTATTAGCAAGTTATAACTACGAAGTATGACTAAGGTTGATAAGTGGCTAGTGCTAATGAGTACTAATCAACCTTATTCAATGTTGTTCAATGTTGATTGGTGTTGATCACTATTGAACGCTAATGATAAGTGCTTATGATAAATTGAAATGAACAAGCATGAATAAATGGATAAGTCCTTTTACCTTGGAAATAGGATAGCACAAGACAACAACATATAAAAACCTATATGAGTTTCAACACTTGGATAGAAGACAAAGTTTTTTGGGGGGCGGGGAACCAATTTAAATATCTTTACCAACAGATGAGGATTTCTTGCATAAAATTCCTTACCTTAAGCGTTCATAATTTTATAAACTCCTGTCGTCACTTTCCAGGGTCTGACATATTAGCAAGTGTTCAACTTCATGTCGACAAAAGAAACGACGAGCAAATGACATGACATCATTCCTTATTATCCGTTTCTTTTCTTCCACATCAATTCCAATCTACATTACAAAGAAGTGAATCAAGGGTAATCACAATCAAGACAAGCTATTCCATAGGTCATATAAACATAGACATTGCAAAAGAGAAAGATAAGAGTATCACAGGAGAGTGAGCTATAATTCTACAGGCAAACAAGGAAGAGGTGTGTGATAAATTGAAATGCTGAGGCGGTAGACTATATCCACTTGCAAATCGCCTGTCCACCTAAAAACTTCATTAGAGAATAATGAGCAAAAGCACACAACTTATATGGAGAGACAAAAACAGAATATATTTAGAGAAAACTGACCTCTGGTTTTCCATATGAGTTTTTCTTAAAACTTAGAGATCTTGGATCAATCCTAGGATTCGTCTGATCTACCAAGAAATGAGCATGTTCTGTAAGTGCCGCTCATGAATTATTTCATTAAACCATATGAAATCACTTCAATTCTCATGCGACAATGCCAAAATATAATAATGTTTTACATGAAAAGGAAATTTTAGTAAAACGGAAATTTCTACTTGACAATCTGGTTAAGATAACAGGGCTTGCTGTAGCTTAGCATGACTTGCATATGCTGCATTCATGTCAAATGATAGGGATGCAATTTGAATGCCACTAAAGAAATGGAACCTCATCAAGTACATGTTTAAGACAAAAAGTACAGAATTCCTTCCCTCAAAGCAATACATTACTAACAGTCCTAATATTAGAGAGTACCAAAAAAAACTAATCAATTAATATATACAGAAACTATAAAGAAGAAAGCTATAACATAAACAGACACAAATATACAGACCAAATAGCATTAAAGGTTGAATCACCAATTAAGAAAGGAGACTTTAACAAACTAATTTTCTTTCTAATATACAGCCAGTATTGCATCCGAAAAAAATGGGTCATGCAAGCATGGAACGGTATCAAGGACAAATCAAGCAGAGCAAGATTCATGTTTAAAATGAAGATACAACAGGTTTTACAGGCTGAAGTCCATCTAATTTGAAGAAACTCAAAAACGACATGCAGTGTAGCTGAATTGACATCCCACCCACACAAAAGAGATAGCCAAAAACAAGAACAGAAGATAAGACCTACATCTAGAAATGGTAGTGCGAACAAGAGTGCGAGCTAAGATGGCTCTCTTCCTGAGCTCATCATCCTTCAAGCTAAGCACAGTTTGTTTCTCAGAAGGAGAAAGTATTTCCAAATACTGCTCTAAAAGGGAGGTGCCGTGTACTTCATCTAGAATCACATACCACATATGAGCTTCCCAGTAAAAGATTTCACACTTAGGAAAAAAATATATCAACTTGGGGACTATCATAGTATAATTAGATAAATTTTGTTAACAAATCTCAAAAAATGCACAATAAGTTCTTATCAAAACTGCAAGAGAAAGGCATAAGAGAGATACATTGGACGTGCAAGCGGCATGGGGTGCAGAGGCTGAGATGAGATAGAGATATGCCTGTTTAAGCAGCGGATGTTCATTGCTGCCATGTAACTGCCTTTATTGAATTGGGTTAAGAATGTTGAATGTGGAGAAAATGATAACAGCATGACGTTGGAATTGAATAGTAAACCTTAACCCCACTGTAAACTTTTCACAAGCTCGATTGATGCTAGTAATTAGGGTTCCCCTCATAAACCCTAGCTCTAGAACCCAATAGCCAGAATACCTGCATTAACTTCCTTCAATTACATCAATTCTAAGGCAAAGTTTGATAATACCAATTTCAGTTAAGTATGCGGTCTTGTTTAAAAAAAGGGGAAAAACCTAATTCAATCACATCACAGTGAAGCTCTTCCTCTTCCTCTTCTCTATCTTAGATAACCCCAAACCAAATCAGGGCCACAGCGTCAATCAAGTATGCTTTCTCAAGAAGCTCAGTACGGCCAAGTATAGCAAATTACGCTTAATCAATAAAGTGTTCCTTTTCTTTGCCCCCCCCAAAAACAAAATCGTCGACACCCACTTAACTTCCTCACTTCAAAAGCCCTTTAATTGAAGACGCTGAACAGTTGCTACTTATGCAGTTGTGCTTGCTTCTGTCTCTATGTTTTCTTCTTGGTTGAATAGTGCTGAAACCCTAGCCAAGGCTAATGCAAGTACATTTTCTTGTTCCTTCTTCATTCTTCTTTCTTCATCCTTCTTTTCCTCTACTCCTTCTCTGTTTTCCGAACCCCAATGGAGGGTTTTCTTTTTCTTCTTTTTTCGCCTTCTGAGTCTGCTGCTGCTTCATTCTTCTTCTGTTTTTTATCTTTCTTCTTTCTTCTTCTTTGTTCCTCTCCTCCTTCTCTAGTTTTCGAACCTTAAAATGGGTTTTTTTTCCTTCTATTTTTTATTCCATTTGTCTATTTCTTCTTCTTATTTCCGAAACTCTTTTTTGCTTTTCTTGTTTTAAGCTGCTGTTACTGCCTGTCTATTTTGGGGTTTGAAAAACAATAGAGTTAGGTGTTTTGCTTCGTGCCTTCATGAGCTGCTACCTGACTCTATTGATTTAATTTGGTTGTTTTTTTGGTGATAATTGTAGTGAATTCAATTCTTCTGTTGATTGTTGGTTTCAATGGATGATCAATTGGGTAATGCATTGGGTTCGGTCTCTTCTTGTAACGCCCCCAACCCGAGGAGGGTTCACACCGCCAGGACTTCCTAGAAGGAAATCCCTAAGGCTCTTGAAGATCGAGGGTTTGGATTAGTATTTAGATAGTCATTCTGGAACAAAATTGCAAGAGTTTCCCCTATTTTAGCAACATCTTAGGATCTTAACTCAGCTAAGGGTACCTATAAACTGGGAGTAGGGTATGACATTTGCTGAAATAACCCAAATTCAACTCCTCGGGCCACTCGCCCGGGCTTAAACACAGTTAACCAACTAACAAGCTGGGGTCAGAATGATATATATACAGGTACAGAGCCGATTATACACTGTCACATACAATAATAAACTTTAGTATTTACAACGTGGCAGATCGAACACTTGCAAAGCTGGCAAAAGACTTCTAATGGGTCAGCATCAAAACAACTTTAGAGTATAAGACTCAGTAAGAATTCCCCTGTCCCTTATGACCAAAACCATTTGCAGGCATTAATACAAATAATAGTCACATATTACGTATTTGAATACTACTATCATATTAGGCAATCATAGTCCCCATGGAAAGATTACCACTCATATACTTCACTCTAGCTCCTCAACCTAGGTCCTTAATGACCAATCTTCCTTTCTAACAAGCATTCTGGTACGTCATCAAGTAGCACAAGGACAAATATGATGCTTTCAAATATACTTGTGAAAATATAGTGACTCTCGTTATATTCCAAGAATAGTTTATAAATCGCGCTAACTTCTTTAAAACTTATAACTCTTCTAAAAGCTCCTGAAACATCCAAATTGGTAAGAAAGGCTTTGCAAGAACATTCTTTTGTAAGATATGCACCTTTAAAAGCTTAAATGTTCGATGCATTACTAGGATGTAACCAAACTTCATTTGAAATTTCATTTAAACTATACTTAGAACATGTTCATAAAATATGTGCAGGTTATGCACATTTGAAAGCTTTCTTTTCTTTCTTAAAAACACTTGTCTTGGCCTCTTGAGGCTTGTATTCTTTAAAAGAACTTATTCTGTAATGGTTCTCGAATGACCCTTAGAAATCTTTCTTTCTGAACTACTTAAAATGCCCAAAATGCCAAATCTCCTATTTATTAGGAACTTAGATATAACATAAAAACATCTTGTTATGCTGGCTAGGGGAGGTCAACACCGCCCTTAAGTGAGATCGTCACTCATAACTCATGTTACCCCCTGAGTATACGTACTTAACTTTTGGCCAAAATGCATCTTAGCAGAGCAACTCTAACCTCAATATTGTCATCTGTGGGGCAACAGCTCACACCAGAATAATCATATCCTGAGTCTAGTCCCCATCAAGGTTTTCTTGTCCATCACACATCAGGGAACAGCTCACACCAAGATAATTATATCTTGAGTCCAGCTCCCGAGAACAGCTCACGCTATCTTTGCAACCAGCTCCCAACATTACCTTTAGGGGAAACAGCTTACGCCATCTTTGCGTCCAATTCCTACCCTCAAGGTCCACTTGCCTAGCACTTTCTTAGCCTTTAAAATCACATTTCTTTTCTCTTTTTTTGTTGATTACTTTGCTGAAATCCTATTTTTAACAAATCGACCAAAGCTTTTTGAAATATTTATAGATCCCTTGTGTTTAGTTTAAAAACTCTCTTTAAATAAAATAAATTCGCTAACTCGTACATGAAGTCTTCGTTTTAACTTAAAAACTTTTTTTTTAGTAAATGAAGTAAGTTTACTAACATATAAATCGACTTCCTTTTAAACTTAAAAGCTTCTTATAAACGCAATAAGTCTGTTATCACGTAAAATGACTTCGTTTTAAACTCAAAAGTTTCTTATAAATGCAATAAGTTAGTTAACATATAAAACGACTTCGTTTTAAACTCAAAAGCTTCTTATAAACACAATACGTTAGTTAACATGTAAAACGACTTTGTTTTAAACTCAAAGGCTTCTTATAAATGCAATAAGTTAGTTAACACATAAAACGACTTTGTTTTAAACTTAAAAGCTTCTTATAAATACAATACGTCAGTTAACACGTAAAACAACTTCGTTTTAAACTCAAAAGCTTCTTATAAATGCAATAAGTTAGTTAACATGTAAAACGACTTTGCATTAAACTTAAAAGCTTCTTATAAATGCAATAAGTTAGTAAACATATAAAACGACTTCATTTTAAACTCAAAAGCTTCTTATAAACACAATACATTAGTTAACACATAAAAAGACTTTGTTTTAAACTCAAAAGCTTCTTATAAATGCAATAAGTTAGTTAACACGTAAAATGACTTCGTTTTAAACTTAAAAGCTTCTTCTAAATGCAATACGTTTGTTAATTCATGAAATGAAACCCATTTGGAACTTAAGGTACTTAGTGTTTAACTCAACTAGGTTCGTAACAAAAATCTGCCGTTGTCATTTTATAACTCGTTTTAATCCCTTTGTAAAACTCAAGGAGGGTGTATAAATAAACTGAAGGCTCAAAACATTCCCAAGCTTGCCACTATTTCAAACTTAAAGCACTCAGCTCGTTTATAAGGCAAACTAGGTTCCTTCGTAAACTTTCAACGTAAATGCTTCTTAAAAATCGTAATGATTTTTCTAGCTCGTAACTCAGAACTCAATCGAAACTCAAGTAGGCAACTAGCACACAATTCAAGCTAAATTTCATAATTAATACTTTAAGACGCCCTTTTTCACACCGCTTAAATCCTTCTTAAACATAAAGAGAAGTTATATACAAACCAATGCCTTAAAACATTTTCGAACTCACTTTTAGCTGGCTTTTAAACTTCCTAAACCTATCGCCTATTTAGTTGAGTCACTTCCTGAGTAGTTCGACGATTTATGATTATTTTGGACTACAATCATCTTCGTAACTGACAGGCAATTGGAAACTGCTTAAAAGCATTCAAAATTATAAAAACATGCCTTTAACAATCCTTCTTAAATAGGTCTAAATTTCAAGAATTAACGACTTAATGTCACGTAGCACATTGAGGGGAAAAAGAGGTTCACAACTAGCACATTCATACACTTCATAGCACAATTCGGTAGAATTTACCCAATAAGCCATACGTGGCCTCGCAATCCATGTGATTGTGGCAATCACAACCCAGGCTCTCTCCTCACACAATACCGACCACAAGAACCTCAAATTCCTCAATAGTTTCACCTCGAGCCATCCAACTACCAACTCGGTTTAATAACATCGTAAACAAACCAATAATTCACAAAGCCATCATATAAAAGCATAGCATTCTCATCAATGCCCCTATATAGAAATTAAGCACAGCTAACTGATTTACCGATAACTTCTAAATAGTAATTAACATGCTTTACTAATGCCTTAATTTGCCTAATTAGCATTTTTAAACTTCAAAACATGATTCAGGGCTAATAAACTGACAAAGTGACAACACTAAGGCAATGATCTGATTATTAATAATTCAGCAAACTTCCAAGTTATCTAGCCATTAAGAATCCAGCAGCAGTTTCAATATGTAATTAACCCACAATTAACACCATGTTCGCAATTTCCTCTATTTCGATTCTAAGTTCACCCAAGCTGATTCCTAACCTCAGATCAATATGCGCTAACTAATTTTAGTTAAAAATCATTGAAATTAATAGTAATTTAGGAGTAAGGAAATCCCCACCGCGATTCCCAGCTAGGTATTCATTCGAAGGGCTTGTTGACTCGACTTTGGGTACTCAAACGACTCCAACCTTGCCCTCTGGTCATGCGAGCAGCACCCAACTTACGCCCAAACCTCACTAATTCAAACCCTAAATAGACTCAAATTTCATTTATCAACTTGAGATTGAATTGGGTGTTTGTAGTTGCGAATTTTTACTCCAATTTATAGAGGATTGAAATAACTTGAAGCTAAATTGCAAGGCCATACCTGAGCAAGTGTTCGTGCCCTAATTCGTCGGCCAAAATCCTCCATAAACATGGCAAAGACCTTCGAATTTCGACCCAAATTCGCGCCAAATGAAGGCTAGCTCATGGGGAAAGCCGAATGGGTGGGATTTGCAGTTGTGTGAGGTGAAAATCTGCTCAATTTCGAGCTCTTATGGCGCATGAATGGAGGAAAACGAGAGGAGGAAGAAGAAGAACCGAGAGGAGAGAGAGAGGTGCGAGGGGGGTTCATGCATGAAGGAGGCAGAAGGAGAGGGGGTCACATGCTAATTACCAAAATGCCCCTCCCTCTCTCTTTTTATTATTTTTCTCCCAAGCTCCTTAAGAATTGGTACCGCTAACCTAATTTAACCCAAATTCTAAACACAATATCGATAACATGACCTTTCATCGATTACTCGTCCTCAAAAATATTTAGGTTCGATTTAATAAACATTGAACTACTTCTAAGGTTGGCAACCTAGCCGTATTCGGGTTCCTACTTGAATTAGTACTCGCTAACAACCGTTAATAATGCTTATTAGAAATCATAGAAATATTTTCAAAATTAATAATAATGATAATAATTTTAATAGCGACAATAATATTCTTTTTAATAAAATCATCGCTCACATGGGCACGTCAATAATAATTTAACTCGTATCATTAAATAAAATATGTTTTTATAACGTAAAAAGGCGTTAGGAACAACTTAACAGAAAATAAAATACGCAGACCTTACACTTCTAAATCCTTAGACCCAGGAAGGAAGTATGACATACAAGATCAAAACAATAAAAATAATTTTTTTTTTGTAACTTTTGTGGAGTGAGGACCATGATGTCTTTTATGACTTCTACTCGCTTATGGTGTGTGTTTGGACTTAGGAGATGCTATGAGACATGTTATCGTATTTTATTACTATATTTGCTTTGCGTGATATGTGTTTTATGTTTCCCTTCAATGAATATGCTTGTTTTGTGTCTTTTAAGACCTCTACTCTCTTATGGTGTGTGTTTGCAGATGCTATGATGATATGTTATTGTATTTTATTACCACTTGCAGTGTTTTCCATAGTTATCGCGATGTCTAATTCCTTATTTGATGCAATTATAAAGATTATTTTCAAAAAATTATGGTTTTGACATGATTTTGATGTGCATTTTTGAGTAAAAGTATGCGTTACGTCCAAAAAGCCCTCACCTTTGCTTTAGAGCCTGCACCCTAGGCCCCAAGACCTTTTGTGCTTTTTAGCACCTCAAGCTTTTTTAAATCTAAGGTAGCAAGACACTATAGGTTTTTATATGTTGTTGTCTTGTGCTATCCTATATCCAAAGGTAAAAGGACTCATCCATTCATTTATGCTTGTTTGTTTCAATTTATCATAAGCACTTATCATTAGCGTTCAGTAGTGATCAACACTAATCAACACCGAACAACATTGAATAAGGTCAATTAGTACTCATCAGCACTAGCCACTTATCAACCATAGTCATACTTCGTAGTTATAATTCGCTAATATTTGGCACCGATGAACACCCATCAGCATTAGTGGGAGCTCAACCACTCACCAATACTAAACAACATTAAGGATAACTCCCAACTGATAAATATTGTGGTGGATAGGGAGTTTCTAAGGAGTTTGGTGCATCAGCCACAATTAAAGGCAAACTGTGAAAAAGACGGGGGGGATTCAGTTGCTATAGGTAGCCTCTAAACTATGTCTTAATCATCTGTAGACATGTTCTACAGTTGCTTTGTTTCATACTTCTGCATTGATTTGACATGAAGACTTTACCTAAGAATTAAGGTGTCTCAGGAATGGATAAAATAGGAGTGATAATGGCAATCGTGTCTTGTATAACTGATTCAATAGTAGTTAAGCCCTTTTTCTTACTCATAAAGATATCACTCTCATGAATCATATGTAAAAGTAATGGGAAGGGGTTTTTCTGCCACTCCATTCAACACCTTCAGGATTTCTTGCAAGGCTTCTTCCATCTCTGTGTTGGATGTTCCATACATTGCTAGCTCTAAGGTATTCTACATCGAACTTTGTTTTTATCTTATTCTTGTGAGAAAAGAAGCATAGTGCTATTTCAGATGGTATTTTTGTATGATGCATTGATTCTACTGGAATGATGTAAAATCAATAATGAGTTGTAGCTACCATGGCTATAATTTTGATTTCATATTTGTAACACCCCAACCCCTAAGGGCTAGGAGCGTTACATTTTACTTACTCCCTACTTAACTTCTGGGGCGAAATAGACAGAGTTTCCCCTAAAAAGTGACTATTTCTAGGGTAAAAGCCTTACAATAAATCCTTACAATCAACGGAAGTGCAAAACATTCTAAAATAGGCTCAATGGCTACACACCGGAGTTCGTAGCTCAACGAGCAACTCGCTCGGAGTACATCAGCCAAATAGTTCATGAATACATGAGAAGTGAAAGATACAACTCAACAGTTCACACAACTGGAGTACTGGGGTTTACATCCCAAAACATAATTGATTTCAGCTAAAAGGACAACTGACTAATAAGATGGTTGGCTCACATGGCCATACAGAGCGATTTCTAAACCGAATGCACTACATAAACTAGAATACTTGTTTACAAATGTTTATAATTTTAGGAATACATTACATGACTTCGTTAAACATGTACGACCCCCTTTCAAATGGGCATATATAACACCTTGCAAGCGTAGATAAACTCTATCTTAGTATAAGTGACTTGACTTTTACTTGTCATCTACTTGTCATAATGCAAACCTGGGGAAAAAGGAGAAAGAGTAATGGGATGAGCAACTACACGCTCAGTGAGTATTTCCCGCCCCCCCTTAAAACCAAAATCGTTGCAGGCAATAGTACCTTTAATAGCCACATATCACGTGTTAATGTATTATTATCATATTAGGCAATTATAGTCTCCAAAGACGGTTCATTACCCATGAACCTCATTCTAGCCGCATAAACTCATTTTTAGGTCCTTGAATGACCAAACTTCTTTACTAACAAGCACTTAAATACACAAGCAAGCATCGAGGGCTAAGCGCAGAACTTTCTTTCACAAAACATGTACATTTAGACTCATACGCTTGATGCATCATAGGATATGGCCATGCTATATTCGAGATTCTATTCAGACTATACTTGCTCATTCATAAGATGTGTGTCAGGTGTACATCGGAATCTTTCTTTTTCATGAAAACACTTTACTTAGCCTTACTTGAAATCTCATTCATGGGGTATTCATAGGATACACACATTTCAAATCTCATTCACATTTTGTTCATAAGAAATACACAGAACATGCACAGAAAGCTTTTCTTCTTTTCTTGAAAACACTTTGCTTAGCCTCTTGAGGCCCATAAAAACTCTTTTCTTAACCTCTTTGAGGCTCATGTTCTTTAAAAGAAATCTCTTTCGTATTGGTCGTATAATAACCTTTATAAGCTTTTCACATTTCATTCAACTGGCCTCTTAATGGCCCTTGAAACTTTCTTTCTTTTGAAATACTTAAAATGGCAAAATGGCAACTGCTTTTCTTTGCTTATTAGGAGAATACATCTGGTATAAGATCATTACAGGGTGCTGATTAGGTGAAATCTATTCTCAAACGCCATAGTCAGACCTAATGCTCACGCTTAAGCTCTTACTCCCGAGATAACTATATATAACATATTGGATCATTACCCTCGTCAGGGTCTTCTAGGGTTTCCTAGTACCAGGACTTATTCTCTAGGCTAGCATCATTCATATCATATTGTCCAAAGTACATTATCTTAGCCAATTTAAAGCGTATGGTCATAACGACTAAAAACTTTGCTGTTTCTTATAGCGAAATTCTTTTTCAAATAGCACTCACTTTTTATATAAATTCCTTAGGAATTCCCCCGTTCTGGCGAAGTTCACTCCCAAAACTATATTCGTGTATTTAAAATAGGCCATCGATTACTAATAGTTATGGCTACTATTAGTTGCAACAATGAAAAATTTCTTTTTTAAACACATCCTCATTCGCAAGGTTAAACTTAATGACATCAAGAGAAGGGGGTTTTACACGTAACACATTCAAACACTTCATCATCAATTTAGTAGAATAAGCCACACATGGCCTCGCAATTTACACGATTGTGGTCAATCACAACCCAGACTCCCTCCTTACACAACACTGACTACAAAGAACCTCAAAATCTTCATTAGTTCATTCTCAAGCCATCCGACTGCTAACTTGATTTTCAATTCCATAGCCATAACATATTATCATAATAGTCACTAAGAAATAGCTACGTATAAACTTACCAAGCCATCAGCATCTATCCAGCAGCATAATACTACAAGCATATATAACCACATATACATATACATCTATATTACCTTAACTTGAAATAATGCTTAATGAACCAGATTAAACTAATCAAGGCATGAACCTCATTTGCATTCATTTCTCACAACGGAAGGTAAACATGTCATTTCATGTCGTTTTCAAGCATAATTTCACTAATCTTAGCAACCATCGATTAAATGCACGCTTAGGTCATTGCAAGGCCACTTTTAAGGATAGGTTAGCTAATTTTACATGCATCGTCTTAAGACACTCTCTGGTGGTTTCGAGAACCTCTTCGAACATGAAACGACTAATTCAGCATACATCAACTTAGAGCACGTATAAGTTGTTTCGAGGCATACTTTTAGACATAATTAAACTAACTTATTAGGCGATGAATCAAAGTGTACTTAGGTTATTTTTAAGGGTCTTTAGCAGACATGAATCACTGAACTAACATGCATCATTTCAAAACATTCATGGATTATTCGAAACTACTTTTCAAGCATGAATTAACTAAATGAACAAGCATCGATTCGAAGTATTCGTATATTATTTCGAAGCTACTTATAAGCATGGCTTAACTAAACTAACCTATATCAATTCAAACCCATTTTCAAGCGCTAATTAACTGAACTAACCTACATCGTTTCAAAGCATTATTAGGTTATTTCGAAGTTACTTTCAGACATGAATTAACTAAACTAACAGGCATCGAAATGCCTAATTTCCTAAACATGTATAATCTAAGCTGAATTCAGTTAAAATAAGCATGCATAATCATTCATCATATTCCCAATTAATCTAACTAATCCTAAACTGACATGCATCACAACTTAAGGCTAACATACTTTCGAAATTACTAATATTTAGGAGGCGAGAAACACCCACCTGGACTCCAAGCTGAGGACCCGTTCTAAGCGCTTTCGAGATCGATTTAGATGCTGAAAAACCTTAATCCTCAATCCAATTAGTCCCAAACGCATGCCCAATAGCTGAGGCCAAACTCTAGCTCGAATGCCTTGCTTGGACCGAAACCTAGCTCCCAAATTCAAGCCCCCTTACATGTGGTTTGGGTCGAGATTGGCCACTCAATTTATAGAGGAGGTTGGTTTGGGGGGTTTGGCCGGATTCCAGTACGTGGGTGGTGTTTTGAGGCCACCGAAAATGTTGCTACCCGGCTTAGTTCGCGGCGAGGAGAGGAGGGAAAAGAGGGTGGTAGAGGTCGGCGGTGCATTGGCTGCACACAGGGACCATCGTGGTCCCTCCCTAGCTCGCCGGCAATGCGTGGGTGGAGGAGGAAGGAGGTGGCAGGCATGGGGTTTCTGGTGGTCGTGTGTGAGAGGAGATGAAGAAGAGCAGTAAAGAGGATTGGGGGTTGGGTCTGGGAACCCAATGAAGCCCCCTTTTTGCTCTTTTTTTTTTGTTCAATTACTACAATAGCTAAGTTCCTGGTCCTTAATTTGTTAACATTCAGTCTACACTTACGTTGAAGCGTTTTAAAACTAGCTTTCTAACTAAAATTGGAAAATGACTAAGTAAATCGAATAACGACTTCGAAGGTGTGAGTTCACATCAACTCAAAAATTTTCTAAATAATCGTCAATAATATTAATAATACAAATAGCGACGAAATATTCTTATTTAATAAATTTACCATTTACGTAAGCACATCAGTAATAACTTAACTTATATAGTTAATAAAAATCCAAATTTATAACGTAAAAAGGCAATACACTCAGCTTGACGAAAAATATAGAATGCGGGTGTTACAATATTGTTACGAAGATATTATAACTTTGAATTGCAACTTTGTTCAGGTTGATCTGGGGAGGGGGTATATAGCTTGTGTGTTCTCATGTTGCTACTACCAAGTTTCTCCTTTTTGAGAAGAGTTTCTTTGGAATTTGTTATGCAGTGTGTCTTGCTAAGTGATTTTCTTGCTACATGTCCATGTAACTGGAACTTGGCAAACAATAATGGGTATTTTTGCATTGTTTGGTATTTTCTTGTTAATATATGGCCATTCAGTATTACTTAAACTCATTTCACTTCAGTAGCATCTTTGATGTTCAAACTTAGAATTCTATGCACGTGTGGATATTTGACACTGCATTTTGAGGCCTAAACATATGACAAGATTTCGTAGAAAAGGTTGAGTTAGGGACTTGGATATGTGGCTGAGTTTGACAATTGTAGCCAAGTCTGAGTAGCACAAATGACATCTAATTGTATTCTTAGAAAGGTTTCCAGAAGTTTGGCTTTTGATTACATCTTATTCTTTTTTGTGATGGATTGGAAAATGTTCACGAAAATAGCAAATTTGATACTAAGGTAGTGTTTGGTTAGAAGGAAAATCATTTTCCAGGAAAATCATTTTCTATGGAAAATGCTTTTCCAAGAAAATTGATTTTCAGTGGAAAATGCTTTTGCAAGGAAAATGGATTTTCATGTCATTTTTCCATTGTTTGGTACAGGATAAGTCATTTTCTATGAAAAAGAGGAAAATCTCAACTGAATTGTTTAAATGGAGAAAAATATTGACTGAATGGTCGTAGTTGATATAAATATCGACCAAATGAAGGAATTTTGAACTTAAAATTCATTTTTGAGCTTTTTTAAATACTTCCTCTTAGATAATCAAATTTCGATCTAAACCGTTGAAATTATTTTAGTGATGAAAAATATTAACTGAATTGTTTAAGTGGCAAAAAATGTCGATTGAATTATTATAGTGGAGAAAAAAGTTGACCAAATGAAAGAAAATTGTACTCAAAATTCGTATTTTAGCCTCTTTTAATCTTTCCTATCCGATGATCAAGTTTCGATCAAAACTATTGAAATTGTTCTAATAGTGAAAAAATTTAATTGCACTCTTTAAGATGCGAAAAATATGAATTGAATTGTCATTGTGGGAAATTTGAGCCTATTTTAATATTTTGAATCTGATGATCAAGTTTTGATCCAAACCGTTGAAATTGTTTCACTGGTGATTGACTGAATTGTTTTGGTGAAAAAAATATCAATTAAATTATCGTGGTAGAGATAAATGTCGATCAAATAAAAAAAATTTGAGCTAAAAATTTGCAATTGAGTTTATCTTAATCTTTCCCATCGGATAGTCAAGTTTTGATCGAAACTGCTGAAATCGAATTTTGCACCTAAATTCAGCTGACCATATTATCAAAGAGTTGAAGGAAGAAAATCAACTTCATGTCTTCTCAAAAAGAAAATTATTTTCCTCTACTAGGGGGAAAATTATTTTCCTTGGAAAATAGTTTTCTATCCTCTATTGTGCCAAACAATGAAAAACTTGAAAAACCATTTTCCAGGAAAATCATTTTCTCCATAACCAAACACTACCTAAAACCTATAATAGTAATCGATACTAAAACATTAATAAAATAAACCAAACAAGAAACAAAATGGAGATATTAATATTATACAGGAATGACTATTTCAGATTGGAGCAAGAAATCAACTGCCATAAATAAGGACACCAAAAATCATTCAGTAAACAAAGACCCTAATGCCATTGCATTGCAAAGTACAAGTCCATAAACAAAAGGTGCATGCAAAAACCAAAGAAAGTAAAAACCCTACCCTCCCCAACATAAGTGCTCGTCAAAGCACATCAGCTATCTAACTTCCAAAAGCAACAGATGAAAATAGAGAATGAGCATCTACTGTTATGCTTAGCATTTGACAACAAACAAAACAGATGCTACCAATTACACTCTTTTACCTGAGTCTAGAGCTGATACACCCAACTCAAGAGGCCGAGATGGACAGAAAGGCTTAGCTTTGCAAACTCATATATAAGGATTCAAGGCATTTCAAGTCAGCTAACAATGCAAGGCCACAAACTTTATGCCACAAAGCAACATGCAGGTGTCCCTAAAGCAGTATGCCACAAACTTTATCAAAAGCCACAAATACCAAACCAATAATAAGGCTGGTTAGAATATGGGCTTAGATCTAAGTATGACACCAAGGTTTTTAAGTCACTAACTCATGAAACCATAAAAGACAACAACAAACACCCAATTACAAGATCAGTTAGAGTGTTAGACAGTTACTCAACGGAGAGACCACTAATCAGAGCGGAATACTTGAATTGCCGAGGCTTGCAGGTAGGGAGCAAACAGTCGACCACCGGGCACCGAGCCACTAACTGCGACTGTCGACCGGTGAAGAGACTCACTAAGTTAGTGTAAGGGAGCGTCGACAGCGAAAATGGAGGGATTCAGACAGAAAGCAGTCACCAACGATCGGAGAACGGCGGTCTGCAATAGAGATAATGCCACCGACCACCGTGAGCAAGAGGAGAGTCACACAGAGATTAGGGAATGGCTAAGGGCTGAATGTGTGAATGTTGAGAGTTTAGGGTTACTGGGTTGGGGAGGGGCGCCGAGACAGAGGCTTAAATACTAGCAATTTTCCTTTAAAAAAATAATAAAATGAGTTCGGTTTGGTTAACCACAGTTAACCAAATTTTTTCACCTCCTGAACCAAAATTGAACCGTGAACCAAAAAATAAACCAGTTCGGTTAACCAAACCGAATATTTAACAACATTAACCGATTTTTCGATTTGATTTTTCGATTTTTCAGTTCAATTTTTCAGTTTCGGTTTTTTTTACTCACCCCTACTGCCATTCCCTTTCTTCACCAAAATCTTTGAAAAAAAAAACTACTAGTCTTGCACAATGGGACAGGAGAAAGAGGGAGAGAAGTGGTTGCCGACTAACTGAACCATGTGTGTCGAGTAATTGAACCAAAGAATTTTCTTAAAAAAAATAAAGTTCCATATGGGCATAAAGCCTGTGCCCGAACAAAAAGCCCAACACAGCGCGCTTCTCGCACCGCTTTTGAAATGGGCTGCGTTCGGCCCTCACCTCAACGCCTCGACTTTTCTATCCTTAGGCGCAATTGGGGCGCGCTTTTTTAATCTAAGCTTGCTCCTATGTTACACTTGTCACATAGACAAATTATTTAAGTTTTTTAAAAAATCTTGCCACATCGTTGAAGTCCATATTGTATTTAAAGCAAAATTTAGGTTGTGATTTAAAAATAAATTGTAAAAGGGACTAACAATGCAAATTAATTTTATAAATTTGATTTATATTTTCTTAATTTAGAAAATATTTATTTTTGATTGGGAAAAATAGTGAAATATTGTATTTATAAGTTTTAACCAAAAAATTGTTTACGTTTGGTAAAAAAAGCTAGTGACAATATTTTGATTGATTTATATCCCATTAATTTACAATAATAATTAATTTTTTAAAAAATAAATAATATATTTTAATTGAATTATTATTCTTAATTTATAAAAAAATTATTTGCCAAAAAAATTAGGGAAAATATTTTTATTGACTTATTTTTTCTTGATTTAGAAAAATAACTATATGCAAAAAAAAGGAAAATATTTGGTTGACTTGTATTCTCTTAATTTATAAAAATAATTATGTACCAAAAAATAATAAAAATATTTTTTTCTAGAAAAAACTACAGAAAGTATTCAAAAAGTAAGAAGTTAGATTTTTTACTAAGTGAACAAAATTTTAATAAGAATAATAGTTTGAAATGAAAATAATATATATCTATAATATCTATAATGAAAGAAGAACGGGCGAAACGGAAGTACAACAACAACAACTCCTCTCAGTGTGGGTTTTGCTTTTACAAGTCTAGGAAGATTCATATATAAGTAGTCTTATTCTTACGCATATATATGCATATAGAGAAATTGTTTCTAATAGACTCACATACCTGCATATGCATGAATAGGTCAAACGGAAGTAATTTGCAAAATAAAAATAGACAATGACCATTAATATCAAATCTAGACCCATCTCAGCCATTAAAAAGGAAAGCCATTAAGAAAAATGTTGCCTTCTTTAACTGTTAGCTACTCAGCTGCTCCATCATCCCACATTACACTATTGCTTATCTCCCTCTATCTTAAATCATATTAACTGACACACTAGTAAGGTAGGTCACATCACTCTCTATCTCTTCTTTCCCTCAACTGAGACATCTACTTCCTCCCAAAAAAACAATAGACCAAATTGCCAAAGGTGTTAATTTAAGAGCTCCCCTGCAAAGGAAAAAGAAGGAGAGAGAAAGGGGGTGAGGGGAGAGACCTCCTCCAGCATCAACCTCTTGCCTCATTCCTCATGTGGAAGCTCATAGGTCAAGGCCAATGCAAGGTATCTGCTTTCATCCACTTCTTTATTTTTTTTGATATTTTAATTAGTTTTTTTTAAATTCTAAAAATAAAGTTGTGTGTTGTAGAGTGAGTCTATGGGTATTATTTTATTTGATCAGTCAAAATGGTGAGCCTTTCATTAAAGGGAGAGAGGATTGTGAGCTAAAAAATTGGATCACAAGCTGATGTGACAGAGGTGGTGAGTTAAAAAATTGACTCACTATTGGGAATGGTCTAAGATATTCATCGATTACTAGTCCACTACTTGGTCAACTAACTTTCCACTGTTAAATTTTGGGGTGGCCCTCAACGCTGACCAATTGACCACACTCGATAGGTTTAGCATGGTTACAAACTCCTCAGTTAACTTTCCAATTTCACCCTCCTAATCATGCCCCGATCCCTAGAAAGGCCTTGCATCATTGAATTCTTCACCCCTCACTTTTATTTCTCAAATAATTTTCTTTTTTTGGCATTTTTTTTGGGTGGTAGAGGTGGTTTTTCAAAGTGGATGAGTGGGGTTGAAAGTGAAAAAAATTGGGGAAGATTTGGGTGTAGAAACGGGTAGTATACAAGTAGAAAGGAGATCACAATTCATGATTAAGGGTTTCAACTATAAGATCATTACATCAAATATTGTTTCGTTTACATTAGTAATTTCTAATGGCAACTGAGAAGAGGAAACAACATGTATGAGACTTGATAGAAATAAGGTTTTTTATATGTAATATTGTCAAGCAGCCACTACCCGGTCAAGAAGTTGTAGTGGATATGAGCTGGTTTTCAACACTTTGAAACATCTTCGAAGAACAGTGTAACAACGGTCAGGGTTACATCAATAATAATCCAAATGAACTATTTAATAGACTTGATTAGCATGGGAATCAAGTGGTCGCTCAACCAGCAGTTGACATGTGCATTGTACGCAAAGAGGACTCTAACTTTGAGGACCTGATCATCATAGATTGATGAAGTGCTTCGCTCCCTCTATCCCTTTTGTTATTTTAGTTTCATGTTTTTCAATCATGGTTTTCATTTTATGTTAATTATGCATGTTATTTCATATTTAAACTTTGGTATTTTGCTCTTTTTAAACATTTATGTTTGTGGGGGTACACTGATATTAACATATCTTTTTGCTACCTGTGGTATGCATATTATACAATTGTGTTTTATTGTAGAGCATTATTACAAATTAGTAGTTGGTAACTAAATGGATTTTGTAAAATAAGCTATATATTGTCGACATAATTTTTAATATGTACGTACACGTCCATCTTTGTTCTGTATGGAAGCCAAAAGGGCTCAAATGTTGTACAACTTTTTTTCTACTTTATCCTCCCTATTTTTCTTTTATTTCACATAAGTCAAAATTAAGCACTTACTATTATCAACAATTTTGCCTGGTAGTAATACCTAGGCTATATTTCATGAAGTGAGGAGGGGGGAACATAATTAAAATTATAATTGACAAAAGGCTATTGGGTCACTTCTTTTCTAATTGAAATTATAATTCACAAAAATCACTAAATTTAAGGCCAAATAAACATAATGGATGGTGGAGATGAATATCAAGCATTATTTTTATCCTTGGTTAATTATAGCTAGTTTTTATTTGCACGCGCGTAATTCCTGTGGATTATATAAAATTTTCTTAATAAAATCATAGATTTGTAAAATAGTCAGGAAATTATACTTACTATGTTATACGAAATATAATGGTAATAGTATACATGATGTATAGTAGAAAACTAATTTTACACAATGAACTCCATATATATTTCTTTTGTATTTGTAGTAGAGAAAGAGTTTTTAAACACTGAAATTCTTAATTAATAGTATAGACCCGTGCTTTGCACAGAGTCTTTTAATATTGAAAAGTCTTTTTAGAACATTACTTTTTGTTTGAATTGGGACAATGATATATAAAAGTATCTACTTAACAACATATTTGTGGTTGTAGTATCAATGAAATTGTGTTAATATGATTGTGCTTTCACCACTTGATTGTGATTCCTATATATACATTTCTACACGTAGAAAATTGTTAACATTTATAGTATATTTTTAATGTTCAAGAGAATGTGGAAAACAACACAACAAAATTAAACAATATCACTTGAAAATATCAATCAAGTGTAAGTATTTATATTAAGTTTAACTGATTGTGTGAAAAATAGCTTGAAGATTGAAGCTATTTTCATTAGTCTCAATTTGTAAGTCACCTCTTCAAATTGTTTTAATTGGAGTGATGTCCTACTCACAAAAATATGATTAAATAAGAAACGCATGTGGGGTCATAGTTCTATATTATAGTTAGGAAAGTAATTGTAAGGCAAAATCTTGAAAAGTCTACTATAGCAGAATAATAGACATAAATTAAAAGGCAATTAAATGGATAAAATTTGTGCGCCAATCACATAATCTCAACAAAACTTATCAAGCATATATTTAAAATAAATTTAAAACAATTATCACAATTAAACCACTTAATCCACATCCTCTCACCCACCCATCCACACCCCAAAAAAAAAAAAAAAAAAAATCCTTTGCCTCAACTCTTTTCTCTATTGTTATTGATCCCCTTATCAATGTCTTGTAGTGGTACTATTCCCTGCTTTCAAGTTGCAATTCACCTTCTTATAAGTGCGACTATAATATATCAAGATCAGACGGGAAAGAAGGGGCTCCAATATATGACTAGAGCAAGAAAGATGATGAAAGTAGGTAGAGGCTCACCAGCTCCCACCTTCATTTTTGAGGAGCGAAGTTTTTTCAGTGCTCGCTCCTCAAAAGTCCACTCTATTGTTGGTGTCCCTCTCTCACAGGCCAGCTCATCACATCCCCGCACCCCCCGAAAGAAAAATAAAAAGGGATGACTGGTTCACAGCAATGGCTATGTTGTGGTTAAGACTTGGCAAATTTTCTAAAGAGTTTGGGTGTAGTAGAAGAATAATGGTTGACAGCGTCAGTGGATAACTGAATACAGAACTATTCAAACCACGCTCCAAGCAAAGAAGTGCACTTGCTCATCTTCTTCCTTCGGAATCCTTGTTAGCTTGAAACAACTTTTAAGATCCTCATTAATGAAACCAATACACAAAAACCCAAGACGCCTTTGTTCAACATGCATCTCAACACAAGTCAAATATAATTACAAATAAAATCAATTAAGACACCTCACACACCTAATTCATCAAACTGTACAAGCATAATACTCCAAAACAAATGGGTCGGATCTCAGGCATCATGCTTTCTAATGCTTAATCAAGGAATTGTTCATAGCTCCTCCCATCAAGAACTATAAATTTATTGAAAAATTAACTATAAAAGACATAGGGATTTAAACTCTATGAGTAGATTATAGGGAAACACATCCCTCGCATTCATGGTAAATGTAATATGTGATGACCACATTAAACCCTGCCATAAAATGGCTTGAAATTGAAAACAAACAAGTAAGACCACGAAGCTAATACTAAACCTCCAAGATTCACCAAAAAAAAAAAAAGAAAACTATTGACAAACCCAGAAAAGGAGACTCACAAATTAGCGTGGACAGACTTCTATTACCAACTTTTTGGGGCTCAACCCTAAAATTTGCAGTAGCTTGAAATTTCTATGAAAGAAATGAGAGAATTAGGAAAGCATAAAATTGTGGAAAAAAATTCCACATAAATTAGAAAAAGCTATAAAAAGAAGACATAGGAAATTAAAATCGAAGTTAATCTAAACGTAAAATCAGAAAATTTTAAAAAAACTAAATCACATAAGTAATCTTCCCTGCCGTATTATTGTTAATTATGTTACTGCCACACTCTTTGTTGTATGTTCCTTTGTTTAAGGAGGTAGTGAGGTAGTTATTTCCATAGCCATTGTCTCCTAAATTCAACATTCAAGTAAAATTAAACCCTAACAAATGAAACTAACCCAAAAAAAACTCAATATTCAAGTAAAATCAAACCTTAACAGATAAAATTAAATCCGACCTCATGGAATTATAGAATCAAATGAAACATCATGTGGATTCACCTATTAAAAGTTTCAACTATTCCTCATCTGGGTAAATTAGAATTCAAAACCCAGATAATCACAGGAGGCGATAAAGATGCATCGAGTGATGAGAACAACATAGAAGTGATGGGAAGAGGCGATCAGCGAATTTCCATGGAGAGACGAGGCATTCAATAGTCTTCATTGGGGGAGTTGTTATGAGAGCAGTGTGTAGATAGGGAAGGAGATAGAGAGGGGGGAGATGTGACAGGAGATGGGATGGTAAAAGACTTGAGATACTGTGAAGACGGGGACAGTTTCAATTATCGAGGTCCTTTTTTGGAAAAAATTATAGGGAAAATTACTAGAAAGTGTTGAAAATTTTTTACATGTACATGGAAGTGTTGTTATAACTTTATGGTGTTATTCTTGGAGACAATTTGCAGACCATTCTTTTTAGGTGACAGGTTATTGCCCGAGCGACAGTTACTTCATTACCCTTAATTAGGAGGGTGCATAGAGTGTGGGAAAAAGAGGGGTAGAAGCTGTGGCCTTGAAACAAATTGAAGCCCTCTCTCTATTCGTATCATTTCAACTCTAATAGTGTTTTTTTCCTCCATGTAATCAAGCCAAGTGAAAGGATATGGGGCTTACAGAAGAGGTATGAATGAACTAAAAGAAAGCAGAGGAGGTGTGAATGTCGGCAATTCAAGTAAGAATGGTGTAGATCTTTGCTTACTATTTGGTTTGGAATTGTATAAGTAGAAGCCGAACCCCTTATTGTGTGAATTTGGGGTAGGGAAAATCTATCTTATTTGTAGGTGATGAGTATGTGGTAGCTGTAGTTGGTAATTATTTTGGTAATTTGAATAGTAAGTGGGATTTAAATTTATGTAAATTTAAGGCTGTGAATTGGTAGTGTTGAAAATATGTTTGGGTTGGGCTGATTTTTGTAATAAGTCATAAAGGGTATATAATTTGTGAAGTATTTGTTATGGTGTCCATATGTGGGAAGAGGGTTATTTTGGCATTGAGGGTGGCATCATTTGAGGAATGGTATGTGTTTTGAGGACCATGATATGGCTTAGTCAATCAATTGTATAACTGATTAGACATATGAATGTGCGTGACGTGTTTAACCCTACAAATAGTAGGGGATATCCCAGGATAGATGTTATTGTATTATGGGTTGATTATAATAGGGTAGTATCTTCCGGGGTAGGCATATGCTTAGAAAATTTTGCTTAAATGTTAGTTTGTGTAAATATAAATAGTGATGGTGATTTAGAGTAGTACATCTTGAATGCAGTAATTGACATATGAAGGACATATTGTTTGAAATGCAAGTGTGTGGTTGTTGTCGTTGTTGATATTAAGAAATCGACTACAGGGAGGTTCATGATGGACTTCAATCAGTTGGTAATTAAGTGTTTGCAGTGAAGGAGATTGCTGTGTATGTATGCATGTTGGGGGGTGTTAGCTGATCGAGTAAATGGTGTGATGATGTATGTGGGTGGGAATACTAGATGTGTGTGGATGTCCCAAGACATGGGAGTTGGTGATGTGTGGAAGTTGTTAGAGGAGGCAGCAGGGGTAAGTGTAAAGGATTGAAAGGCTTGGTATAAAATAAAGCATGATCGGAGACTGATGATACCATTTGAAAATGATGGTGATGTTGTCAGCCTAATACGAGGTAATGATGGTCATGTATATTTGGACATTGCCGAGATGGAAGGACCTCGTGCTCGTCCTACAGTTGTGAAGGAACAACAAGTATAGGAGCACTGTGACTGTGATGTTATTGTGGCTGTTGGGTTTAATTGGGAGGGCCAGATAATAGAAGATAGTTGTTAAAGGAAAATGTTAATGGCGTAGAGGCTTTTGGAAAATTGTTAAGGTAATGACAAATTTATTTGAGTTTGGTTGCTCCCCTTTACTGAAAATGTAATAATTTTAGTCTAATGTATGCACTATGACTGTTGTGGATTAATGTTGCATATGTGTAAGATTGATGGGGTTGAGCAAGCAGTGCATACATCCGCGGAAGGTTTGATGTAGTTGACAGCAGGGAATGACTTTGCAAATGGAGACTCCAATCATTTGGAGTTAGGATCAGAATCTGATAATGGCTGGGAAGTGGTGGTGTGGGCTTGAGCCAAAGTGGAAGTGGAGGATTACATTAGGAGAAGGACAATTTAGAAGAATGTGATAAAAGGCGTGGGGCAAATGTTTTCATCAGTGCATTCGTTTAGGTATATAATATGGAAGTATGCAATTGTAAATAAATTTGAATATTACTTTGTCTATATTTGCCAGCAATGAACTGTTGTTAGGTATACCGCAAAAGGATGTGAATTCTACATTTGTATTAGGAGGCACCTTAAGATGGATGGAATGATTGTGAAGGACTTTAGAGGAGTGCATGTCTACACCATAGGTGAGCAATGTTAGATGGGAATGTGGGGTAGACGAATGATGAGGGCGAAGCTCTTTTCACATCTTATTGATGGAAAGGTGTGATTGTCTATGGATTACTCACCAACTGAAATTATGAAGGACTTTGAGTTAGAGTTAGGATTGCGAATGACATACATATAGGCATGGTGATCGCAAGAGTATGTTTGGTTGCTAGTCATGGGGAGGCCAGAAGACCACTATAAGTTGTTACCTTGGATGTGTGCTACCATTCAGAGGGCAAATCCTGATTCAAGAGCATTCGTAGAGTTCGAAGATTCTAGGTTCAAGTGTATGTTTATCGCTTATGGAGGTTGCCTGAATGGATTCATATTAGGGTGTTGCAAGATGTTATTTATGAAAAGGTTTCATCTTAGTAGCCCATATGAGGGGACTTTGCTAGCTACGGTTGTACTTGATGCTGACAACCACTTACTTGATGTTGCTTATGTAGTGGTGAAAGGAGAGAATTACGATGATTGGTTGTGGTTCTTCACTGTGCTCCATGAGGGTTTAGGGGGATGAAGCCTGTCATAATATCATATAGGCATAAATCCCTTATATACGAGATCCATTGGGTATTTGGTTTGGACAACCATTGTTACTGTGCCGTACATGCAAGGGAGAACTTTGTTGGTTACGCTGGGAAGTTAGGGATAAGGCGTAATGCTCCAAAGGACCTTGTGAAGAAAATATTTTATCGAGTGGCATATGCACCAACATCAGCTGAGTTCTCAAATAGTACAAGTGTGAGTTAGCACGCTGGGTTAAGGATAATGAGCCTCAGAATTAGGCTCAATCCAAATTTACGAAGGAAAGATGGGGGAAACTAAACAACAACCCCTTAGAGAGTTAGAATAATTAGATGTGCGGGTTAAGGCAAACGTCAATCCGTTGCCTAATAAGTAGTCATCTTTAGAAGCTTAGGAAGAATATGGACATAAGAAAGGCTCAGGTTAAGCAATGTGGATTTGGGGAAAGGATAGAGAAGAAGCTCAAAAATGCACATGAGAAGATTAATTTAGTTATTTAGGTGGAGTTGTACGATCATAGCTTGGGGGTGTATAGTGTTCGATTAATGAACAGCTGATGCTTAGTTGTAAAG